>JADRCH010000157.1:4873806-5059893 GCA_019843965.1 Rhynchomys soricoides | reverse complement strand
TGGCTGGAGACCTCTGCCTGGGCCACCAGGCCTCCATAGACAAACAGCGCAGGGAGAAAGCAAACAGCCCACTTGTGTGGAAAAGCCAGCAACAGGAGGGCTCCAGACGTAGGGTCTGAAGAACAGCCAGGAGAGAGAGCTGGTCTCCCAGGAATATTGATATCTGGGCTTGAAGGAAAGACAAGCCACAGTCAGAGAGAGGAAGACCAGCTAACACCAGAGATAACCAGATGGCAAAAGGCAAGGGCAACAACACAAGGAACAGAAACCAAGACTACTTGGCTTCATCAGAACCCAGCTCTCCCACCACAGCCAGCCCTGGATAACCCAACACACCAGAAAAGGAAGACTCAGACTTAAAATCACTTATCAAGAGTATGATAGAAGATTTTAAGAAGGAAATAAATAACTCCCTTAAAGAAATACAAGAGAACACAGGTAAACAACTGGAAACCTTTAACGAGGACACACAAAAGTCCCCTAAAGAATTACAGGAAAACACAATCAAACAAATGAACAAAATCATTCAGGAATTAAAAACAGAAATAGAAACAATAAAGAAATCACAAAGGGAGACAACCCTGGAGTTAGAGAACATAGGAAAGAAATCAGGAGTCATAGATGCAAGAATCACCAACAGAATACAAGAGATGGAAGAGAGAATCTCAGGTGCGGAAGATACCATAGAAAACATGGACACAACAGTCAAAGAGAACACAAAATCCAAAAAGCTCCTAAACCAAAACATCCAAGATATCTGGGATGCAATGAGAAGACAGAACCTGAGGATAATAGGTATAGAAGAGAGTGAAGACTCCCAACTTAAAGGACCAGTAAATATCTTCAACAAAATTATAGAAGAAAACTTCTCTAACCTAAAGAAAGAGATGAACATAAATATACAAGAAGCCTACAGAACGCCAAACAGACTGGACCAGAAAAGAAATTCCTCCCGTCACATTATAGTCAAAACACCAAATACACAAAACAAGGAAAGAATATTAAAAGCAGTAAGGGAAAAAGGTCAAGTAACATATAAAGGCAGACCTATCAGAAATACACCAGACTTCTCACCAGAGACTATAAAAGCTAGAAGATCCTGGGCAGATCTCATACAGACTCTAAAAGAACACAAATGCCAGCCCAGGCTGCTATACCCAGCAAAACTCTCAATAATCATAGATAGTGAAACCAAAATATTCTATGACAAATCCAAATTTGCACAGTATGTTTCCACAAACCCAGCCCAACAAAGAATAATACATGGAAAACGCCAACTCAAGGAGGGAAACTATACTCAAGAAAAAGCAAGAAAGTAATCTTTCAACAAACTCCAAAGAAGATAGCCACACAAACAATATAAACAACATCAAAAATAACAGGAAATAACAATCACTATTCTTTAATATTTCTTAACATCAATGGTCTCAACTCGCCAATAAAAAGACATAGACTGACAGACTGGATCCACAAACAGGACCCAGCATTTTGCTGCATTCAGGAAATGCACCTCTGTGTTAGAGACAAACACTACTTCAGAGTAAAGGGCTGGAAAACAATTTTCCAGGCAAACAGCCCCAAGAAATAGGCTGAAGTAGCCATTCTAATATTGGATAAAATTGACTTTCAACCAAAAGTCATCAAAACAGATAAGGAAGGACACTTCATATTCATCAAAGGAAAAATCTACCAAGAAGAACTCTTAATTCTGAACATCTATGCCACGAACGCAAGAGCTCCCACTTTCATAAAAGAAACTCTACTAAAGCTCAAAGCACACATTGCACCTCACACAATAATAGTGGGAGACTTCAACACCTCACTATCAACCATGGACAGATCTTGGAAACATAAACTAAATAGAGACACGGTGAAACTAACAGATCCTATGAACCAAGTGGGTTTAACAGATATCTATAGAACATTTCATCCTACATCAAAAAAATATACCTTCTTCTCAGCACCTCATGGTACCTTCTCCAAAATTGATCATATAATTGGTCACAAAACAAACGTCAACAGATATAAGAAGATTGAAATAATCCCATGCCTCCTATCAGATCACTACGGATTAAGGTTGGTCTTCAATGGCAACAACAACAACAACAGAAAGCACACATACACATGGAAGCTGAACAATGCTCTGCTCAATGATAACTTGGTCAAGGGAGAAATAAAGAAGGAAATTAAAGACTTCCTAGAATTTAATGAAAATGAAAGTACAACTTACCCAAACCTATGGGAAACAATGAAAGCAGTGTTAAGTGGAAAACTCATAGCTCTGACTGCCTCCAAAAAGAAACTGGAGAGAGCATATACTAACAGCTTAACAGCACACCTGAAAGTTCTAGAATAAAAAGAAGCCAATACACCCAACAGGGGTAGAAGGCCGCCAGAAAATAATCAAATTAAAGGCTGAAGTCAACCAAGTGGAAACTAAAAGAACTATACAAAGAATCAACAAAACCAAGAGCTGGTTCTTTGAGAAAATCAACAAGATAGATAAACCCTTAGCCAGACTAACCAGAGGGCACAGAGACAGTATCCAAATTAACAAAATTAGAAATGAAAACGGAGATATAACAACAGACTCTGAGGAAATTAAAAAAAATCATTAGATCCTACTACAAAAGGCTATATGCAACAAAATTGGAAAATCTGGAGGAAATGGACAAGTTTCTAGACAGATACCAATTACCAAAGTTAAATCAGGATCAGATAAACCATCTAAACAGTCCCATAACCCCCAAAGAAATAGAAACAGTCATTAACAGTCTCCCAACCAAAAAAAGCCCTGGACCAGATGGGTTCAGTGCAGAATTCTATCAGACCTTCAAAGAAGACCTAATACCAATACTCTTCAGTCTATTCCACAAAATAGAAATGGAGAGAACACTACCCAATTCATTCTATGAGACCACAGTTACACTGATACCAAAGCCCCACAATGCCCCAACAATAAAAGAAAACTTCAGACCAATTTCCCTTATGAATATCGATGCAAAAATACTCAATAAAATTCTCACAAACCGAATCCAGGAACATTTCAAAACAATCATTCACCATGATCAAGTAGGCTTCATCCCAAGGATGCAGGGATGGTTCAATACCTGGAAATCCATCAATGTAATCCACTACATAAACAAACTCAAAGAAAAAAACCACATGGTCATTTCATTAGATGCTGAAAAAGCATTTGACAAAGTTCAACATCCCTTCATGATAAAAGTCTTGGAAAGATCAGGAATTCAAGAAGCATACTTAAACATAGTAAAAGCAATATACAGCAAACCAGTGGCCAACATCAAACTAAATGGAGAGAAACTCGAAGCAATCCCACTAAAATCAGGGACTAGACAAGGCTGCCCTCTCTCTCCCTACCTATTCAATATAGTACTTGAAGTTCTAGCTAGAGCAATTACACAACAAAAGGAGGTCAAAGGGATACAAATTGGAAAGGAAGATATCAAAATATCACTATTTGCAGATGATATGATGGTATACTTAAATGACCCCAAAAACTCCACCAGAGATCTGCTACAGCTGATAAACAACTTCAGCAAAGTGGCTGGATACAAAATTAACTCAAGCAAATCAGTAGCCTTCCTATACTCGAAGGATAAACAGGCTGAGAAAGAAATTAGGGAAATAACACCCATCACAATTGTCACAAACAATATAAAATATCTTGGTGTGACTTTAACCAAACAAGTGAAAGATCTGTATGACAAGAACTTCAAGTCTCAGAAGAAATAAATCGAAGAAGACTCAGAAGATGGAAAGATCTCCCATGCTCATGGATTGGCAGGATTAATATAGTTAAAATGGCCATCCTGCCGAAAGCAATCTACAGATTCAATGCAATCCCCATCAAAATTCCAACTCAATTCTTCATAGACCTAGAAAGAGCAATTCTCAAATTCATATTGAATAACAAAAAGCCCAGGATAGCAAAAACTATTCTCAACAATAAAAGGACTTCTGGAGGAATCAGCCTCCCTGACTTCAAGCTGTACTACAGAGCAGTAGTGATAAAAACTGCATGGTATTGGTACAGTGACAGGCAGGTAGATCAATGGAATAGAATTGAAGACCTAGAAACGAAGCCACACATTTATGATCACTTGATCTTTGACAAAGGAGCTAAAACCATACAGTGGAAAAAAGACAGCATCTTCAACAAATGGTGTTGGTTCAACTGGTGGTCTATATGTAGAAGATTGCGAATTGATTCTTTCCTATCTCCCTGTACAAAGCTCAAGTCCAAGTGGATCACGGACCTTCACATAAAACCAGATACACTGAATCTAATAGAAGATAAAGTGGGGAAGTGTCTTGAACACTTGGGCACAGGGGAAATGTTCTTGAACAGAACACCAATGGCTTGTGCTGTAAGATCAAGAATCAACAGATGGGACCTCATAAAATTACCAAGCTTCTGTCAGGCAAAGGACACTGTAAATAGGACAAAATGGCAACCTACAGATTGGGAAAAGATCTTTACCAATCCTACTTCCGATAGAGGGCTAATATCCAAGGTATACAAAGAACTCAAGAAGCTAGACTCCAGAGATCCAAATAACCCTTTCAAAAAATGGGGAAGAGAGCTGAACAGAGAATTCTCAACTGAGGAAACTCGAATGGCCGAGAAGCACCTAAAGACATGTTCAACATCCTTAGTCATCAGGGAAATGCAAATCAAAACAACCCTGAGATTTCATCTCATACCAGTCAGAATGACTAAGATCAAAAACTCAGGTGACAGTAGATGTTGGCAAGGATGTGGAGAAAGAGGAACACTCCTCCATTGCAGGTGGGAATGCAAGTTGATACAACCTCTCTGGAAATCAGTTTGGCGGACCCTCAGAATAATGAAAATAATACTACCTGAGGACCCAGCTCTTCCACTCCTGGGCATATATCCAGAAGATGCTCCAACATGTAATAAAGACACATGTTTCACTATGTTCATAGCAGCCATATTTATAATAGCCAGAAGCTGGAAACAACCCAGATGTCCCTCCACAGAGGAATGGATACAGAAAATGTGGTACATTTACACAATGGAATACTACTCAGTTATTAAAAACAATGACTTCATGAAATTCGCAGACAAATGTATGGATCTTGAAAATATCCTGAGCGGGGTAACACAGTCACAAAAGAATGAACATGGTATGCACTCACTGTTAAGTGGTTATTAGCCCAAAGTTTGAAATACCCAAGAGTCACTTTGCAGCAACAGTAGGACTGACTGTGAGGTCCCAGATGGAGGACTTGGAGAAAGGACTGAAGGAGCTGAGGGAGTTTGTATCCCCAGGGAGGCAGCAACAGTGGCACCTGGCCTGACCCCCTGATACTCCTGTAGACTGATCCACCAACCAAAGAATACACATGGAGGACCCATGTTGCTGGTCACAAATGAGGCAGAGGAGGGTCTTGTTACCCATCAGGGGGAGGAGAGGCCCTTGGGACTAAGGGTGTTAGATGCCCCAGTATAGGAGAATGCCAAGGAGGGAAGATGAGATTGGGTGGGTGGGTGGGTGGGTGGAAGAATACCCCCATAGTGGCAGGGGGAGGGCAGAAGGAATGGGGAGGTTCCTAAGAGGAGATCTGGAAAGGGTGAAATATTTGAAATGTAAATAAAATATGAAAAATTAAAATAAATAAATAAATAAAAATTTAAATAAAAGAAAGAAAACGCTACAAATCTATCAAATATATAGTTTGTACATGTTCATCCCTATCTGCTCCCTCCAGCTCCTCCAGAACTTCTCAATATATCCTTCCTACTTTGCACCATCTTTCTCCAGCCTCTTCTCCTTCCAGCTTCTCCACCACCTCCTTTTTTTTCTGCCCTGTAACTTTTATTGCTGCCTCTATGTGCAAACTATGGGGGTTCCACTGGAGCACAGAAAACCTTCTAGTGGTTGTATCTCCAAAGACAAATGACTCTCCTTCCTTGGTAATAGCTCCTTAGTGAGCGGCGAGGTCTTAGGAGACCCTTTCCTGTCCATGCTGGCATCTTGACTAGCTTGATGTTATGCGGGACTTCTGCAGGGAACCACAACAGCTTTTGGTCCATGAGTCAATGGTCAAGTCATGTGCAGAAGACAGCATTTCACAGCATTCATATCCATCCTCTGGCTCTTACATCCCTTTTTCCTCCTCATCTATAAAGTTCCCTGAGTCTTAGGTGGGGGCTGTTATAGATGTCCCACTTAAGGATAAGCATTCAACAGTCACCAATTCTAAGTATTTTGGTCAGTGATGAGTCTCTACATTAACTCCTGCCCACTGCAAAAACAAGTTTCTATGACCAAGGCTGAGAACAACAGAGACCTGTGGATATAAACTTAAGTATTCAGAAGTCAGTTTCTCAATATGACCATTTATCAAAACAACCATAGCAGGTTCCTGCTAGAGTCTGGGATCTCCCAAGCCATGGGCTTTTGACCAGGTTTACAGTATCAGCCATGAATTCCCTCTTGTGGAGGTCTCAAATCCATTCTAAAAGTGTCGGGTTATCCCTGTAACCTTCAGACCACCGTGGGCACATCTTGCTTGGCAGGTTGCTATAGTAGCATGCAGAGTCCAGCACTGTGTAATACCACTAATTGCTTTCCTCTCCCAGCAGCCTGTACATCACCTTCTGGCACTTTGAAAACTATCCAGCAAAGAGGAAGTTTTCAGGTCAACTCCAGATTGATCTTTCTATGTCCTGCAATCAAAATATGTGTTATCTTTAGCAGTACAGTCTTACCATCCAGTTACAGTGGAAACCCAAGAGAAATGGCAATAGCCCATGATGTTTTGGGGAGCCTCTAGGACCTGTTTTATAGCTGGTAGAGAGGGATCCCATGTCTGCTCATGAGATTTTTCTTTAATAACCCATTTATTCTGAGAGCAGCATGGTCTACCCATGTAGGGTACCTCTTCTCAAACTCATTCATTCATATATATGTACACACACACACACACACACACACACACACACACACTCACACAAATGGGGGAGTTTTGGAGACTCTCTTTGTACTGTTCTGGAAGTATCCCTCTCTATTTCATTTTCAGTCCACACATTTATCAGCAATAAAAGTCTATGAGTGTTTGCAAGATGATGGTTCAGCATGTAAAGGCTCTTTCTGCCAAGCAGCTTTACCTGGGTTTGATTCTAGGGACCCAGCTAATGGAAAGGGTTGCCTCCCACAAATTGTTCTCTGACTTCCACATGAACACGTGGCATACACCTCCCCCCATTAAATAAATAAAGTAAAAGGTCAATAAGAAGGCTCATGGTTAGCTTCAAATGTTAACTTACAGAGCAAGAGAGATGGCTCAGAGGTTAAGAGTCATGGTAACTCATGGCCCTCTGTAACTCTGGCCCCAAGGGTACTGACACTCTCTTTTGGTTGCCATGGGCATCCACACACATGTAACATTCATTCATATGGACACAAACATAAACACATAAATAAATATAATAAAAGTAATTATAAAGTTATGTGATGTTAAAAAGAAAAATATTCATCATGCTACAACCTAGAATTACCTGGAAAAAGAGTTTTAATTAAGGAATCATCGTTGTCAGGTTGGCCTGTAGATATATCTGTGAGAGAACTGTATTAGTTATTAATTGTATGGGAAGACCCACCATCTTGTGGATTGGATCTTGAGCTATTTAAGGGAGAAGAAAGCTAGCCAAGTACAAGCAGAGGAGGCAGAGAGAACCCATGTGTGTCTCCACTCTTGACTGTGGTTATGACATGCTAGGTTCCTACTTTGACTTCCCTGGAATTGTAATCCAAATAAGACCTTTTGACAGGGTATTTTTATCACAGCAACAAAGATAAAAGAACAGCTGGGGATAGAGCTGTGTAGAAGAATGCTTTCCTAGCATGTGCAAGAATCTGTGTTGATCCCTCTGTATCCATAATATAGTATCACCCAAAGAAGACAGAGAGGGAGGGAGAGGGGTAAAGAGAAGGGGGAGGGAGAAGGGGCGGGATGGTTGTGCACCCAGAAGGCCAGAAGACAAAGGACAGTGGCATAGTTGTGGATGCCTGACATGAATAGCCTGCACAGTGAGTTTCTGGGTTCCTGTTGTCCCAGCTGGATCTTCTTACCAGGAAATGGGCAACCAGTTAGAACCTGGAGAAAAAAAGTGAACCCTACCAGTCTACAGCAGTGGTTCAGTGCACAGAAGTTCTGGGTAACTAGGGAGTGTATTATTTTAAGCCCATGAAATTTCAGAAAAAAAGAAAAAGGAAAAGAAAACAAAAAACGAAAACCAAAAAACCCACCCACAATGAGATCCTGTAATTCACTTTTGATTTATTTCATAGTAGAAAGTATATCAGTCTTCAAAAGTTCCTGTGCAGATCTGTATTTTATGCAAACTTGCTCAGGGGCAGAGAAGACCCTGTGCTTCAAGTTTTCTCTCAGCACCATCTCTCTTCTCAGACCTCTTCACTGACAGTGGCTACAGCTTTCCCCACACATCTCCCCTGAAGAAGCAATGTGCATAGCAGTAAGTGCAGATAGTGCCATAAATGCTAGGACATCTTTTGCAGAAGACTGGATTTCACATTTTTAACTTGTAAATGCTCAATTGAGAAACTTTAGATTGAGGGTCACTGAGGGAGGTGGCTAGGGTGAGTTACAGTCATTTCTGACCACAGAGGTTCTCAGTCTACATCTGGATTAATTTTTATGTCCTCTGACTTTTCCTGTTTCCCCTCCAGAGTGGGATCTCTGTGCTATGCTTACAGCATTCACTCCCCAACCCTCCACTCCTCACTGCATTCTAGCAATCCATTATGTCTACCCAGTATAGTCAGTGGTTCTGTCTGGTCAGATGGTAAGGGGCAGGTTTACCATCTGTAGATCAACTGGAATTTTGGTTAGTGTGCTGGGTTAGGGTGCAGTACTGGCACCTGCAGCATAAAGCTGATAGAAGTCATTAAACATCTGTCCATACACAGAACTGCTGCCCACACCGAACGATTATCCCTTTACAAATGTTCATTGTGCTTCTGGGAAATGGCTGCAGTTTATAAGATGTGGGCGTGGGGATCTTGTAGCTGTATATGCAAGATGCAATAAATGTAAACATATCAAAGAACAGAGTGAGAAGGGTGCTCATTTCTTAAGACCATTTGCAAATAGCAGTCTGAGGGCTTAACGTTTTCATTTACATTTTTTCTTTTCTTGGTTGGTCACTGAGAAGAAAATCCAGGAATGATCAAACAATCCATTTATTCATAAGAACAACTGTCAAAAGTACATGTATAAAGCCAAGCTGAGAGGCACTGCAGGCCAGTCAGAAAATGAAATCCATAGAACATCTCTACAGAAAGTTGCCCTCAGTCCTTCTCTTCAAGGACCTGGCATCCCTCCTCCATCAGAACAGGCATGGCCTTCCATCAGCCCTCGGAGTAGCTTTGGGGTGTGGATCTGATACAGACAGAGATGTAGAGGGCAGAGGGGTGATAAGAAAAGTGTAAACTGGGTTCCCTGGCTTTGATAAAGGCAGCAGTGATTTCCAGTAAGGGCTCACTGCCTGATGATACGCAGACCCAATGCTAAGCACCAGGTTTGGCAGTAAGAGTTTTACCATAGATTATCTAGGAGAAAGTTGTGGGGGGGGGGGTATGGGGACATAGAATCTGACAGGCTGTAATAAGGTATTTCATTGTCTGTTTCCTGTAGCTGTTGATGATGCCATTTACTTTAATAATGTTTTAGTTATTTGACAATTTCACAGATGTACACATTGATAATATATATCCTTAACTCCCCCTTCCGACTTCCCTTGGCAATTCCTCAACAAGTCCTCCTCGTTTTTCATGTCTTCTCCTTTTGCTTCTTTTGTAACTCAGTTGAATCCAGCTAGTGTTGTCTACTGGAGTGTTTGTTGATCTGGTTGGCTTAATCATGTGCAGGTTACCTTGGATGCAGAGAGTTCATAAGTGCAGTGGCCAGGTCATGCCCAGAACACAGCACTTTACATACTCTTCCCCATCCTTGGCTCTTACTTTTTTATTTGTCCCTTTTGTGATGTTACCAGAGCCGTGTGTGTGTGTGTGTGTGTGTGTGTGTGTGTGTGTGTGTCTGTATGTGGTAGACATATCCCATTTAGGGATGAGCACTCATCCTCAACCTCAGAAACAGATTCTCTGGCCAAGGCTGAGGGAAGCACTAACCTATGGGTATAAACATAAATATTAAGAAAGAAGCTTGACAGCATGGATGTTTAGCAAAGCAACACCATGAGCATACCTCTCTCCTAATATAGACCCTTGAGGCCCTACTCTTGCTTCAGGTTTTGCTCCTGGGAGACTTTTGTTTTCCACCAGGCTCTAAAGGTAATTTTAGATCAGGTATCAGGCTTCTGTGTCTGGGTCCTGAAAGGCAGCATGCATGACAACATTTAAAGATGGGGAAGTTGCCATCAGCAGAATCACATGGTGGTGATGGAATACCTCCTCTGAGGATAGGCTCCTGTGGAAGACAGGGGATTTCTGATGATGGACAGAAAAAAGGAAAGAGATGGCGACTTTCAGAAAAATGGATTGGAATTCAACTCTCATTCACATTCTCTAGGCATTTTGAAGGGATTTATGAATTCAAAATGATAGCCTGAAAGTTTTGTTAAATCTCTCATGAATGTTATGGCTGCTGTGTCTAAACATGTAATTGATGTTAAAAACCTAGGCATTTCTACAAATTATACACACAAGCACATACACATATACACACACAATACACACATACATATTCACACACACATGCATGCAATCCTGCACACACATGCACACACACAGATACACATACACACTCACACACGTGCACACACAGGCACATATGTAGGCACACACAGACACACAGACACACAGACACACAGACACACACACACACACACACACACACGGAAGAAGAAGAAAATACTTTACCTTGATGATGATAATAAGAAAGTCTGATTCTCAGAATTTTAAGCTGTGATGGAGGTGCATGCCTGAGATCCCATTACTCAGGAAACCAGGCTACACAGTAAAACTGTCCCAAATCAAACCAAACCAAACCAACCAACCAAACAAAAAATTGAGTACAAGTTGAAAATTACATTCCTGGAATTTACTCTAGAGTTTCTGATTCAGGTTTGGCAAGGCAGAAATAATTTTTAACAAGCAATTCAGGGACCTTGGAAGAAAGTGGACCTGGAAAAAAGAAAGAAAGAAAGAAAGAAAGAAACAAAGAAAGAAAGAAAGAAAGAAAAGAAAAAGAAAAAAAGAAAACTCAATTTCAGGAACTAATTAACAGGGAGAAGTTATCAAAAGGCCCATGACTGATATCCTCAGAGGGTTTTAAGGACTCTGAGGAGATGCCTCATGGTTTGCACAAAGGGTATCCCTACATCTTGGTCCACAGAGTGATTCCAGCAGGAGACTGCCTGGCCCAGCACTACCATTGGTGGGAAGCACGTGGGAATGAATGAAGCCCCAATTCACTCTCATGCAGAAAAGCTTAAGCACAAAGGTAGAGTCTTAGCAATCATATTTAATTATGCTTGCAGGTATCTATCTGCCTGAAACAGAAGGATGCTCTCTCTAATCAGCAGACATTCTTATTTGCAATTAAGAGAATTCACTCTGTTCAGTCAAAACACAGAAGGGATTTATTGAAGAGGAGAAAGTAAATATTAAAGAAAGTAAAAGTGTTCAGAGGAGCCCTAGGTGGGCCAGGATGCTCTGAGGTTTAAATGTAAGGCTCCGATGCCCAGGGGTCTGCTCCAGGTTGACTCTACTATGTTGCTGTAGGCATAGACCTACAATGTGTGCTACCAGTGCTGGGTCTGGATACAAGGAACATAATGTCTTCTGCATAATGCTTTCTCAGCCATTTGAAAGATCAAGCTCATGCAGAGCCCACTGCTATGCAGATCTCTCTTCTCGAAAGCTAGTGTTCCACCAAGAGCATCTGTACAGGGAATCTGTCACAAGCTGTTCAGTGATAGATAAGTCCAAATGGGTGCATATGGCACCTAAGGGATGCTTATTAGATTCCAGGGATCTTAAAAGTAGTTCTTAAACTGCTAACTTGAAACAGACTACAGGAAGTGAATTTACACCATGGAAATTGGTTCTTCCTAACAGTGCAGAAAAATCAGTTGTGAAGTATTTCACTGCAAAGAATGCTGGTCACATTGGTTCCATGATCCTCCTAAGAAAGTGGACTTTAAAAGGGGAAAAAGTCTCTAAACATAGGACCATTGTTTAAACACCTTTTACATTGACAAAAATAAAAGTCATTTGTAGCAACATTTGCTGCCTTTGTCAAAGTATCTTTGGTACCTAATAATACAGAGGGAGGTAGAGGCTCAGGCTTGTCTAACTTTAAGCCAGGATTCACAGCCTTGATCCTTTTGATTGTATGTCCTTTTAAGCAGTTCTATTTTTCCTAAAACGACTGTTTATTAAAGGATAAAAGGGAATCATGTTGCCTTTGAAATGCCGCTGAAACAAGGGGCCATGAGCATCCTGGCCAAGTGTAGTATTCTTTCAGTAGAAGGTCCCCAGGAATTTATTCCCAGGAGGGAAGTGGAAAGAATAGACTCCAAGGATAAAACCACTGTGGCAGAAATGGTCTCCTAGGAAATCTGAAAGATTATAGGCTCAGAGAGAAAGAAGAAAGAGGAGGGAAGGGGAGGGGAGAGGAGGGGAGTGGAGGGGGAAGGGGAGGAAGAGAGGGGGTGAGAGAGAATTAAAATGAGGGATTTAATTAGCAGATTCTCAAGAAATGATTTTGATGTTAGTCTCTCCTCTGGGAAGTAGAGAAAGTGGGCATGCTCTGGTGGGAAAACAGAACTGTCTCTAAAGATATTGGAGAGGAAAAGGGTACAGATCCTGAGTGTGTGTGTGTGTGAAATTTATTTTGTCATCTTAACACTTTTTTATTTTTCCTTTAGTCTTTTATTTTTGTGTATTCATATCTTATATGTTGCTAACATCCTACTGTACATTCTGTGGACTATATTCTTCTTAATCTTAGAGAAATTATTTCGAACCATCATTTAAAATAATCTCATGATATATTCTATTATATATGTGATGGTAGCCATATATATAACCTAGACTGTCAACTTGATAGGTTTTAGAGTTACCTTGAAAATATACCTCTGGGAATCTAGTGTGGGTTATCCTACCTCAACTAAATGTGGGTGGCACCATTCTGGGGTCTTGGACAGAATAACAAGCAGAAAGGAAGCTGAGCAGCAGCATTGATCTCTCTACTTCCTGGGTTTGGTTAAAATGTGACCAGCTGCCTGGAGCTCCAGCCAGCAGCCGCGACTGCCCTGCCTTGATGGACTGTACTGTCAGGCTGTGAGACAAAATAAACCCTCTTCCCTTGAGTGGCCTTTGTCAAGTGTCCTGTTACAGTGATACAAATCACTTATACAATATGCATATATAACATACACATCTATCATCTCTTTGTCTAATCCTTACACTTGTCTGTGATAACCTATGTGCATATATTTTTATTATTTCTGTAAGATTCATAGGACAGAAATAAAATTAGTATTATAAAGACCATTGAGATGCCTTCCTGAGCTGATTTCTTCAATTGTCATTTGGTTTAATGTGATGCATCCCAGACTGGCCTCCAACTCATGCTGTTGAGGATGAATTTGAACTTTTTGATTCTCCTGCCTCCATGATGGGAATGCTGGGGTTATAGGATTATTATGCCTAGTTTATGCTATGCGAGGGACTGAACCCAGGGCTTTGTGCATTCTTGGCAAGCATTCTACCAGCTGACTAGGAATGAGCTTTGAAGACAGAGAGAATTAAATTTATATTCCTACCCTGTCATTTTCTACCTGTCTTATTTTGAGCCTCTAACCCAGGCATACTCAATTGTAAGGTGGGTAACTATAGCTGCCTTGAAAGATGGCTATACAGATTAAGCAGGAGAATGCAAGGGAAACTTAGCCCATGGCTGGGTCCATAGCAGGTATACAGAATACTTCATATACCTTAGCATGTTATCAGAGTAGCCTCTCCCCTGGTGCTAGAATGGCAAGCAGATCCCTAGGTACAGGTGGGATCAGACAGTTACTTTACATTGTCTTTTCCTGCCCTGGCTTCTCAAGCCCCCTGCTGGGGCCACTTCTATGAGTGCAGTGTAGAAGTGTGGGAGATTTAGTCCCTTGTTGTGTGACAATATTCCTGGGGAGACAAGGGCAAACAACTACTCAACCCCAGACAAGGAACACAGCAAACCAAAGTATGGACCATCAAAGTCCAATGTGGAGAACCAATGAGTTTTATTTGGGTTACAGGAATATGGGTGAGGGGTTGCTTACAAGAACAGAAATGACTCACACACAGCTGTATCACCAAATCTCACTCCAGCACAGGTCAGCTCATAAAAATTGGAAACCTGGAGTACTCTGCACAGCCTGCAGGCAGCTCAGTAGGCTGGAGAGTATCCATCCAAAGCTGTGCAGGAGGTCCGAGCATCTTACAGGCAGCTCCACTGGTTTCTGTTTCTTTCAGGTGGTGGGGCTCCTCTGAGAGTGACTCTGAACAATTCTTACAGCTCATACTTGCTTGGGGAGGGAGTGAATCTGGTCAGTTTCATGGACTTCCTGAAGCTTTTTGAGTTGTTGTTTACAGTCTTAAGGAACTTCCCTGCAGGAAGTCTTAAGGAACTTCCCTGTAAACATCCTGCCTTAAAATATCCTGTTGTGTCACATGCCCCTCCCCCTATGTTATAGGAAGTTACAACATCCTCCAAGATGGAAGACTTTCATCTCTGGAAACTGCTACATGATATCCCTGTTGGGGCAGTGAGACATCCTGCACTTGGCCAGTGTGCGAATATCTCACTGAATGAGCCCTGCCCCATTTCTTTGTAGGTTGAGTAGCTTGGAGAAGCTTTTCTAAAAGGAGGGGCTGTGGATGCAGTGAGCAGTGGACCATACCAGAGAGCAGAGCTATATGGCAGCCGAGTGTCCTGCTTCAGAGACAACCTGCTGCCCCACACTCTTGGCTTCTTGTGTCTTACTCCCTCCAAATCCATCACCACCTGTGACATTTTGTTTAAGGCTTTGCTTCTGAGGTAACATGGACTAAAATGGAAGGCCTCATACTCTGACTTCACCCAATAAAGGTATCTTCCATTTTCTCAGAAAAGTACTAAAAAATTTATGGCTGTTAAGCAAATATTGCTGAAACCTGCTGTCTCTTTTCAGAAGATAGATATTTTAATAAGGGAAGAGAACAAATGACAGTTTAAAGGAAAAGGCTAACAGCTGGTTTATTTCTCCCCTTTGAGAGCTTAAGAGGCTGGTTTTGTTCTTACTCAGGCAACCTCAGTTCTGTCTCCTCCTTTCCTTAGGCTTCCCATGAGCTTGGTTCATTTCCTGAGTGACTGACTGGCCTGACCTATAATTTCTCTTCTCGTTACCCTTCCATTTGTGTTGTCCTCATAAAGGACAAATAACATTTCTACCCCCTAGGGCTTGGCATCTATCAATGGGTCTTACTTTCCAGAAAGTGAATGGTCTCTCTGTGGACCCAGGGTCCCCATATTTCAGGCCAATTCTATTTCCCAGGGCATTTTTGTCTACTTTTTCTCACTGTGCTGCATGTAAGCCCACAGTTCTTAGCAACCAACATCACCAGGAAACATGTCAGAAACTCATATTTGTGGGTCTGGGTCAGATCCAGTCAGTCAGAAACAAGATGTGACCTAGTGACCTGCAATCTAAGTCAATCAGGTGCAACGGCTGATATCTGCAATGTTCTCAAGCCCCTAATGCTTCAAGAATTTCCTGCTCATCCCTCAACAGCCAATTTGGTCATCCCCTCTTTCACAGAGACTTCTCTGCCTCCATTAGACAACATTTACTTCTCCTGGGCAAACCTTTGCTACCTGCCTCTTCCATGGTGAAGCATAATGTGTAGTTTCAGAATTACTGCAATTTACCTGTCCATCTCCCTGACTAGGCTGTCTGTGAAATTCTTGGGTGAATAGAGACTGTCTAAAAGGTTTTAACCTTCCCCATCTTTTCTCTCTCTCTCTCTCTCTCTCTCTGTGTCTGATGATGATTGAACTCAGAGATTTGTACATGACTCAGACTCCCCCTCTTTTATTTGATGTAGATCTAGTCCACAACAACCTTAAGTTCATGATCTTCCTGCCTCTGTCCTTTAATGCTGAGATCATTATTATTCATTGAAATGAAATTGGAGTTTATTAATGAAAGGTTTTACTACAAACTTAGGTATGGGCAACAAGAGATGCTTAAGAGAAGGCTCCTGGAGTAGGTATGGTTTCTCTAGGGGGATTCACCAGCCAGCTCTGGTTCTCTTTTTTAAGTGGATTGTTTGTAGCTGTGGTCAGTTGTCTTTTACTTTCAACTTGAGAGGTACAGATAGCATGAAGTGATAGCCTCTGTATGTGTTGCTGGGACAAAGTACCATACAGGCAATTTAAGGAAGGAAGGTTTATTTTAGATTACAGTACTAGGGAACAGTCCAGCATGGCAGAGAAGGTATGCAGCAGGAGCAGGAGATGGCTGCTCATAGTATATCCACAGTGTGTTGCTTAGTTTCCATCAGCTTGACAAACTAGAGTCACTTTGGTAGAGGGAGCCTCATCTACCATCAGATGGTCT
Source organism: Rhynchomys soricoides (assembly GCA_019843965.1). Lineage (NCBI taxonomy): Eukaryota > Metazoa > Chordata > Mammalia > Rodentia > Muridae > Rhynchomys > Rhynchomys soricoides. Next base: position 5,043,206 of record JADRCH010000157.1, on the reverse strand, counting down.
GTGGGAATGTTTGTGGGCCAATTTACAGAGATCTCTGATTACCTGAACAGTCCCTTATACTCCAAATATTGGAGCATCAGTCTTCAGCCTTCTGGCCCAGGATCATCTGACAGACTTTTGTAATGCAGAATTTTGAAGGACTGATAACTATGTCTTGGCAAAGATTATCAGTCGACTATTCTGAATAGAATAGTATGTTCCTTTTTTGGACAGAATTTGTAGATGAAATGAGGCAATTTTTGCCTAGTGGCTGTCTTGCCACAACTGGAACAACTCCATTGATGCTCAATTTCTTCTTTGAGTCCAAGAAAAGGGTACTGTCAGGAGCAGATCTCTAGTCAAATGATGTTTAATAAAGAGATGTCCATAAATGTCATATTCTATGGACTTCTGACACCTTTGAAGACTATTTATCTACCCAAAGAACCCCTGAACTATTAAGCCTTGACTACTCTCGGCCTAATTAAAATATCTCAGAAACACCCTTTTAATTAACTCAGGACCATGAGTTTGCTATCTGGCCCTAAATTCAAATTGCTTAATCATCTAAAAACAGTTTATAATGGCAGTTATAGAAGGACTGTGTCTAAGCATTGTATTCTTAAATGTGTTATATAGGCACAATGCCTATGTAAGAGTAACAATATTAATCTCAATTTTACATCAATAAGAAAGTTATACCAATGAACACTTTAAATTTGTATCAAATAAATTCGGTACCAAAGTAAGATATAGCTATGTAATGTTTTGCTTAAGAGTAAATTTTCTAATTTATTCCTATTTGTCTATTTCTATAATTTCTATAATATTACCATATCCCTCTCTTCTTTCCCACCCTGCCCTTTTACCTAAGAAGGAAGGATATCGAAGAGAAAAGGAAAGATAGAAAGATAGAGTTTAAGCTCTCTAGTTACCTCCCTGTCCAAAGCTACATTTGTACAGTATCCATTAAATGACAACATATCTATAATTCATAAAATAACCAGAACCATCCACCCCAACATAAGGAACTGGGACGATGATTTTCTTTTTCTTCCAGCTGAATTGGGGCAAAGAATTCCTTTCTAGGGGCCCAAAGGGAAATAGGAAAGTTGGCTTTGTCAAAGGAGAGCTAGCTGGCATCATTTGCCTTCCAGTCAATATGTGCTGAAAAGGTCATAGCTTAGCTGACATCTTGACCATGACAGTCTGAAAGGCTGAATAGTCAAGCTAGCTGTTCTGGAAAAGCTCTGGAAGTATGTCTTTAGAAGAAACAGTTTTGATGTAGTTGAGGTAGAGTTAAGAGCAAAGCTGGAATGGAAGATCCCAGAATCTCAGCATCCCAGAGTGTGAATCTTTTCAGGGCTGTTTTTTTCTTCTTTCATCCTGCAATACACAAAACTTAAAAGCAACACATAGTTCTGTAAAGACATTTACATGGACCATGCAGGGTGCACAGATTGATCAATGAAGATCAATAAAGAAAGATGACTGCCTTTCTTCAGGTTAGTTTGATCACATAATTGAACTGCAATACAACCCTCATAAAGGATGGTATGTAATAACAAGTCATGAGAAATTTATACCCAATAATGTTATTGGCTATGTATAGGCATTTTAGTCTCAGCCATTCTAGAGCTGTCTCCATATATAGAGACATAAACTTCTCCACATACACATCACCTATTTTGTTGATTGTGTTAGTCTCCCTTTTCTTCTCTATTGTTGAGGTCCTCCAGAGGTATCTTTTGTCATGTCTGATTTTATATACTTGGAAGGGACCCACAGCTTTTCTTTTCCTGTGGAAACATAAACATAACCCCTTCCCCAATGTAACACATTTCCCATTTTCCATTCTGATGACAGAATATCCTTAATATAAATTTGCTGGTTTAGTTCAATAGTTCTTTCCACAATCTAATGTCTTTTGGCAGCTGTGGTGTTTTGTTCCTTGGCATTTAGAAAATTTAAGGTTAATAAAGCACTATGTAATCTATCTTTGGGAGTTCTTGTTGATCCCTTTTGCCTATTAAGCATCTCCTTCAGAGTTTGATTAGGTCTCTCCACAATTGCTTGTCCTGTAGGATTGTGTGATATACCTGTAACATGTTTTATATTATAATATTAAAAAAACTGCTTCATCTTATTAGAGATACATGCCAGATCGTTGTCCATTTTAATTTGTGTGGGTATTCCCATAATGACCATAACTTCTAACAAATGTGTAATTACAGAATCAGCCTTTTCTGATGCTAATACAGTTGCCCACTGAAATCCTGAATATGTGTCTACAGTATGGTGCACATATTTCAGTTTACCAAATTCTGTAAAATGGAAGACATCCATTTGCCAAATGTCATTTCTTTGGGTACCCTTAGGGTTAGTCCCTGTAGGCAATGGAGTTTAGTTATATAATGAGCAAGTAGGACATTGTCGCACAATTTCCTTGGCTTGTTGCCAAGTGATAGAGAATTCCTTTTTAAAATCTTTGCTGTTAACATGGTGTTTTTAATGGAATTCTGAAGCCTCTAGTACATGTCCTATCAATAGCTGGTCAATTTCATTATTACCTTGCGCCAGAGGGCCTGGCAGGCCTGTATGTGATCTTATGTGTGTTATATATAGTGGATAACTCCATGTCTGATCATTTGTTGTAGCTGAATAAATAGTGAGGTCAATTCAGAATCATCCTGAATAAGTTTGGCAGTCTCTATGTGTAAAACAACTCTTTCTGCATATTGAGAGTCAGTTACTATATTAAGAGACTCTTGAAAATCTGACAACAATATGATTATTGCATATAATTCAGATTTTTGAACTGACTTATAGGGATTCTCAGCCACCTTACTTACATCTTTTGATTTATATCCTGCCTTCCCTGATTTACTGGCATCAGTGTAAAATGTAGGGGCTCCAGATATTGGAGTTCCCTTTATTATATGAGAGAGAATCCAATTAGTTCTTTTTATGAACTGAAGCTGCTTACTTTTAGTATATCTGTTGTTAATCTTTCCCAAGAAGTTACTACATGCTCTTTGCCAATATTCATCTTGTGCCTATAATGAGACAATCTCTGTGTTAGTAAACGGTACCACAATTTCAGCTGGATCCATTCCGACTAACTGTTGAAGTCTCATTTTTCCTTTTAGTATCAATTCAGAGACCTTCTCAATGTAGGTTTTTAATTTGTTGCTCTGTTTATGTGCTAAAAATATACATTATAAGATATAATCTTCTCTCTGCATAAGAATTCCTGTAGGGGAATGAGTAGAAGGTAAGATAAGTAAGATGCAGGACATCTTTGGATCAATACGGTCTAGATATGTATCCTGTAATTTTATTTCTACCAAAACTAACTCTTTCTCAGCCTCAGCTGATAGTTTCTTTGGGCTATTTAAATCTTTACCACCTCGTAAGGTTTGAAATAAATTGCTTAGCTCTTGATTGGCTAAGCCAATCGCAGGCTGCAGCCAGCTGATATCTCTCAGTAGCTTATGAAAATCATTAAGGGTTCTTAATTGGTTTTTTCTGATTTGCACCTTTTGTGGCCTAACCCTTTGCAGACTTATTTTATACCCTCAATAATTAATAGAATCCACACACTATGCCTGGTTCTATATGTGTCTTCTGAGGATCCAAGTTCAATGCCTCACATTTGTGCAGTAGACACTTTATCAATGGAGCCATCCTCCCAGCTGTTCTTTTCCTTTTCTTCAGCCCAGGACCCCAGCCCATAGAATGGTACTTCCCACTTACAGGTAGGTCTTTCCTACCACAATTAATCTAATCTCAATAATAACTCACAGTAATGTCTAGAGATTTGTTCCCATGGTGGTTCTAAATCCCTTTAAGTTGACAATCAAGAGGAACCACCATAGCCACTTAAAGAAAACTACATTATATATTGAGGATCAGTTGCTTATGTAGAATCTAGGACAGACCCATCTGATTTTGCTCTGAATCAAGCTTGGACTAGAGAAGTCTCTTCTATAGATTCAGAAAGAAGACTTAAAGAGAGCCAGAGATGGGGAAAGAGAACTCATTTTGCTTCCCTCTACTAATGTCTTTATTATGGTTTGAAATCAAATGTCCTGTTTGGGGTTGGTCCTGTGCACTGTTTATTCAGATGCTGATTTCTATGCTAAGCCATCTGTCTACAGTGGGGATGAATGATCAAGCATCTCTGGTCTCAATGTTATATAAAAATTGTTTTTCATCATCTCTGATTGGTTAAGAAAGAACTGATTCAGCCTATGACTGGGCAGAGGAGATAGGAAGGATGGACTTCTGATTCCAGCCAGGGGTCTCAGGTAGTGAGAGGGGTACGAGAAGGGCTCTGAGGGAAGAGAGGTAACCATGAGTCAGAAGGTGCAGGAGGAGTCGTGATGATCAGTAGCCAAGGGATTCTCCATGAGGACACTTACGGAGCTGAGCATGCCAGGGAGAGATGCAGATTAAAGGTAAAGGACCACCTGGCTGGGAATAGATAGCTTAGAGGGTTAGAATAGATGAATAGCTGCCCAGTCATAGTGCTTAAAGCTTGCTAATAAATGTAATAGGTTTTTATGTCAATTATTTGGGATCTAGAATGGGAACCATCCTCTACAGCACACCTCCAGTGACCCACTACCTCCACTTAGACCCACTCCTTAATATTACAATAAATTATACATTTGCCAATAGAACAATTCACTGATGCAGTAGGGGACACCAATCCAACCACTTCCCAGAGGCATCTACCACTAAACATTGTTTCGCTGGGGCCATGCCTGCAACTTATGGGCCTTTAGGGGATAGTGTAGTAGTATTTTCTCTCTTTCTTTCATGGCTTCCTGGCCATCATAAAACGAGCAGCTTTGCTGTGCCAAACCATTTCTTCCTTACTACAGTCACTGGGACCAAGTGACTAAGGACAGAAGCCTCAGAAACCATGAGCCAAAACCAACATTCCTTCCCTTAAGCTGATTTCTCTCAGGTATTTTGCTCATAGCAGCTAAAAGCTAACTAACACAGTCTCCATATCTGGAAAGAAGTTGCTTTATGGTGTTCAGTATTTATAACCGGAAGGAGGCTGCTTGTGTCCATTGGAACAGGGGGAGGGGGGGAAGTTGTAAATATGCCACTTCAGGTTCATGGTCCAGGATCCATTATATTTTCCTTATGTAGTTACTCCAGTGGCCAGAAAAATGCCAAATTGTGGCTGAACTTTTACAATTGTATATTCTAGCATTTGTGGGCAATATAATATAGAAATATTTACTTTTCCCTCTGCAGTTTGGGTTGAACCCTAGCCTTTCTTGAAAAGTCTTAAATTGAAAATAAGCAAGAAGCCTGCAGCTGCGTTAGTTTTCTCTAGGCCAGAGCTTCCCTATCAATCATGTGAGGAAGCAGCAGATGGCAAAGTTACAACCTTTGTATCTCTGAGACTTAAGGAACAATGATCAACTACAGTCATGGGCTGTCTTGTAACCCAGATTGATGCTTTTATGTGGTCAGATGGACTTCTCACTTGTTCTGCCTCTTTGTTAATTGTGACAAAAATCACTATCATTACACATATTGAACAATAAATCTTTGGCCAATATCCTTTGGATATAATTTGAGTAACTGAACACTCTCTTTTGAGTATCACTTTAAGGACTGAAAAGGAAAGAAATAGATGGCTCTGACAAATCCAGGGCATCTCTGAATGAGCATGAATTGCATTATAATGGACTGTGATGAGAGGCTAGAACATGGTGAGATGCTTTGTATTCAGTGGAGCTCATCTGGGTCCTGGCAGTTAAGAATTCTGGGACACTGATTTTCTTCAGCAAAACTCTTAATTTATTCCCATAATAGTACGATTAAGGGTGTCTGTAGAGTGATGTGATTACTAGCTCAGCTTCTTCTGGCTGATGTTAGAGATCCCATGAGCCATATATTCCATTACTGTGCCATGCTGTCTGACTGTGGGACCTTCGAGGTGCACCAGGTGTGTGAATGGATGCCCCTCTGGTGTAAGGTATCTCAGACTGATGGAGAAGCCTGACTTTTGTCAGGCATTAGAATCAGGAAGATGGAAGTTTTCTCTGTATTGCAGTTCTTTGCTTCTACTTCCAGTATGCTTCAATTAAAAGGCCAGACAAAGGATGGGGACATGAATAATGGCTTGGCCCAGCAGTAGCACAACACTGTGTTCATCACTGCTGAAGGGCAAATGCTAACCCTCAAAACAATCCGGGGAGAGGGAAGGGAAGGGAAATGGGTGATTTAACACTCAGCCCGGAAGGGGATCTCCATTGTATAAGATTCTACATTCTCTGGATTTTAAGAAACATACTGACATTTTTAATTGGACAATTATAGAGACTGATTAATCATGATATCAGTGTAGATATTTTCCAGGCAAGCATTTGATTTTACTTACATGTGCTCTCTGTTTATCAAGGAACATTTATAGGACCAACAGTGAATGGAAGCAAAGCTCAGATGTGCCATCACAGCAATCTGCTTTCCCTTTGTTTCATAGGCTTTGGACTGTTCTTTAATGGCAACACAATTACATCAGAGCTTGGTTTATAGTTTGAAGGGTGCAAGCTGTGGATATGATGCTTTGTGTTTTCCTAACCAGCACAGCATACTCTGAAGCATAGACAAACTTCTAGATCAGCCCAGATTAAACACAAAGGCTTCACAGCAAAAGGGACAAGGACGATAAGTAAAGAATACAGTCAAAGGAAGGGAAGGAAAAGAGGATTTAGTTCCAAGGAGCAAGGAGGAATGTGAATATAAGATGGGGAAACCAGGGCAGAGGTCATGTCAGATAGTCTGGATTAATGCTCCAGTGCGGGTGAGGGAGAAGTGGCAGGAAGGACAACTCTGACTAGGGGTCTACCAGATGGCCTCAAATAGATCCCAAGTCCACGAATGTAGGGTCTACTTTTGTGTGAGATATAATACCTGCCAGAAATCATAAAGAAGCGAAGATTTATTTCAGTTCATGTTTTCAGAGGGTTCAGTTCATCGTGGTGGGACAGTATGGTGGAAAATCAAAGTTTACATCATGCAGTCTAGACCTGAGAAAATAGGAGATACAGGTTAAGGTATAGCCTTTCAGGACCTATCCTCAGTGTCCCAGTTAGGCCTCACCTTGGACCTTCACCACCTCCCAATATTTTCCTCATAATGAATATATCGAATGGTGAACTGTGCATTTGGTCAGAACCTTTGTGGATGAGCAGTGTTTGGAAACAGCGTCAAAGTCACACATACTCAGGAGTGTGCCTTACCACTTCTGTAACATCTCTCAATGTAGTCAGATTGGAGGTCAAGTTTAACCATCACAGTGAGCAGCAGGATCTGGTCCAGGCACCTTCTTAAAATCTAAGGCTGCTGCTGTTCTTCCTGCCCTTGCCACGCTGGGCCTGGGGCTGAGTCTTGAAATAAAGCCACAGTGAGCTAGTGAGCTATCTTGCACACGCTGTTTCTCAGGCATCCCTTGACAGAACCTTGTTGGGAGAGAATTACAACTGAAAGGGAAACAAATTCCCTCTGGCAAGAAACTTGGCTTAGAAATACTCATTTGGGGAAGCTTTTTTTTTTTTTTTTCTGTTTAAATAAACTCACTGCTATAAAATCAGTGCTTGTGTGTGTTAGAAAAGACCAAGCAAATAAATGAACCTCTACATATTTAGTGCAAGCAGAAATGCCCTAGGTTCTTCAGGGGGAGAAGGAAAGCAGACTCATCATTTCTTGCATAGAGAGAGTTAACTGCTTCACCAATTCAGATAGAAGTGTATCTTTATTTAAAAGTAGTTGCTACAGAGTTCTTGTCAAGGTTGTCCCTTGTATTGGGCCCATGATGCATCAAAAACATTAAGAGCAAATTGTAGCATGGAATCTATTCTCTGAATATAACCGATGCAAAAAGAAACACACCTCTTGACTTGAGAAAAGTGTGCTCTGATTTGTAGTTAGTCTGTGGTGCTCTTCTGCAGGGCCTGGAGAATTCATAAAACCCTGACATTGGATGAGGGGCCTTGAACAGCAGTGAAGAGAAAATAAAAAGAAATGAAACAACTTTGTAATTTTGTTTAAGAGCAGGAGAAAAAATAATCATAAAGATAACAATATTCTCCTGTCTTGGGTAATGTAAGTGATATTATAGCTTTGGCCTGATCATTCTTCTTAACTTATAGGTAAGATTTATTCAGATACCCAAGCTAGAGCTGACCCTGATCTCATATAGCATTGAATCAGGCAAAGTTCTGCTTCCTTTAATCCTTCTCAAGTCACCCAATCCAAATTATACAATTAATTATTTATTGTTCTTCTTTACTGGAATTCTCTGTGGTTTTCCATGGTGCTCATTTTCTGTTATGGTCATGGCACTAAACACAGTTGGCTCATTGGTAAGTGTATTGCTGGGGGAGAGGTGTTGGTGTTATTTACTCACTGGCTTCTCAGCACTTAATCTTCCCGGTCTCTTTCTTGCAAAGAGAACCATAGGGTTTGGGGTCAGGTTTTGATCTTCAGGATGCCTGGACTCTCTCCTAAACCTGGAGAATTTGTGATTTGTATTTTAATTTTTATAAATGTTAGATCTAGGGTGGGCCTGAGGACTAAGTCTGTTCAGTGTGGTCTGAACATAAACTGACGGTTGTCTGTCTAGCTAGAAGTGTGCACTCGAATGACTATGTTCATATTTAGTTGTGGGAAAGCCCTCACTTTTGGAAGATTTTTTTTTTTTTCGAGACAGGGTTTCTTTGTGTAGCCCTGGCTGTCCTGGAACTCACTCTGTAGACCAGGCTGGCCTCAAACTCAGAAATCCGCCTGTCTCTGCCTCCTGAGTGCTGGGATTAAAGGCGTGCGCCACCACTGTCCGGCTGGAAGATTTAAAACCTTTCACTTATGACAGAGAATAAAGCTGAAGAAGTCTAATTTACATTCCCATTCACTTACTTCCTAGGCCCACATAAGGATATTAAACAGAAAATAGTATTTAAGATCTGGATTTTTATTACTTAATATTTTGTTTCATTTTTTCAAGGATTATTTATTTTTATATGCTCTGCTTCATTGAACACATTCACAGCAATACCTTTCTTTCTTCTTTCTTTACTTTTTTTCTCCCCCTTTTCTTTTCCCACCCTCTCTCGTTCAGTAGTTTACCATCATTCCTTAAACTTTTATTAATTTTCCTTTCATATGAATTTGGGGTCACAATGTTTCCTCAAAGCTCAGTGAATGTCACTTCTTTGCTTTCCTTCCCCGTAGAAACTGTAGGGTTCTTAGTTCAATAAGGAGTTGGACAGGTGAGCAGGAATACTGTTCCATGCAGCTTACCCTAACTTCAGATTCCTCTTCATTCCTGCATATTGCCAACAAACAACCGAGTTTGCTAAAAGGCTTTTTCTTCCTACTTCTGAACATTGTCTGCCAAGAAGGTGCCTGAAAAGAAGTTACTACCGACTCACATTTGCACTGTAGCCAGAGAACTTCCTCTCTCTAAGAAGTTTTACATTTGCCAATAGACTGCAGCAACAGACAGGAGGGCAGAATGCCAATGGCTGTAAAAGACTACAGGGGAAGCATCAGTTACATTGTGTTGTTAGATCCCTGGCCATACTAAGGCAGGACGGCTTAAACCAATGGAGCAGATCATACTGTGTCAAATGGCTCTGCATGGCTCTGTAAACATAGGCACAAGTATCTTCAGAGACAACTCTAGGAAAAAATTGAAGTCTGATACAAAAATACAGAGATAGGTGCAGGAATTGTCAGCCCAGGAGGAAAGGAGACCTCAGTAGGAACCATCAGAAACTTGGCTGTTTTACATAGCTCATTTTGAGTAAGTCATATTTAGCACAAAAGTAATTCTAGCATAAGTAACATTTCCTTTCCACGGCTCCCAAACTTTAAAAATACTCTTGTCAGTCTTCAGGAACACTATAATCATTTCTTCAGGGAGCAGGGATGTGTAAGGTGGCCTCTGACACTGACATGAATTTTAATCTCAAAAAGCTTGCCATTCTGAGTGTGACATATTTGAAGACAGCCATGACAGCAGCTTTGATAATGCTAGACGTGGGGGCTGTGACAAACTGGGCCATAAAAATGTTGGGATAGAGTCACCAGTCAAAGCTCATATGGGATGGAGCTAACCCATCAGCACTATAGAATCCAGGTTACAGGAAGGTACAGATGGGCAGGCCAGTCAGAATCAACCTTCAGTGAGGGCAGTTGCCAGTTCCATACTGAAGCCACTAGAGAGTGATTGGTCTTGTGTCAGAATGTCTTCCACAACCCCATGGCAAGTTTAGATCCTAATACCATCCCAGAATAGGTGCTGGTAAAGAGACATTTATGTCACAAACAAAACAACCAGAGGACCCATGACATTTGTTGACATATTTGTCCACAATGGGCAAATGACCTGAAGCAAGCCACCAGGATCTCCAGAGCTTGGAAGACGTGACTTCAGGATTATCCCAGAGAGTCACTGCCTTTTTTCCTTCATCCAGATCCATGTAATGGATGCTTAAGTCCATCTCAGATACCCAGTGTAGCTAAGAGACACCACTGATTCCACTGCTCTAATTATCCATCTACTCAATGGATCCTTCATGCTGGTACCCTTCTGTAAACCTTCTCCCATACAGAATAAATTCAGAGCTATAGCATAGATTACCACAGGGTAGAAATGTAGCTTTGTCATCGCACCTCACGGGCTTGTTACCATTTTGCCAGAGAAAGGTTATGGAGAAGTCTGTTGTACCAGCCACAGCACAATGTGATTGTGGTGACCAGCAGCAACTTGATTGTCCTTTGCCATCTCTGCCAGTCTCTTCTTTCAGGTCTTTTGGGGGAGGGAAGCCTTTCTCTCTGGAGCTCACTTTAGCTGCTCAAGGTTAATCAAGACTGTTATCTCTTTAACCACAGCTTAGAAAGAGCCAGTGGCACAGAGTACAAAAACAGCATTCCTCTTTTGGGTGTCACTGAGAGACAATTTTGACTCTTCACAGTGTTCTTTCAAATTATTATTATTTTTAAATTAAAGGGCCTTTAAAGGATTTTTTTTTTAAAAGCAAGATTTAAGCTTCATTTCTTTTTCAATTTTCCATTTTATCTTGGGACAAAGAGACAGATGGTAAGGGCACAGAAAACTGCACATTTCCCTGAGCTATGGATGGCGCCCACAGAGGAAGCTTATGAAGGCACAACAGGACAGTAGTACCATGATGGAAAAGAAGTTTGTCCCAACTGTACAGGAATAAAAAAATTGGTCAAGGCCATAGACCATTAAGAACTGGATCTGCTTTATAAAAGACAAATGAACAGACAAGGAAGAATAAATTCCAGAATAATACCAAAGAGCCGTTGAGAGACAACCTGAAAAGTCATAGTTTTATCATCTCAGATCATTTGGCATCCTCTGCCTCTTTGCGATGATGAAGAAAACCTATGGTTGCACTGGCAACCCAATGGCTCCCAATAAGAGCTTGCAATTGAAGCTACCATCTGTTATGCAGAACTTAACACAGGCTGGACAGCTCCTCCAATCTACTGATGGAGGACTGCCATCAACAGCTCTTGGGTGGAGTTGTACATCATCACACTGATGAAGTCCTTCTGGCTAGATTTGTTCATTTTGACCCCTCACTCCACTCCAGTTAAACTGAGTCAACCATTTCAAAGATGCTAGCTGGGATATAGGCTTGCCTCAGGGCCACTTACTGTACCAGAGCTACAGCTGTAACACATGAACTTGCTACATCACTGTCTTTAGGGAGAATGCCAAACAGATGCAACAATGAGGCCAGTGGTGAGTATCCACGGGGAGACCACCAAGGGCCAACAGTAGCTGTAGTAATCGAGCACTTAGCAGCTGTAAGCTTTCTCTCAAGGAGTGGTATTTAAATTAAGAGAAATGTTTAGCAGTTTTCAAGATGCAAACAGGACAAGAGGTCAAAATTGCCATGATAAATAGTAAACACAGCAGGATGAAATTACATGGCAAGCCAAGCTGGGGAGTTACTTCTGTATGGGCTTCACTTCTGGAAGGTGCAGAAGAGAGGTCTATACAGAGGACGGTGGGCATAACTTCAACCCAGAGACTGAATCAGAAGACTATAAAGTGATCAGTCCTATCACTGATCACTTCAGTGGGCCAGTTCAGCATGCCATTCTGCCTACCAGGCCAGGGCCTTATTATTCTCTCTATCTGCTGATCCCATCTCCACAGGCCATATGAGATAGCAGGGCACGTGGCATGCAGAATCCCTCTTGTCTTTCTGTTTTTGACATCTCAGTTGGGAAAGAAGTTTTATGTTAATCTCATATGTCTTCCTTTGAATGTATATTTTAAAAATAATCTTAATCTTTAAAAAATATTTTCAAAGCTGTCTTGAAAATTCTGTCAGTTTGCTTCCTGAATAAATTATAGTCAGTTAAACTGCTGATGAAACTTCCTAGAAAAGAAGAAAAAAATGCAGTTCCTGTACTGCATAAGAGTCTAGCCCTCATCAATTGTCAGCATTATAAACTTCAGCCATCCTAATGGAAAGATAGTGGCTTCTCCCTGTGTTTCTGGCTTCTATTTTCTCGATGACAGATACTGCTCAACATTTCCTCATATGCTCCGTTCCCATGGATATGAATGGTCCAGAACGGTTCAACTGAAAGATTTTTTTAAAAAAATTCTACCATGGTAGGAAAGTGTTACATGAATTTCAACACCAATAAGCTCATATATAAAATACATAATCCAGTTATTATAATTATAAGCTGTGCGCCTAGATTGGGCAGATCTAGCACTGTACTAACTTATTTCCACCTACTTTGCAACTTGCAGTTTCTCCTGGCCACTTGGTTCTACTCTATCTTGGCTTCCTCCTCCTCTTCTTCCGTTCTTTCTCTCCTCCGTTTCCTTCTCCTCTCTCTCCTCTCCAAAACCTCTTATCCCACCTTTCCCCTCCATGCCCAATCACAGGTGCTAGCCTTTACTGGCCAGTTAAGATGGGGGGAAGGTTCACATGAGATCAACTGCTCATCGGGGGCACCCCCTCTTGAAGATGTAGAATTAACATCAAAATACAAACAGCAGCAGGATGACCCACAACAGGAAAGAGATACACATTCAGTAGATATTTTACTTTGATCTTTGTATTTTTAATTCTAAGGGTAGCCATAAGTGGGACAATGCTTTCTTGACGTGTCAGACAGTGGCATGTTCTCAAAGAGCTGCTCCATTGTCTGTGTGAATAACAGGTGCTGTATTTAGAGCTGTGTCACTAAGTCATGTTCAGTGGGTTGGGTGTATTGAATGGATTTCAATATGGCGTTGTCAATTTGCAATAGGCCTTATTAGAACTTACCGGTATCATAAGCTGAGGGGCATCTGCACTTTCTCTTGTAAAATACCCTTTTAACTCCTTTTTGTCTTTCTTATTCTTGTTTATCTAGGTAGCTTGTCTTCTGGATCCTTGTTTCTCTGCCTCTTGAGCACTGTTATTACAGGCAGCACCTGCACAGTTTTCTTCTGGGATCTTGGGGGCTCAACTCCAGTCCTCTCTCCCTTACATGGTGACCATGTTGTCCATCAAGCCATCTCTCTAGCTCTTATTCTTGTTTTAAGAGTTATTTTTATATTTGGATATAGTCTTTTATTAGATAATGGCTTTATTTCAAAGATGTGACACTGGAAATTATAACCAAATAGAAGTCTAACTTAAGACTTTTATCTATGATATACATCTAAATAAAAGTTTTTCGTGCTGTATTAGATGAAGGCGATTATATGTATCCCTCACTATTTTTCATTGTTGGTGCTTTCTTTGCCTCTGTGAGCAAGGCATTATGGGCATTCCAATTTTCATGTTGTTGTTCAGTTTTGCTAAAACTACAGTGATCTTGTGGGTGGTAACACTATGCTGTAGGTCACTGAAATGTGCATATGTATCACTATAACTTGCCAAAACCTATAGGACACCTGACATGTTTACTATATATGTATTGGTTTTTATTGATGCTCTGACACAATACAACTTAGTTGCTTGAAAAAGCACAACTGAAAGGTCTTTCAAGGTCTGTGAAGTCTACTGGGTGGCAGATGAAGTGGGGACAGGGCTCCAGTCCTTGTGGAAGTCTGAGAATCATCTCCCTGGGTTTTTCATCTTCTGTTCCTTGGCTGTGGCTCCATTCCTCTCTCTTCATCAACAGTAGGCTAAACCCTTCTCAGGTTTTCACAGCTCTGGTTGTCTTTCTTCTATCCTCCTTCTTTACTTTGTCATCTTTGTGATTGTGTTGGATCCATCTGAATGATCCAGGATACACTCCTGTGTTAATGTGTGTTCATTAAACTCCCTCTGTAACCTTAATTTCCCTTTGCCATATACTCGCAATTTCTAGGAAGTGAGATGTGGACATCTTTGGGGAACATTATTACTTCATATGTGTGCGCATGTGGAGGAGGATTTTGTGTGTCCTGCACTATTATTTTTAATGTTAGTCCTTTAAAGCAGGGTCTTTCACTGAATCTGGAGGTAGTGGTGGCCCTCAGGTTCCAGGAATACACCTGTCTCCACCCTCCATAATGCTGGAGTTACAGGTGTGAGCAGACATGCCTGGCTTTTTATGTGGCTGCTAGGATCTGAACCATGACTCTCATGTTTGTGCAGCAAGTGCTTCTATCCACCAAACCGTCTCCCAGCCTTGGGGAATGTTATTCTGTCAACTATGGTATATAGCATTAATTCCTAACATGCCTAATTTAACATTTTGATTTACCCATGAAATTTGGTCCAGGTAACATTAAGTAAGAAGACTTCTACGGTGTCTGAAGGGAGTTGACAATGGCCGGGAGAAGAGCTAGGCTATTTACCCTATTGTATGTGTAGGAGTTTCAGGATTTAGAGATGTTATTACCCATACCACTCTCCTGAAAAGTGGCAATTTCCAGATATGAACTCAGGTCTTCTGACTTCATGGCTATGTTTTTGACCAAGCCCTATTAGTCAAGAGATTAGAGAACTAAAATATGGGAGGCTGGAAGAAAAGTGTGTGTGTGTGTGTGTGTGTGTGTGTGTGTGTGTAATGGCATAAGAATGTCAATCATATTTAGAACATTCTTGTGAATGCAATTATATGTATTGTGGCAGAGACCAGGGCAGAGAATGTTGGTAAATTCCTCAATTGTGATGCAAAGACATTTAGAGACTGGCAGCAACACCACACTCCCTGTGGCAGCTGAGTAGAGAGGATTGTGGTGAGGGGGGGATGTCAGAGGAGCACTGTTCAGGACCATAGGGGAGACAACCACTGTGCAAACTCTCCTGCCATAACAAAGCATGAGTGACAGTGGCCAGCGAGGGACTCAGCTGGTAGAGGCTGAACTTGAGCATTATAGCTTGACTTCATGGACTAGCTGGATTGATACGTCCTGAGAGTGGTGGTTCAAAACACAGTTTGGGGCATATTGATAAGTAATTTACCCATGATGCAAATCACAAAATTCAGTGAAAACAACACATTCACGACTACAAATGCGATCACTCAGGAATGTGCCCATATTATAGGCTTTATAAACAGATATAAATGCAATATACGAGCGCTGATCACAAATTTCGGTGGCAAAGTGTGCTTACTAAGGACCAGTTGTCCGCCTCCTTTCTGAGTTTGTTCAGAGTTTTTGACTTTGTAATTCCAAATTTGTCTTCCATAGAGCTGTAGAATAACCTCCTACAGTTCGTGGTTTCTATGTGATGATTAGTGGCTAAATCACTAATTGTTCCATGGGTTACAGCAGAATGTTCTGAATCTTTGAGGGCCAAAACAGACAAATGAAACTTTGCTTTTCTCACTGCTGAGTTGTTTAGCTGTGATAAGAGTCTCTGGGGCAAGAGAGGGCCCCAGATTAGTGTCTTAGGTTCAAAATTAAGACAAAGGACTCAGAGGAATAGTGATTCAATTTAGAGTCTAGTTCTATGAAGAGCTAATAGCCACGCAATTAGTATTTTTTAGAATTAAAGTTAAGCAGAGCAAATAAATCACAGGGCTATTTTTCTCCCACAAAAGTTCACTAAAAATAGACATTGGGACCTTAAAGCCTCTTGCTCTTCTCACTCCCCTCTGCTTCCATTGTACCCACATTATTTTACATCCCCCCTGTAGGTGAAAATGTAACGCGTATCTTGGGAACTTTTTCTAAGTTCCTATTTTCAAATCTCTTTTGTGGCTGGCTTTGATTCTGCTAAGAAGCAGGCTGCAGAGAACCTCCCCCAACCGTGGAGAAGTGATTACAGTGCTTGTCTAGCGCTGCTAAGCAGCCCCTCTGCCCTTCACACAGACTCACTGAACCGAAGCAAATAGACTAACTTGCTCTCAGCGCACGGTTGATGCGTTAGCCCAACAGCAGTGAAGCTGTTGAGGGCAACTTCTGATCACTGGGAGACTGTATGTATCCAGGTTTCCTTCTGTCCCTGGGATCAAAGCTGAGCTCTATTTGCTGTGCAATGTCCCAGAGGCTTGTAAGCAGTTTGTGTTCGTGCGCCTGAGTGCAGTGCAAAGGGTAGGGTAGATACTGTATTCTCTGTTGATTTCTCAGGTGGCATTTAGAGGCTACAGAAAAAATTTCTTCCTCCATCAGTCAAACATCCCCCAAAACCTCATTTGCAAATTGATTTATGCAAATTATTTCCTTTTGGTCTCCCACTCTTTCACTAGACATTTGCAGATAGATGTGTTAGGATCTCCACATGGGCCCATTTGTGATTAATAAACATTTGTTATGCTCACATGATTCCTGATGATTTTGGTTTACTGTTGGCACAAAAGATTGCCCTAAAAGTAGAGGGTTTTGAAGTATTAAAGCTAGTTTAATGACTTTTCACTTAATGTGTGCTGGGTTTGGCAAATGTCAAGAGTACTATTGATAGCAAATTTGAATGACCCTCAGTTCTCTGAGTTTGGACAGGGCCCATCTGGATCTTTGAAGGTTTCAGCATGTGGGCTATTGTGTAATCAGTAACCGCTAGATACATTCAGATTGTAAGCTAGCATTCACATCAGTCAAAGGTGGGAGTTTTCATTGGTTCATTGCAGTTGGCAGGAAGTCTCAGAGCAGATGTTTTTCTCTGGCCTCGATGTATGTTGGATAGGAGGAACAGGATAAATCTGGCTTTCTTTGTCAATCTTCCTAGTCTCCAGTCTAGATGAAAAAGACAAAGTTCTTATGGAAAAACTTTAGAATTCCCCTGGTCTGAAGTCCCTTCAAGTTAAGTGGAAACTAATGATGTACTTCCAACAGGTTTTAAAGAAAAGGACGGTGGACTCTTGACTGGGAGGAGCTGATGGGACATTTTTGTCTTTGTTTCATTTTATGAGTTACTAGAAGGCTCATTTGCATGTGTGCTTAGGAACATATGACTCACATGTCAGTATTCTCTGTGTCTGGTATGTCTTCATGCCCAAACCACATGGAATACTTGTAAGATAAGGCCTAAAAAATGTAAATACTCACTAACTTGTAATCAACAATGAAGTATTGTATTTGGAAGCTCTCCTTGCTGCAGCACGAAGTTCTACTTATGCTCTGCAGTAGTACTGACCCATTTTATCCATAAATTGACAACGTGTGTGCAGGAATACTATTTTATTCAACGGCTAATGATTATGTGAAGAATAAGACAGGTGCTGTTCTTCCAGATGAAGTAAGGGATTGAGTCTGTCACAGACTGTGAAGGCTCTGATTTTACTGTATTGCAATTTAAGAAGAAACAGCATGTTACTCTCTGTTTTTTTGGATGCTAGCAGAAGACATAGAATTTCTGGACCAGGAACAGAGATGGCATAATAAACAGCATAAACATTCTGCAGGTTTTACTCTTCCATGTCCTCCAAGTCCTGTTGGGTGGAATAAAGAGGTCTTTGTGGATACTGCACTCACAGGGAGTGGTGCTGTACCACAGTGGGTTGCTACAGGAGACAAACTATCTTATCTAGGTGGAGATGATACATTGAGGGGTGCCTGTTGCTGACACAACCAAGCCAGTAGTTGAAAGAGGGGTACTGAAATTCCTAATATTGTGTTAAAATCTGTTTCTCATGCATTTAGAGTCTCCATGTATATTTTCTGTTGCATATTATATTGCTGCTGACCTCCTTTATTATTTGGCCAAGCCAGTTCAGTCAGTCAACAGGGTTTCGAGAGAGGGAGTGAGGAATAAAGAAAAAAAAAAGACAATTAGACAACATTATAACATGACCCCAGCAAGTGCTGAGGCTGGCTTATTTATTTTTCCAGTCTGCTTTTATACCATTCTAGATACATGCAAAGAATAGGGTCAGTTCTAGGTCAAAGACAAAGTAGTCAAGGAACAAACAAGGCATAAACAAAGTAGTTAAGGAACAAACAAGGCATAAACAAAGGTCTCAAGATTACTGTATTCAGGGACTTAAGTTGATCAAGATACAAAGAACACATTCCTCAGTTGTATTCTTCTTGAGGCTTGCCCTAGACCAATGCCAAATTCTTGCCTGAGCCTACTTCCTCATCCTAGCTCAATGTAAATATTCTTGCCAATATGTTGGGCCTGTCCCGAGCTTCCTCCCCTGGCAGTGATTGGCAGGCCTCGAGCAGGAGAGTTGGAGGGGGTGCCAGGTTGGCAGGGATGGGTGCACCGTGGCTGGACAAGGTGATGCCACCCCATCCCATGCCTGGAGAGACCCCATCCTCCCACTGTCTCATCTGTGGCCGGTAGCCACTGCTCTGCGGGGAAGCTGATGGTCACAGGGTGTGCCTCCCTGGGACAGGGACAGGGAGCTCTGTGCACAGCCTGGGGCAACCCTGGCCATAAGGGCAGGAAAGTGAGGGCCCAGGTTGGCCCCGGAATGCAGAGGACCCGGGTTCACAGCTGTAGTGAGAGTGGTTTTGGCGGCAGCAGCCCTATTCCTCATTGACTTGCTGGTCTGCCTTCCTGCACTGGGTACCATGCTGCTGAGCCAAGCTGGGGCTGTGGTGGCTAAGGGCAGGGGCTTGGCCCTGGGGGCAGCCTGAACCTCATGGAGCGGCGATGGGGGTGTTCTCTCCCTCCCGTTGTCCAGAGGGCAAGAGGGTGGGGTCCCAGGCAGTGGTAGTGTTGGGCCCCATTTTGGCCCTGGTTTGGGCCTTGAGGACAAACCCAAGGCTGGCTTGAGTTCTGAGACCTGTCTCAGTCATTTCCACATAGAGGTGACTCAGCAAGACCTGTCTTAGTCAGGGTTTCAATTCCTGCACAAACATCATGACCAAGAAGCATGTTGGGGAGGAAAGGGTTTATTGAGCTTACACTTCCATGCTGCTGTTCATCACAAAAGGAAGTCAGGACTGGAACTCAAGCAGGTCAGGAAGCAGGAGCTGATGCAGAGGCCATGGAGGAATGCTGCTTACTGGCTTGCTTCCCCTGGCTTGCTCAGCTGGCTTTCTTATAGAGCCCAAGACTACCAGCTCACAGATGGTACCACCCACAAGGGGCCTTCCACCCTTGATCACTAATTGAGAAAATGCCTTACTGCTGGATCTCATAGAGGCATTTTCTCAACTGAAGCTCCTTTCTCTGTGGTAACTCCGGTTTGTGTCAAATTGACACACAAAACTAGCCAGTACAACCTGTTTAGCCCTCCCTCTGCCCTGCTGTTGCTAATGTGGAGCTTTGCTATTGGCTTTGTCAGTTACCCCTTACCCTTCCCTGCCTCCTACATCATTTCTTCCCATACCTAAGTGCCCACCCCCTTTGCTCTTTCTATAAAAGGAGGGGCTGATACAATAAAGTTGAGTTCCTGCTTCGACAAGACTCCCGGCCTGGTGTGTTTCATTTGGACCGTTGACA
The DNA here is from genome assembly GCA_019843965.1 of Rhynchomys soricoides. NCBI lineage: Eukaryota > Metazoa > Chordata > Mammalia > Rodentia > Muridae > Rhynchomys > Rhynchomys soricoides. The sequence goes on along the minus strand of JADRCH010000157.1, from coordinate 5,023,380 downwards.
CTTACCATCCCGCTCAGCCCTGAACAAATCTGGCTGGACCAGGTTCTCTCCTCTTGCCTGGACCTGCTGTCAAGGAGCCAACACCAATATCCTTGAAGTGGCACCAAGAGCTCTCCACAATCATTATTATATAATGACAGAGAGTCTCTTTCAGTCATAGCATTAAATCTATTTTGTAAATATAAGAGTAGCTATTCCTTCTCTATTTTGCCTCTCTTTGCATTGAATATCTTTTTCTATGCTCAGTTTTCAGTATATGTGTTCTTAGAGAGATGACTCTTGCAGACAGTGCACAGTTTGGACTTTCTTCCCCATCTATTCCACTCATTCATGCCATACGTTTTTACTGGATAACTCTGTCCATTAACATTTAAGGTAGTTGTTTCCAAGGAAAGAATGACCACTACCATTTTGTTAGTTGGTTTTTAGGTGTTTTTCAGATACGTTGTTGCAGATTCTTTGTTCTTCTGTTATTGTTGTCTTCCATCACAGTTTGAATCCATTCATTTTCATTTTGTGCTTCTGGTGAGAGTTGTTCTTCATGGTTATCAAGACGTTTGCATAGGAATTTTGAAGAATGATGTAACACCAGTGGCACCTACCAATAACTTGCATCTCCAGGGTATAGGGCTGGATCAGCTGGAGAACATCTACCCTTTGACATGCATGATGGAAGGAAGGCACTGTAATTTAAGTAGTGTATACACACACACACACACACACACACACTTTAAATAAGAGAATTTAGGGAGCAGAACAGAGGGAAATGTGGCTTCAGCACATTGAGTATGTACCAGCAGTGTGGCAGAGCATAGAGGCTGAGGTAGAAGAAAGAACACAACCTTGAATGAGGCCAGAAAGCACTCTGGTCTCAGTACTGAGCAGAGTATTGGCCACCAGGCAGGGCCCTGGAGTCTGAAGCACGGACTGACACACTCTCAACACTGCTTACGGTGCAGTGGTTTTGTCAGGGATTTGGTCATAGCAGTGGTAAAATGGATGAACTTATTGGTCTTGTGTCCAATCTGAGAAGTGTTATCTTTTAATGTTTCTCTCTGGATCATTAGCACTTAATGCAATTATTAATACGGATGAATTAACACTTGTCACCTGAAAAATACATTTTCCCATGTATTATATGCATCTCTCCTGTCTGTTCTCTCTAGATCATTCTTGTGATTCTATCTTCTTGTCTCTGACAATTTCCAATATTTATTTTAAAACTTGTTTCTGTGGTTAACCTGAGCCTCCCGGTATGTATATTTAACTAAAGATAGTCTGTTTCCAACACTGCTCAACATGCAGTGAAACCCTTGTAATGACATAGTCTCAATTTCTCCTGCCTATTTTGTGCTATCACTACACATTTTCACTTTCTGTAATGTAGACTGCCATTCTTACTATTTTTGCTTTGAAACAATTAAAACAGAAAACATTATTTTTACTTTCATCTGCTGATTTCCTATATATGTATCACATACACATATGTATACTCTTTGATTATGTGTACGTACCTGTTTCTGTGTGTGGGTGCCTGTAGAGGCCAGAGATGGGTATTGGAAATGGAGTCACAGGAGGTTATGAACTTCCAGACATGAGTGCCAAGCATTGATCTTGAATTCTCTACAGGAGTAATGAGTACCTTTAACTGCTGAGCCATCTCTCCAGCCCCCGAGTTCCCGCATTGGTAGATTCACTATCCATTGGATATATTATTTTGGCCTGAAGATTTTTTTTTTTGAATGGTTTTTCAAGACAGGGTTTCTCTGTGTAGCCCTGGCTGTCCTGGAACTCACTCTGTAGACCAGGCTGGCCTCGAACTCAGAAATCCGCCTGCCTCTGCCTCCTGGCCTGAAGATCTTTAAAATTTCTTACACATTGTAAGTTGACAATGAATTGACTCAGTTTTTTCTTCCATTTTTCATGTCTTTGTGTGTGTTGCAAATGCGTGTGTATGTTTTGCGTGTGTGTGCTTATGCATATGAAGGCCAAAGGTCAGTGTCTGAGAATCATCCTCCATTAAATTCTTCTTGTTTATTCATTGAGTCTGGGTCTCTCAGTAAAACCCAGAGCTCAGCATTTGGCTGGTCTTGCTAGCCTCCTTGCTAGCATTTCTGTCTTCCTCATAGGCAGACTGGAATGCCCACCCCACATTAAATTTCCTTGGTTTTTATCTCAATTTTATAGAAAGTCTTTACTTTTCTCTTCATTTTTGAAAGATACTCTTACCAGATACAGATACTGGTATTGTTTTCTGCCTTCTGCATCCCTGATAAGTCGTTGGTAATTTTTTATTTTTCTTCCTCATACCTGGCTGTGCTTGAGGAATTTGTTATTGTGTTTCTTCTTAGTAGCTCAGCGATGGTATTTCTAGTTCTTCTCTTTTAATTTATCATGCTGTTTCCTGAGCTACTTAGGCATTCTGTTTCATCGCTGTCATTAATTTTAGAAAATGATTGGTTATTGTTTTTTCAAATATATTCTTTGCCCTTTTCTTCCTTTCTCCTCTCTTGTTACTGGTCTCTTTCTGATCCCCCTTCCACTGTCAAAAAGCTCCATATATGAGGAAAATGGTGGGATATCCTTTAGTGTGTAAGCAGTGCTCTGAGCTGCTTATCAGGGTGTGGGTCTGTCTCAGGGAGTGATGCTCCAGCTGTTTTCTAGAGTAGACAGGAGTAGCCCAACAGAAGACACACGGATGCTCTGTACTAGAAAATGGTTTTCTCGAAAGCTTTATCTTTCCCTTAATACACACCAGGGTAGATGCACATATGCACACACACACACACACACACACACACACTTATAATTCTTTACATTATTATATTTATTTGTGTGTGAGTCTGTATGTGTGTGTACATGTATGCACATGTGCCCACGCCTGCCACGGTGTATATGTAGGGGTCCAAGGACAACTTGCAGAAGTTGATTCTCTCCTTCTACCCTGTGGGTTCTGGAGAACTGAACTCAGCTTGTCAAGCTTGGTGGCAAGTGCCTTTAACCACCGAGCCATCTCACTGGTCTTTATGTAGGTATACTTTTAAAGAAGTGTGTAATGGCTTCTTTTTCACGCAATTTTGCTACAAGTGTTTCTTCTCCTTGCCAATGATCTTCCCTGAGGAGTCTCCACAGGCATTGTTTGTCTAGACATATCCTAAGACCCCAGTGTATGTCTGGACAATTAACCTCAATATAAAAAGCACAGTGGTAATTCAGATCTCGAAAACAGTCATGCCTCAACAATTATGCAGGTTGCTCTTCAGGATAAACTCCTCTCTCTCTCTCTCTCTCTCTCTCTCTCTCTCTCTCTCTGTCCTCTCTCTCTCTGTCCTCTCTCTCTCTGTCCTCTCTCTCCCTCCTTCTGTCTTTCTCATTCTTTCCTTTTGGGTTGAGGTCTTGCACTATTGTCCAGCCTGGCCTTGTATTTCCATGGTGAAGGGATCCTCCTGCCTCAGCTTCCCCAGTACCTGAAACCACAGGTGTGTGCCACTGTGCCCAATGATAGCTATCTTTCTGCTCTTTATATGGGGAAATACGTATTTACCAGGGACTATTTTGTTTTGACACGTTAATAGTACATTTCTTGAAGATTCTCCTTCACCTAAACCTACCCATTTGGCCATTGATCTGCTTGTTTACTCAGTTGACAGCTTTTGGATGCTGATTGCCAAATACTTTGTGAGTAATACAGAGGTGTTGCTTGTAGGGAGTTGATTATTTATTAGAGGAGATAAAAGTTGTGATAGTTACAATAATAAGCCATTTGTTGGTTTACTTGCTCCTACGAAGCAGAGACTGTGGAGCACCTGCTCATCCTCTCAATTTACGAACTGATTTCCTGCGTGCATTCTCTCCTGTGCTCAGTATGCGACTGCTGGGGATCCTCTCATGTGCTCCAGGGTTCAAAATCTCTCCCTGATGTCCGTGCACAATCCCAGTAATATTTATGAGCGTTAAGGGTGCCAGTAGGAAGATTTGGCTCTGAAGCAGTTGGAAGGCATTTAAACAGCTTTTCAGAGAAGATTAATGATTCCAGAAAAGAAAGAAAGAAAAAAAATAAACCCAAGTGTGGTTTGTCAGCCAGAAGTTAACTCGAAGGGATACAAGCTAAGAAAGGCAGTGAGGATGCTTCCCCAGTGAGGTGTGTTTCAGGACTTTAGGTTGCCACTGAAGCTTTGATGAATTGCACAGATAATGCTCCTGACAGGAAGATGTCAAAGCTGGTGGATAACACAGAGAAAACAATGAGAGTTACTTTCCCAAACCACACTAACGATCTGTTTGCCCAAGAAAATAGGGAGACGGTGTGCTTCCCTGTATTAATTTTCTTTGCTAAGGCAGACAGAGAAAAAATCCATTCCATCCCAAGTAGGGTTGTGTTGTAAACATCATGTAGGTGTATGTCCAGGGGAGACCAGGCTTCAGACTTCCTGTGAGTGTAGCATCCTGTCCTGTTGAGATCACGTCACCATGTACGTACTCTCTTGGTGTCCTGGCTCTTTTGACTGAGGACTTCTTGTACAGAGAGCTCTGGGAAGGGCCTTGTGCACCTTCGTTCTGCAAACTATTTGGGGCTACTGTAAGAGCCCCTCATTTTTCACTTATGGTAATGAATGGGGGGCCTCAGCTTCTCAGCCACCTTCACAGGGGTCAGTGTTCTCACAATGGAGACAGACTGCTCCACACCTGATACAGGGGTCTGTAGGAAAGGTTCCTCTTACATCCCAGCTGTCCTGTTGCTCTGCCCAGAACGAGCTTTCCATGTGGACCTGAGCATCTGCTTACTCTCAGCAACAGTTGGCTTTCTGTGGCTCTGCTCTTGGTTTGTTTTGAAATGAACCCAGGTCCTCTTATATTCCAGGCACTGAGCTACTCTTCTAGCCCCCTTTTCTGTGTTCCGTAATTTCTTTTTAAAAAATCTCATTAGAGCAACCAATTTTCCCTGGGCAACAAATAGGACAGACTATCAATCTATATGTTCTCTCTTGCATTTCATGAAGCACATTGAACTTAATACCCTTAAAATAGAAATAAGAAAGTTTGGTAAGCTACGGGTGCCATGTGTTGTCAGAAACTGTGCACTGGGAGACGATTATAATTTTTAAGTTTGAGATTTGGGCAAAGCAAGCTCTGAATGATTGTGAGCCCTCATTTATTTTAAAAGGAAGTTGCAGGAGAAGACTTGTGTTAGTATGATAGTCACTTATCACATGTCACCTCTAACCATGTTGTACTTCATACTGAGATTTTCTTTTGAACTTAAACTGTTTCACGTAACCCTCAGAACACATCTACCCACCAGGCATTGCATACAGAATGCTCAATTTATGGACACACGCAAAGTAAGGTGACTCACCAATGTTTTTGTCACACAGACTTTGATCATTCAGTCATAATTAAAACTGAGACCTTTCTGCCATTAATGGCGTAAGATTGCTTTCCCGATGCATCCGGCCAGTACCGAATCTTAACTCAAAGTCATGGCATCTTAGGATCCAGCCACTAGCACCTAGAGTTTACTGTTGCTTGAACATTAGCCAAAGTAGTATTATTCACACACAGATCTGGGACTACTAAAATGCTCATAGTAAAGCTGACGGGAAGTCCCTAGACCAAAGGGTTAACAGGGCAAACTGACTACATATTGGAGAATAAAAGGGCCTAATTTTGACTTTGGCCGAAGATTTTTTGGTGGTTTCGGCTTTGCCCTGTAATTCATTGGACCAGTTTGCTGACATTTAGTTTATTATTCTATGCTTGGGAAGTGTGCTGGTTGTAGCTTTGTGCCTTTTCTTGTCTTGTGCCAAAATTCTGTAACACATTCTGAGGTGCATTGAAAATTGAAGTATAAATATGTCTGTCAGCATTGTTTCCAAATAAAATACATTTCCCCCGACTTTAAGAAGCTTAGATAATCAGTGTCTTGTACCACAGACTGCTCCAGGAGTCCTCCTCAGTCTGCCTCTGAGCAGTCAGCGAGCTCCCCACTGCGTTGAATGTGAATTTGCCATCAACAATTCATCATAAGGCTGAAACTAGCCCTGGGTTGTTAGGACTCTTTCTCTTGGCTGTCACAAATGTTGATTAAAGTTCTGTTTGGCTTCCTCTCAATGGTTGGGCAACTTTGGAAGTGGTATGCCTGCTCTTCAGCTGTGGATGGCAGTTAAAATATTATATACCAGAAAAATTAAATATATATGGCATGTTTTTAAGGGAAAAGATTTTCCTCTGGCCTGTGTTGTTATTTTCACTAACGCAGATGGTTGTTGCCCACTCTGGGTTTGTTGTTGTTTTGTTTGTTTGTTTTTACAGGGATGCTGGAGATTTTAACTCATACCCACCGAACCATCTCCCAACCCCTACTGCTAAAATATAATTGAACGCATTTTTAGATACAGAATTTAGTAACAGCTGGCTTTTAATCCCCACAGTACTCTTTCCTCATTTTGCAAGTGAGCAAGCAGGTCTCTGAAATGCTGACTTACTGAAGGTCACACAGCTCTTACTGAAAGGGCTGAGAGTCAAACTCAGCTTGCTCTGTGAGCCTCAGGATTAACCCGTGCTGCACTTTATTCCTCTTGAGAAATCTTGACCTTAGGGCCCAGAACTATTTCTTCTGTCTTTCCCAAGGGGGTCTGGATCTCTGTAGATGAGCACAAAATGTAAGGTCACACAAGAAAGGCAAAAGGGTAAGTCCCTAGGATGTAAAAGCATTTGGAAACCCTGATTCTGCCACCTGTGGCTGTGAGTTTTCTGAAGAAAAGCCTGGCTAGATTTTCTGGCTTGAGGTACTTGAGACAGCCATGGGTTGTCGGAAATAGCAGTTTCTTTTATTTCTGTCTGGAGAATGGTCTTCCAGATAGAGCCTTCCTCACTGAGACAGAAGAGCCAGCCAACTCATTAAGGCTTCAGCTGGAAAGAAAATTATCCAACATTTTGGAATTAACTGCATGTTCTTGGGTTAGTGGTTTAGAACAAATTGGACCCAGAATTCATGTGGGGGACACAGCGTTCTCCTGGCGACAACTGAAAACAGATTGAGACTGCCTCTCTTCTGTTCCCATGCTTACCTGCTAGTGTGACAGACCGGCTGAATCCCATGGCCTGTGAAGGGCAACCATGTACATGCTATTTGTCCTGATCGTTATCCTCTTGCTCACATTCTGGTATTTTCTGCCAGCTCGACTTGCCAGGGATTATTGTCTGGCTCTCTGCCTTTCAACCCGGAAGTGCCAGGTGTTGTGCACGCATGTGGGCCTGAGTTTTCTGCAATGGGAGCCACGGTGCTCATCTGCTAGTGCGCCAGGAAAATTTCCAGTGGGGTAAAGATCAAGAAGAAAGGCAGCCAAAGATCTCTGTGCATCAGGGCTAGACACTCTGACCAGATTCAGGCCTGTGTTGAGACGAGTTAAGGGTTCAGAAATCCAAGGAAAAGACGTCCCATTACATTTTCTTCCATCTTACAGACAAATTGGCTGACAGTTACCACTTTGGATGTCACCAGGAGTGGTGTCTCTTAATTGGTGAGACGTATGTCTCCTGATGAGGCATACTCTGTGTTCAGCAATGCTTAAACAGCTGCACAATCTGGAACTGGTATTGCTTCTTTATTAAAAAGCTTACTTTGGCAATTAGCAAGTTCTATGTCTACAGTGGTACAGAGAAAAGTTAACTCCTTTACACCTTGAAGGAGTTCCAACACATAGGGTGGACTGCATTCGACAAATTTCATTAACAAGAGAGTTCTGAACCATCATGCCTTCTTTGTATATTGTTGCTGACAGGTGGGAAAATATCTTGGAGATATGTTTTTTAAAAAAATAACATATTCATGGTAAAAATGAGACTGTTGTATATGATCTCCTAACAAGAAAGGATGGCAGACTAAATAAGAGTTACTCTCCCAGGATAACTATTACATATTTATGCAGGACATAGCCACAGCAAATAGTCAACACAAAGACGCATCTTGATAAGTTAGCAGCACGATTTATTTTTCAAACACCTTACAAAAATGAACTGTTGGGCTGGAGACATGGCTCAGTGGTTAAGAGCATTGGCTGCTCTTCCAGAGGACCCAGGATCTGTTACCAGCACCCATGTGGCATGGCAACTCATAACCATTTGTAAGCGTAGTTCCAGGGACTCCAATACCCTCTTCTGGCCTCTGAGTACAATTGTACACACATAATACATGCTATGACATAAATGCTGGCAAACACCCATACACATAAAATGAGGTGACTAAGTCTCAAAACATTAAAAAACCCTAGAGCTATTAATTTCCCCATACTTTTCATGGTAAAGCAAAACTTGGTCCTACACTGCTTTTTGACTATCAACTTAGTCTTATTTAAACAATCTGTAGTTTAAATGTAATTTTGACTCTCCTTGATGTCTTCCTAGTGATAAGTTCATTGGTGACTCCTCTTCCTGACTCTCTGGTAAGTGCCTCTCCAAAAGACAGTCTAGTGTGTGTGGTTGTTCATAATTTCAGAGTCCATTTGTAACTTTCTGAAATTGTGGTTAAGTTGGGGACACAGAGATCTCTGTGGCTGTAGATGGGCAAACAACCCCTATTACACATGTGGTATTAGAAGGAAGTCATAATTTAACCCAATAGTAATGGCTGCTATGATTTAATGAGCATTTTCTTGCTGCTTGCCTTGTACTTATGTTTGGTGACTTTATGGCCAGTTGATCATCTTTAGTCTTAAAGTTCAGGCCCCCCTTCTTTCTTCAAGCCTCCTCCACACCTCATCCAATTTCTCGTTTTGTACAAATGCAATAGATTAATGAATCAGGTGTCATTAGTTCTTTTTAACTACACAGGAGTGAGCAGTCAGTATTCTCAGAAACACTCAATTGCAGTAGGACTGGAAGCATAGGGACTTCAAGTCTCCTGGACTAGTTGCCTTTTCTTCAAAGGCAGATCTGACCATGAAAGTCTTGATTACCATATTGAAATATTTCTCTAGGGTTTTCAAAACACAGACAAAACTCTTTAGCACTGGGGCAAATATCCATTCTAATGCTCTTGACTGTGTTTTATCATTAAAGCTAAAGAGAAACAACCAAATCCCGAATTATCCTAACATGAGGAAATCTGCAGAAAAGCAGCACAGTGTTTGAAAGACATTTTTCCTGGTCTTTCTATCTCAGTCTGCTGCAGCTATGATGAATAACTTCAGCTTCTAAAGTTGCTCTGGCCATTTGGTGTGCCCTCAGTCGTGTAAGCCCTGTTTCACTCCCTTGAACACCAGCCTCCAGTAGTGCTCAGTTCTCAGTGGATGAGGTTTGCTCAGAGGAGTTCTGTCCGTCCCAATGCCTACTCCTTTCTTAGCACCCCGCTTTCATTATTTGTATCTATCAATTATTGTACCTGGAACATGTCTTTAAATTATTTACTACACTACAGTCTCTGGGAGGACAGGGGTTATGGTGATCATCAAGCCTCTGGAGTCTAGACTTGAACTTGACCGATGATGCTCAGCAAATGGTTGAGATTTTTATACCGAAGAACTCACCAACCTGGTCTGGTGGGTGAAAGAAAATCAGAGTGCCAACAGAAAGAGAGAGTGGAAACTTGACACAGATCCCCTTCTGTGAGGAGGATCTTTCTAGGTCAAGAAGATTCTATCATGGCTTTCTTGTTGACATTCCTGCATTGATTCTGTGATGGAGGGAGGAAGCAGTACCAAGAACTAGCAGAGGGGACACTTAGGGAAGCAGGCAGGGGAGGGCTTGGGGAGAGGTATGCCAGGAGGCAGGTAGAGGATCACCTGACCTAGTACTTGGAGAAAGAGGTTCAATGGCGGTTGACACCAGATCTCCATATCAAATTCTTTAAGTGTAACTGACCCCAAACATTAGCACAACTGAAACCATGATGGAAGTACCATTTAGGCCTTGGAACTCAGCACATAGGCAGCACTGCCTGCCAAAAGGAGAATAAAGACCTAGTCCATTGAAGCCCACAGTTCTGGGAAAGTCTCTAAATATATTAACCTTGCTTTTAGGCTTCTGAAGTTATACTTCTGACTGACTGAGGTGTGTCAGCTCAGGATGTGGCTGTGCTTAAAAGCTCACCAGTTGCTAGCTGGCTGATAAAGACCTCCTATTGGCCTAAATCTCTGTCGGAGTAGTCTGCTCTGGTGGATACCCACAACATAAGGAATTAGCAATCAGTGGTTTCTCAATGAATTGATTAACCCAAGAAGATTCCCATTGATGAGAATGGGACACTTGACAGGTGTCCCTTGAATTCAAATAAGACCCTGTGAAAATTAGAGCCAGGCACTACTTCCTCAGTGCACCTTGCAGTCATTTATCATGATTTAGTCTATGGTGGTTAAAGATGAATAGTCTTGCCTGGAGTCGTGTGAGGAACAATCTGGAGACTCATGAGTGCATGCGTGTGTGCATCTCTCTCTCTCTCTCTCTCTCTCTCTCTCTCTCTCTCTCTCTCTCTGTGTGCATGCATGTGCACTAGGATGGATTCTATGGTTGAACTACAGAACCAGCTTGAATTCTTCCATCTCTTACTGTGCAATTTGGTTTCCTTTACAAAGCTCCCTTGGCCGCCTTCTGCATGCAGTTTCCATGGTGGCCAAATGGTTGTAATCCTCTCTTTGGGTTTCTCTTTAGGCAACAACAGAAAGAGTGACTTTCTCAAGACTCTTTGGGTGACATAGGCTTAGCCTAAAGATCCATTTGCTGTTTGTGTTTGGCATCTTCATGGGGTTGCATTGTTTTTTTTTTTTTTGTGATTGAGGCTGGGCTGTTCAAGGTGGCTCGACCTATATTTGTACTTGGTGATAATGGTTGAAAGATTGGGCTCAGATGGGCTATTCTTTCCATAAGAGAAATGTGTTGTTCACCCTAGCAGGATAGTTGGATTTCTCACAGTATACTTTGGGGTTTCCAAAAGCACCAGTGTGAAAACTTGTGGGCTTTCCTAAAGCACAGGTCTACTTCATTCAACAGAATATTCTGTTGTTAGATTCTGGAGGTTACAGCCAGGCACAGGGACAGCCAGATTCAGTGTGGGTGTGAACTACACAAAAGAATGAGATTTATTTATTTGGGGGTCATTATTGATTACTTGCTGTCTCTAAACTACTTTGGTATCTTTTTTGACATTTATCACTAACTGCACAAATTTTAGTAAAGCAATAAAAAACAAATTTGACTCTAGATATGGGCCTCCAAATGTGAATGAGATAGATATTTTTTTTGTGAAGGGTCAATCCATATTAATATGATTTTGAAAAATTAAAGATAAATGTCATTTCCTGAAGTCAGATGTCAAGAGAAATTTCATCACTGTCAAATGACTTTGAATCATTAAGTCGGTGTTGGCATGTGATGTTAGGGCCAAATTGTGGCTTCCAAGTCACAAGACTATGTTCTGTCCACTTTTATTATCTAGAATCTTCTGGGCTTGTCCTTGGGTAACTGTTTTCTCCATTGAAAAAGGCTTAAAATGGAATCTAATTTTTCTCAGGAGGTATATCTGCATTTACTTATATATCTATTTATTAAGAGGCAACAAAAGTTCTTTGAAAAAATGGAAGCTTGGGCTAGTATATGGGTTAGTGGATAAAAGCACTTGATACACAGTGTGATGACTTGAATTTGATCCCTGGAAAATGGCATGGAAGGAGAGAACTAACCCCTGAAAGTTGTCCTCTGCTCCCCCAAGTGTGCCATAGCATTTATATAATACATACATACACATATACATATGTACATACATACATACATATGTACATGCATACATACATACATATGTACATGTATACACACATACACACATATGTACATGTATACACACATACATATGTACATGCATACATACATATGTACATGCATACACACATACATACATACATGTGTACATGCATGCATACATACATACTCACACACACTCATAGCAAATAAAATAAAATGGAAACTTGTGTAACAATAATTCTGTTCAACATTTAAAACGATGACATACATATAAAACAATATTATTTGTTTGTTTTAGTTTCAGGACTTTAATATATAATAGGACCAACTTGCTTAAATGTAAATAGATATACTTTGCATTTGAAATAAATCCCTTATATTTGGGTTCATGGGGCTGGGAGTGTAGCTCACGGGTAGAATGCTTCCTTAGCATGCCCAAGATCCCTTAGCATTATAAAGAAAAAAAAAATTAGGATCAGCTTTGGCCCCATAGTAGGTATTCAGGTATTCAATGAGTAAATGATAATAAATAACTTCAAAAATAAACATTCCAAACTTGCTTATATTTTCTCAACACATTTGTGTGTGTGTGTGTGTGTGTGTGTGTGTGTGGTCACAGGACAACTTTCAGGTGTCAGTTCCTTCCTTCCACCATGTGCATGGGATCTAACTAAGGTCATTAATCTTGGTAGCAAGCACCTTTATTTGCTAAGCCAGGTTGCTGGTAGCCTGAAACACGTATCTTTTTTTTCAACAAGAAATGGATGTAATAACCTTTATTCTAGCATTTTAATTTAAGACACAATGTTTAACCTTTCAGACTTGCTTAAAAAATGTAAAGTAGGCACTAATAAGTCATCATTTCATTAGTGAGTTAAAACACTGGGTTTTTTCCTTAGCATCTGCTTTTGCTTAATAATACAAAAAGCCATCTCTTCCGCAGCTACAGGAAGTCTCCAGTCAATTCCTATCAGTTTGGCCTGAAATCAGTGATGGCAGACATCTTTCAACAGGGCAAATGCAATGGCAGGAAAATTCTAAAAATCGCAAACAATTCCGAGACAATTTGAATACTTTGTTATTTTTTGTCAAGGACAATTAAAATTGGCTGGGACCCACATACCCTCTTCTTTTTAAAGAGGAATCTGCAATCAGTTGGAGTACATAAATACCTATTTTTTTATTTTTATTTTTATTTTTTTGGAAAGTATCTGTTTGGCACTCTACTCTCCTTCTGAGTAGAGTTTATTATTGATATAATTTATCTATATTACCATTATATACCACTAGATGAATACTTTAATTAAATACATTTATACAGACTACAGGAGAGTCTGTATCATTTGTGGTAGAATATGCCCGTGATAGTTTATATAACTGTCACCTTGATGGGCCTCCAGTGTACCCAGACATTTGGAAAACTATTTCACTCTGTAAAGTGGTTTCTGAAGGAGATCATACTATTTGAGTCAGGATACTGAGGAAAGCCAATTAACTGTCTCGTTCAATGTTGAAAACCCACATAGAACAAAATAGAGGAGAACTTCATTATCTGATTGCTTGGGTGGACATCAGTCTTCTCCTGGAAATGACTGTGGCTTCTCCTGGTCCATCGACTTGCTGACAGGATCTTTGGTCTTCCCAGTTTCCCGAGTTGCAATTCATACCCATCTCTATCTCTTCTCTATTGCCATCTCTGCTTCTGTCTCTGCTTCTGTCTCTATGGTGCCTATTGTTCTGTTCATGTGGATAATCTGCAACTAATGCAGTATTCCTTAGAGTGTCTGTCTGGTCTGTAGTGGTTACTTTTTATTTGGCAACTGTCTGCTAATCTGAACTGATGTATCCTACAAACATTCTGCTTTATGTGTCCCCACTTCTCAGTGACAGTTTTGTATAGATTGCTTTTTATATTGCTACATGAGAATATTAGAAATTGAGGCCAACATGCACCATTGTAATGTAAATTATATTGGTAAGTTTTCATGTGATTTTAATCTGTTAAAAGTCAACTTTGGGGACGAGAAGGATCACTGCTGATCTCTACCCTCACCACCCTGCCTTAGGTCAGGGTGACTCCATTGTTCTGTAATCAGGAGAAGGAAAAACAGCAAAAAGATAAGGGCATTAAAAGCATCGTATCCCTGAGAACAGCTAGAAGGTAAAATGTTTCCAGCAGTCATTAGTATCACTTACCCCACGGCAAAAATGCCCACAAAGGGAGACGCATCCATGGAGAGAAAGCTCAATGGAAAAGCCACCTGACTGCATCAACATCATCAGTGAAATCCTGATGAGTATCGTAAGACCCTGATTTGCTGTTACCTTCGTTTGTTCTTCTGATCATGCTATTCCAGGTGTCCCTGAGGGATGTTGTGAACTCTGCTTGGATGCTGTTTTGTTATCTCTATGTTGTGTCTGTCTGTCTGTCTGTCTATCTATCTATCTATCTATCTGTTTGTCTATCTATCTATCTATCTATCTATCTGCTACTTGCTATTTGTTCTTTAGCTGTTGCTTGCTATTTGTTCAATAAACTCACTCAAAATAAAAGGTTCAGCTGTCATAGATCATTCTGCAGATTATTTAGAACATTCATTTGGTATGGGGAATTGTGGTTGACTATTTTTTTTTCTTTCTTTTTTTTTAAATTTTTTTTTGTGAGGGGCAGAAAAACTTGGTCTGTGAAGAGAGTAGAAAATACTAGAAAAGAAAAGAGGGGTTCCTGACCCCACTTTTCACTCATATTCCCATAACTTGTGGGAGCTTGGATACTTCCCTGCCCAGTTCTGTATCTGTTTCCTACCACCACATTGGTTATCTCTGCTAGCTTAACTCAACTTCAATGAGCTCAGTTGCCTACCTGATATGCTGGCCCAGCATCTTAAGCTTCTTTTACTTGTGAGTCAAAGAAAAAGTAGAGTGGAAACCCAGGCAGGCATGGCTCATTGAGTAGGAGTCATATAAATTTTCTTCAAAAACTCATCTCATTTCTATCCTAATCTCTCTCTGTCTCTCTGTCTCTGTCTCTGTCTCTGTCTCTGTCTCTCTCTCTCTCTCTCTCTCTCTCTCTCACACACACACACACACACACACACACACACATGCATGCACATTGAGACCAATCAATATTGGCCTTATTTGCATGTGCTTATGACTGACCACTTAAGACTGGGTTCTTGTCCTTGAAAAGACAAAAAACAAAATGAACAAACAAACAAACAAAAGTGGTTCTCCTTCCCACAGCAGCCATTGTTTGTGTGTAGATCTTTACCTAGGGGTGGGGCCTTGTGACATTTTCCTCAGTCTATATTTGTCTGTGGATTGGTTGTGGGTTTTGCACATCTAGTGCAGGCAATTATATTCTTGAGAGTTCATGAGAGCAACATCCCTGCTGTGTCTGGAGGAAACTATAATGCAGTAGGAATTTCAGTCCTGGGACTATTACAATATAGCAGCCTCTCTCTCCAGCACATGCACACAGTTCTGCCACGTTCCCTGAGCAGGGCTTATGTTATAGATATTGTATTTGGTCTGGGTATCCCACAGTCTCTTACTCTTGACGTTTGACTGGCTGTGACTCTTTCTTATAGTCTCTGTTGAAAGAAGAAGCTTCTCTGATCAGATGTGAGAGCTGCAGTTATCTTTAAGAATAAGAACAATATCAAGAAGGCAGCTGGAAACTTTATTGCTTTACGATGGCAGTGGTAGACTCTCCTCTCTGGCCACAGGTTCTTGGCTAAGTTTATAGTTCTAGGCATGTATTTTCTCCAGTTGGCTTTGGGTATAGTTCCACAGCTGTTGTCTCCAAGATACAAGGCACCTTGAGGGATGTCTTGACACTCTTTTCATTGTTTCTCAGACTATGGAGATAGGTAAGATTATTGATAGCTTTTCTCCCTCAGCCCCTTGCATAGCACCTTCCAACACTATGAGAACTAATGTGTGTAGTCTAAGCAATAGGTTCCACCTTGGTGTTCTAGCAGGCAATGAAGAGCTATGACAATTGTTTTGGGAATCTTTTGGAATCTCCTAACCCACAATTCAAAGGGAGGTATCCCTTGCCCAGCACTGGAGTTTTTATTAGACTGTCTATGGTTTCTGGAGGGGAACATATTATCCTACCATGTGGGATAATTGCATTAAAACTATATATGTGCATATACATATTTTGCATATATAATAGGTTTCTTAATGACTTTCCAAACCTCCTGTCCTTGTTAGGGTTACTATTGCTGTGATGAAACACCATGACCAAAGCAACTCGAGGAGGAAAGGGCTTATTTGACTTACACTGAAGGAAGTCAGCACAGGGACTCAAACAAGGAAGGAACCTGGAAGCAGGAGCTGATACAGAGGTCCTGAAGGAGTACTGGTTATTGGCTTGCTCACTGTAGATTGCTTGACATGATTTCTTATAGTCCTTCGGACCACCACCCCAGGGATAGCATCACCCACAATGGACTGAGTGCTTCTCCATTAATCTTTGATGCCTTACAGCTGGACTCTATGGAGGCATTTTCTCAACTGAAGTTTCCTCCTTTCAGATGACTCTAGCTTATGCCAAGTTGACATAAAGTGAGCCAGGGCACCATCTTAGTATCATTCCTCTCTTTCTTTCCTGTTCTTCGCTATTACCCTCCTGCTCCCTTCCAAGTCCTCCCCCATCCCCCCCTTCATAGCTCCCGTGTCCTGCTATTCCTCTCTAGACCTGTTTCTTCCACTCTCTCATTCCCCCGCCCCCACTCCCACCAAATGGTCCCTTCTTACTTTCCTAGCTTCTATGGTTACTCCAGGTTACACATTCAAGCCTTGAGATCTGTGTCTAGGACCCACAAATGAGAGAGAACATGTAGCATTTACCTTTCTGGATTTGCGTCTTTCCAATCAGGATATCTTCCAATTCCATCCATTTACCTGTGAATTTTATGTTCATACAGCTGAAGAGAATGGCATTGTGTATGCATACTACACATCTAAGAAACAATGACCACGCCAGTATGCACTATTCACCTCAGTTCTCAAATGCTGATTTGTTGGTCAACAGAGATCATGATTGTACCACAAAAGTTTCTCCATTCCTCATTTGACCTTGAGAATTACAGATTAAAGTGGTGCCTCCCCTGAATTAAAGTATTGTTCAGTAATTGTGAGCATGTATACAAATTCTTCTAAAGTATGAAAGAAGCATGGAATTCAATAAGTGAGAATAATTGCAGTTGTTACCTTGGGATTAAATAAAGTAGGCATTTGCACCTGGAACTTCATGAATATTAGATAAAAGGTTTTAGATTTTGAAGTAAAAAGCTGAAGACTGTATTTCTTGTATTCCTGTGGGATTCTTCCCACACACTACTTAAGACTCGTCATTATTTTTCTACGCTTATCTGCATGGAAAAGCAATGTAATGGGCATGGAGAAATAAAGCATCGTGGCTCTCACCAACATCTAAAGGCATCCCTGCTGTGCAATGTTCAGAGCAGGGTTACTGAAGATGATGATGTAATGACCAAATGAGAATAGAATTTCGGGATCCCAATCCCAACAGTAATCTGAAACAGCAAGGTCCTCCGTCCTGTGCTGGGCCAGCTCTCTCTTGGCCTCTGTCGACATGCAGAAAGGGAAAGGCAGGTGGCTCATGAAGGTAGCTCTATTTCCAACACATCACAACTTGGTTATGTAGTGCACCACGTTTAACTGGAGGCTTTCTTTTTTTTAAAGTGAATGTTGCCATATAATGAATACTAAATAAAACTGATCGGGTCCTGATTAATTTTTAATAGGCAGAAGTTGTGTGCTGCATGCAATAATATTGAAATTAATACATAATTAAAGTAGATTTGTACAGAATCGTCCACTTGAGAGTTGAGTGGTATAGAACAAAGCTGGTCATCTCCAAATGTGACTCACAGCGCTGCAGTTTGGAGACATAAGTGAGATTGAGTTCCTTGAAGCAGAGTCACACTTATCAGAGGGCATTAGGAAATCTCTGGGAACTTTGATCAGAGCCAAAGCCTTCAACCCTATTTATAGGAGGTGGCTTGGGACACCAACCAGGACAAAGTCAGCCATGTAACAGACTTCACTGTGGCATTTCTCCTGTATTTGCACTTGCTAATGAGTTTTTGTAGGTAGGGAAGCAGAGCTATGAATCTACTGCTTAACTCTAACTTGAGTTTGTTATATCATTACTAGTAAAATGTGGCAATGGAATCCTCCAGATGATAACCTGTGGCTCTGCCTCAAGGGCTCATGGGTGGCTAGGCTGGTTCAGAGAAGGGAGAAGACACTTACAGATTCCAGAAGAGAGCTGTTTTAGGGAATAGCTGATGCTCCCTCCTTTGCCATGGCTCCCATTTTTTTCTCCAACCAATTTTAGTTCATGAAAGCCAGATGGGGTTGACCTTACTCTTACTTACTCCAAGAACAGGCTTGTAGTTCACACCTGGCTGATCTGAAGGTTGTATTCACCTGCCCCCTGTGATTGGTTTAGGGAAGAGCATGTTACCCAAACTGGTCCACATTGTCTAAAAGCTCAACTTTAGAGTTTCAACTAACATTCTGGGAGAGAAACCTTTCTTTCGATAGCCTTAGAGCTGAAAAGAGACAGATCTGGAAGTGATGGTTGTAAGGCACAGCCATCTACAGAATAAGCACACACAGAGAAGAAAGATTGTTATAAACACAGAGTCACAGAGGAAAGCCATCATAGAGAAATCATCTTTTAAAAGGTAGGTCCCTAGCTGTACTGGTTAGTTTTATGTCAACTTGACACAAGCTACAGTTATCAGGGAGGAGGGAGCCTCAATTAAGGAAATGCCCTAGTAAGATCGGGCTGAGGGAAGCCTATAGGGCATTTTCTTAATTAGTGATTGATGGGGGAGGGCCTGGCCCACTATGGGTGGTGCCATCCCTGGGCTGGACAGCAGAGTGAGCAAGCCATGAGAAGCAAGCCAGTATGCAGAACTCCTCTGTGGCATCTGCATCAGCTCCTACCTCCAGGTTCCTAGCCTACTTGAGTTACTGTCCTAATTTCTTTTGATGGTAAACTGATATGGATGCATAAGCTGAATCAATGCTCTGGTCATGGTGTTTCATCACAGCAATAGTAACTAACTAAGACACTATCGGTAGCGTTGTTTAAATAACACAGGCTGGGTCTGTGCTTAGAGTCTGTCTCTGCCTTGACTTTTCAGTAACAGCTAATAAATCTCCTCATCCTTTTTGTCCAATCTAGTTTGAGTTAGAATTTCTACTACTGCAACTAAAAGATCCAGACTAACACAGTGTTCTCAGAAGTCTGAGCCCCCTCTGTAATATTTACTAGTGAGAAGTATATGATTAATGGAAATGTATTAAGAACTTGTGGCAGGGGCTCTCAGATGGCCCAGCAGTTAAGAGTGTGTCATGCTCTTGCCGAGGACCAGAGTTCAGTTCCACGTCCTCTGCAATGTTCTGTGCTCACAACCAATCACTTGTAATTCTAAGCCCAAAGGCTCTGATGCCCTGGAATCTGATGCCCCATTCTGTCTGCTTGTAGTACCTGAATCCATGTGTACATAGGTCCCCCCCCCCCCTTGCCATACACCACATAACCAAAAATGAAAATTAATCTTAAAAGAACTCAGGATACTTCTGGGTATGTTGACACTTAATTCGGTTGTTGGAATGACTCCAGGTCCCTTCTTCTTTGAGACCCTGGAAAGTGGGGGGAGGGGTGGATATAAAGTTGGAGAAACTGATGACTCAGCAGTTCCACTCTTCTAGTCGCCCCCTCAGGAAAGAGTCTCCAGACCAAGGTGTCCTGAGCTGTAAGGAATGCCCAGATCTGTCAAGGATCCTGTAAAAGGCAGATAAAGAGTCAACAAGTCTAGGAAAGGGTTTGTGATTCTGTGTTTCTAATAAGTTTCTAGCTGGTCTATATTTTACTGGACAAAATTCTTAATTGGTAAGCAACTAGATATTACATAGGCAACTTAATAAAAACAAGAGAGAAAGGAGAGAAGGAGGAAGAGGGAGAGACAGATTTCTTTTCAAATAATGATGGTATTTCTTTGGTAAAATCAGAGAATGATAATGAGAATACTGCATTAAGCTCTGAGCATATTCACTCTGTGTGTGTGTGTGTGTGTGTGTGTGCATGTGCATATATGTATGTGTGAGTGTGTATGTATATGTATGTGAGTGGGTGTGTATGTACATATGGGTCTGTGGGTGTGCATGTGTGTATATGTGCATATGTGTGAGTGTGTGTATGTGTATATGAGTGTGTGTATGTTGTATGTCTGTGTATGTGCATATGTGTGTGTGTTTATGTACATGTGTGTGTCTGTGTGTGTGCATATATGTGTGCATAAGTGTGTGTGTGTGTGTGTGTGTGTGTGTGTGTCTATGTTCGTGTCTCTGTCTGTGTGTGTACAATACAGCACCCATGTGCTCAGAGGATAACTTTCCAGGGCCTCTCTTTCCAATATATGGGTTCTGGGGATTGAACTCAAGTCATCTGGTTTGGCAGCAAGCTCTTTTGGCCACTGAGTCATCTCCCAGTCTGTGGGAATTGAGGTGAGGTGAAGTCTCTAAAGGCAACAGAATCGTTTTGTATTATGAAATGATCTATCCTTTGCACCTGGTCAAGGTTGAGAAGTTGCTATACAGCTGCTCTTGTGAAAGTGATTTTCATTCAAGGTCAAAGTTTTGGCAGTGTGTCACAACAGTGATTATCCTTAATGACCCCAGGCTTTACTTATGCTCAGGCTGAAACAGTGCCTCCATTTTCATTCTGCCAATGCTTACACATTTCCATCTTCATCACTGTGCCTCAGCTTCCCTCCAAGGTCTAAGCCAAACCTCCAAATTCTTCAAGAGACTTTAAGAACGACTTTCAATGAGAGGTTATTCTTTAATCTTGCCAGCCTTGTTTGATGACAAAGCACTTGTTTATCTTAGAATCTGAAACAACTCACATAACTTATTTTTGGAAACTAAACCAGAAACTCCTTACATTCTTAAATTCAATCTTAAAGTTTTTTTTTTTCCAGAAGACAAAGCACTTCTAACAGACGATCAGAAGCCAATTCTGTCCTAACCAAATTGAGACACACAGGGTCTTCCTTTCCCTCTGGGCAACTGTGAACATCAATATAGATTTTTTTCCAGACCAACCACTATGTGCTCTTGGAGGAGCCAAAACTATTAGAGTTTCAGAGAAACAGACAAGCAGTCAGTTCTTTATTTAATAAAGAAAAAGTATCAGTTCTGAACCTCCAAGATTTTCTTCTTAAACTTTCTTTCTAAAATGACAGATAATGGTAAGAAGGATTCCGTGTCCTCACTGAGAGAACTCAGAGAGAGGGCTTGAACATTCTCTGGGATGTGGAAGGCAGATGGGGGAGACCTAAGTAAAGCAAAGTGGAGATGGAGTCTTCACTGCAGCACAAAGGAAAGGGCTCTGGGAAGAACAGGAAAGCATAAACCCAGAGGGACTTGAGCCAGTCTATCTGTCTATCTGTCTATCTGTCTGTCTATCTATCTATCTATTATTTTTTGAGAGTATAATTACAAAATTTCTCCCTTCCCTTTCCTCCATGCAAAACCTCCCATTCCTCTTCCCATTCCCCTTCAAATTCATGGCCTCTTTTTTCCCTAATTTATATTGCATGTATATATATGTACATATATCTATATACATATATAATGTACATATTATGGTCAACCAATCTGTGTGCTTTTCACCACCTCTCCTGTTACCAGCCTTTCCCAGTTGCCTGTAGTTCTGTGTAGTGTAGAGGCTTTTCCCGTCCATTTTGCTAAGTCTATTGTTGTCCTTGTTCAGCTCAAGTTTGGGTGGTAATGTTGGTGAGACTTAATGGGTGTAGCTTATTGCTAGGAGACACAATCTTACAGCAAAGTCTTTGATCCTTGGGTTTTTATAATATTCCCTCCTCCTCCTCCTCCTCTTCCTCCTCTTCCTCTTCTTCCTCCTCCTCTTCTTCCTCCTCTTCCTCCTCTTTTTGGTGAAGGAGTGATTTTTAGATATATCCATTGGGAGTGGACTGGGTTCCACAATTCTGCATTTTGATTGGTTGTGGTTTTCTGGAGTGGTCTCTGTTGCAAAGAGGAGTTTTCTTTATGAGGGATGAAGACTAAATTTATCTGTGTGTACAAGGACAAATGCTAATAGATTATTGTTAGGGACTGCAGTGGTTTAGTAAATTAGAGGCTGTAGGTGTTCTTCCACAATAGCTATGATGTCACTAGCACTGAGTAGTTGGCTAGGTTTGCACTGCCAGGCATGGATTCCCTCTTGTTGAATAAGTTTTACGTCTAATTAGAGAGCTGTTGGCTACTGCCAAGGAATTCCTGCAATACTAGTAAGGTTAACATTTCATGTTGGCCAGGACCTTGTTTTGTGAACCTGGCAGGCTGGTGACCAGTTTGCACTCAAAGGGAAAAACCAGTAAAGATATTGTGTGAGCACATGTGTGTGTGTGTGTGTGTGTATGTGTGTGTGCATGCCTGTGTATATCTCAGCTGTGTGTGAGAACAGTTTGAGTCAGCACCAATAATGTCTCAGAAAGAAAGTTAAAAGAGACAGTGCTGCAATATTTAGGCTTCAGAAATCTGCCTCTTAGAATTATTAGAATAAGATACAAACTTGATTAGTATTCCTGCTGGGCCTTTTGTTTAACTTTCGGCGAAGGGTTTTATTTCCCTGAAATATGATTCCAATACGATGATCATAAGCCTCAGTTAATTCTGAGACATTTCCCTTCACTTATGAAAAAGGACTCATCAGCAGTCCCTGCCGAAAACTCATTAAAATACCTTTTAAGCTCTACTTTAAGGCCATTTTAGCATCCGCTGAAGTGTTAATTAGGAAGCTGTGGTTCCCTCTTTCCCTGCTGAAACCATCTCAGGTAGCATCTCTGGCTTGGCAGCTCTGCTGACTGTTCTGTTCTCAGAGTTAAACTTTTAATGAATACATGGCTCTAGCTTCTTGCTTTGCCATATTTTTGTTAACCATTAGTTTTTCAATTTCTGATTAACTTAAATTCTGATTAATAACTTCTGTCACTTATTAATTTATTGAGATGCTATTGACAGTCTCCCCAGTTAGAGAAGACAGTGCCATAGCGAGTGCCAGAGAAAATATATGTATGCGCTCATAGCAGCAACCTTCTATCTGGTTGAGTTCCACATTCCTAAAAGTACCAAGCTCTCCTGTGCAGATTCAATATGTTTTTAATGTTATTTCTTGGCAGACACTCAGCAAAAATCACTCAGCTATTGTCTTCAAGAAAGTGCACAGAGGAAAATGTAAATTTTAATTTGCATTTGAGGGAGTTAAGTTGAAGAGGGCCCAGGAACCCTAGTTGCTGCTGCTGCTGCTGCTGCTCCTTCTCCTTCTCCTTCTCCTTCTTCTTCTTTTAAAAAACATACACACGGCTTCAGACGCAGGAACTGAGGAAAAGCCGGGAGGTAAGAGCCTGCCTGCTTCCACCTGTGGCCAGAAACCCCGCCTGGGCCAACAGGCCTCTCCATATACAAATAGCTCAGGGAGAAAGCTACCCACCCACTTGTGCTGAGGAGCCAGCAACAGGAGGACTCCAGACACAGGGTCTGAAGAACAGCTGGAAGAGAGAACTGGTCTCCCAGGAATATTCACATATGAGCTTGAAGGAAAGACAAGCTACAGTCAGAGAGAGAAAGACCAGCTAACACCAGAGATAACCAGATGTCGAAAGGCAAGGGCAAGAACACAAGGAACAGAAACCAAGGCAACTTGGCATCATCAGAACCCAGCTCTCCCACCACAGCCAGCCCTGGATAACCCAACACACCAGAAAAGGAAGACTCAGACTTAAAATCACTTATCAAGAGTATGATAGAAGATTTTAAGAAGGAAATAAATAACTCCCTTAAAGAAATACAAGAGAACACAGGTAAACAACTGGAAACCCTTGAAGAGGACACACAAAAATCACTTAAAGAATTACAGGAAAACACAATCAAACAAATGAACAAAATCATTCAGGAATTAAAAACAGAAATAGAAACAATAAAGAAATCACAAAGGGAGACAACCCTGGAGTTAGAGAACATAGGAAAGAAATCAGGAGTCATAGATGCAAGAATCACCAACAGAATACAAGAGATGGAAGAGAGAATCTCAGGTGCGGAAGATACCATAGAAAACATGGACACAACAGTCAAAGAGAACACAAAATCCAAAAAGCTCCTAAACCAAAACATCCAAGATATCTGGGATGCAATGAGAAGACAGAACCTGAGGATAATAGGTATAGAAGAGAGTGAAGACTCCCAACTTAAAGGACCAGTAAATATCTTCAACAAAATTATAGAAGAAAACTTCCCTACCTAAAGAAAGAGATGAACATAAATATACAAGAAGCCTACAGCACTCCAAATAGACTGGACCAGAAAAGAAATTCCTCCCGTCATATTATAGTCAAAACACCAAATACACAAAACAAGGATAGAATATTCAAAGCAGTAAGGGAAAAGGGGCAAGTAACATATAAAGGCAGACCTATCAGAATTAAACCAGACTTTTCACCAGAGACTATGAAAGCTAGAAGATCCTGGGCAGAGCTCATACAGACTCTAAAAGAACACAAATGCCAGCCCAGGCTGCTATACCCAGCAAAACTCTCAATAATCATAGAGGGTGAAACCGAAATATTCTACGACAAATCCAAATTTTCACAGTATGTTTCCACAAACCTAGCCCAACAAAGAATAATACATGGGAAATGCCAACGCAAAGAGGGAAACTACACTCAAGAAAAAGAAAGAAAGTAATCTTTCAACAAACTCAAAAGAAGATAGCCACACAAACAATATAAACAACATCAAAAATAACAGGAAATAACAATCACTATCCTTTAATATCTCTTAACATCAATGGTCTCAATTCCCCAATAAAAAGACATAGACTGACAGACTGGATCCATAAACAGGACCCAGCATTTTGCTGCATCCAGGAAATGCGCCTCCGTATTAAAGACAAACACTACCTCAGAGTAAAGGGCTGGAAAACAATTTTCCAAGCAAATGGCCCCAAGAAACAGGCTGGAGTAGCCATTCTAATATCGGATAAAATTGACTTTCAACCAAAAGTCATCAAAAAGGATGAGGAAGGACACTTCTTACTCATCAAAGGAAAAATCTACCAAGAAAAACTCTCAATTCTGAACATCTATGCCCCGAATGCAAGAGCTCCCACTTTCATAAAAAAAAAAAAAACTCTACTAAAGCTCAAAGCACACATTGCACCTCACACAATAATAGTGGGAGACTTCAACACCCCACTATCAACCATGGACAGATCTTGGAAACATAAACTGAACAGAGACACAGTGAAACTAACAGATGCTATGAACCAAATGGGTTTAACAGATATCTATAGAACATTTCATCCTGCATCAAAAGAATATACCTTCTTCTCAGTACCTCATGGTACCTTCTCCAAACTTGATCATATAATTGGTCACAAAACAAACCTCAACAGATATAAGAGGATTGAAATAATCCCATGCCTCCTATCAGATCACTACGGATTAAGGTTGGTCTTCAATGGCAACAACAACAACAGAAAGCCCACATACACATGGAAGCTGAACAATGCACTGCTTAATGATAAGTTGGTCAAGGAAGCAATAAAGAAGGAAATTAAAGACTTCCTAGAATTCAATGAAAATGAAAGTACAACTTACCCAAACCTATGGGACACAATGAAAGCAGTGTAAAGAGGAAAACTCATAGCTCTGAATGCCTCCTAAAAGAAACTGGAGAGAACATACACTAACAGCTTAACAGCACACCTGAAAGTTCTAGAACAAAAAGAAGCTAATACACCCAA
This sequence comes from Rhynchomys soricoides, assembly GCA_019843965.1. Taxonomy (NCBI): domain Eukaryota; kingdom Metazoa; phylum Chordata; class Mammalia; order Rodentia; family Muridae; genus Rhynchomys; species Rhynchomys soricoides. The sequence continues at coordinate 4,997,765 of JADRCH010000157.1, read as the reverse complement.
GAGGAGTAGAAGGCAAGAAATAATCAAATTAAGGGCTGAAATCAACCAAGTGGAAACTAAAAGAACTATACAAAGAATCCACAAAACCAAGAGCTGTTTCTTTGAGAAAATCAACAAGATAGATAAACCCTTAGCCAGACTAACCAGAGGGCACAGAGACAGTATCCAAATTAACAAAATCAGAAATGAAAGGGGAGATATAATAACAGACTCTGAGGAAATTAAAAAAATCATAAGATCCTACTACAAAAGGCTATATGCAACAAAATTGGAAAATCTGGAGGAAATGGACAAGTTTCTAGACAGATACCAATTACCAAAGTTAAATCAGGATCAGATAAACCATCTAAACAGTCCCATAACCTCTAAAGAAATAGAAGCAGTCATTAAAAGTCTCCCAACCAAAAAAAGCCAAGGACCAGATGGGTTCAGTGCAGAATTCTATCAGACCTTCAAAGAAGACCTAATACCAATACTCTTCAAGCTATTTCATAAAACAGAAACAGAAGGAACACTACCCAATTCATTCTATGAGGCCACAGTTACACTGATACCAAAGCCCCACAAAGACCCAACAAATGTAAATAAAATAAAAAGGAAAAAAAATATACACACAACTTATTCTTTTCCTACTTTATTTACATTTCAAATGTTTTCCCCTTTCCAGATCTCTCCTTTGGAACCTCCCCATTCCCTCTGCCCTTCCTCTGCCTCTATGGGATATTCTCCAACCCACCTCCCCACCCCACCCCCCACCCACTCTCGTCTTCCCTCCTTGGCATTCTCCTATACTGGGGGATCTAACACCCTCAGGCCCAAGGGCCTCTCCTCCCCCTGACGGGTAACAAGACCCTCCTCTGTCTCATATGTGGCCAGCACCATGGGTCCCTCCATGTGTATTCTTTCGTTGGTGGATCAGTCTCCAGGAGTATTGGGCGTGAGGCCAGTTAACACTGCTGCTGCCTTTCTGGGGATGCAAGCTCCCTCAGCTCTTCAGTCCCTTCTCCAAGTCCGCCTTCTGGGACCTGACATTCAGCCCTACTGTTGCTGCGAAGTGACTCTTGGGTATTTCAAACTTTTGGGCGAATAACCACTTAACAGTGAGTACATACCATGTTCATTCTTTTGTGACTGTGTTACCTCGCTCAGGATGATATTTTCAAGATCCATCCATTTGTCTACGAATTTCATGAAGTCATTGTTTTTAATAGCTGAGTAGTATTCCATTGTGTAAATGTACCACATTTTCTGTATCCATTCCTCTGTGGAGAGACATCTGGGTTGTTTCCAGCTTCTGGCTATTATAAATATGGCTGCTATGAACATAGTGGTACATGTGTCTTTATTACATATTGGAACATCTTCTGGGTATATGCCCAGGAGTGGAATAGCTGGGTCCTCAGGTAGTATTATGTCCAATTTTCTGAGGGTCCGCCAAACTGATTTCCAGAGAGGTTGTATCAATTTGCATTCCCACTAGCAATGGAGGAGTGTTCCTCTTTCTCCACATCCTCGCCAACATCTGCGGTCACCTGAGTTTTTGATCTTAGCCATTCTGGCTGGTGTGAGGTAAAATCTCAGGGTTGTTTTGATTTGCATTTCCCTGATGACTAAGGATGTTGAACATTTCTTTAGGTGCTTCTTGGCCATTCGAGTTTCCTCAGTTGAGAATTCTCTGTTTAGCTCTCTTCCCCATTTTTTGATAGGAACCCTACCTTCTTATTGAGGTTATGAATATTTCTGTAGCAAGTCAGAGACCAATATAAAGCCAGAGTTTTCAAATGTTATCTTGCTTCAGAATTATGCAGGAGCCACCATAGGATTAAGGCCCGGTAACCTTAGTGTGTCAAGATCCCTAATGTTCTGAGAGCTATTCTTTCAGGTCTGTGGTGGTAGAGATAAATAGAAACAATGAGGTCAAACATATTTACCTGTATTATTTTAATCCCGGGAAAATGGTGCAGGCTCATCTTAGAGTGTGCTATAGCTGGAGACAGAGTTCTGCTCACCTCAAGCCAAGAGATGTGAACTCAGTAGATGCTAGGATCTTGCTATGACAAGAATTATTAGTGAATCTCTGGAACAAAAGAGCAGCCCCCCTCTTCTTCCTCTTTCTTTGCTTCCTCTTCTTTCATCTTTTCTCCTCTTCCACCTTTCTTTGAGGTAGGGTCTCTTTTTATAGCTAAGGATGCTATAAAACTCTTCAGTGGAACCTGGCACAAGGGCCCAGGCTTACAAGTCAGACTCTTCCTCCGCGTAAAGAAACTGTGAAGAGGCAGTCATTATGCATCTCTCTCAGCGACTCCCACATTGGACTCATCCATGTGTTCTATTGGTTCATCCATGGGCTGATTCTGAGGCATGTGCTTTTCTCCATGCCCACAGCCACCTCCCTACTCACTGTGTATTCTAGATGCTTTCTCTACCTACAGTCTTACTTACCTAGGACTCATTCACGTTACAGCAACCATCTCTAAAAGTACAAGCCTCCCCATGGGTTTTCCAATTCTATAAGGTGAGCCTTAAACACATGTATGTATGAGTGTATGAGCAACACTTAATGGAGAAGAGAGAGAGGGAGGGGGAGGGGGAAGGGAAGGGAGAGGAATAACAATAATAATTAGAGAAGAAGAGATCTCTAATTTGAGAGAGAGAGGAAGTGCATGGGAAGGGTTGGGGAGTTGGAGGGACACAGAGGAATGGAAGTCGTGCAACTATAGTACTCTTGTATGACATTCTCAAACAGTTTCTAAGTTAAAAAGTACAAATCTGGTTGCACCAGACCTCTGCAGTAAGCATTTCCTGCTTCTATGTGGCTTTAAAATGTAAGCTAGCTTCCTCTTTATGATTTAGTGTCTTGTGCCATGCCACCCCTGGTGTCCTTTGGGTGGGTCCAGCTGGCCATTCTATTTATCCTCCCCAGGCCTTCATGTTTATTCTGCCATCTCAGATGCCTGACTCCAAGTCTCTGCAAGGCTGTTTCTCCTTCATCTCTAGGCTTTAGCTTATTTGCTACTCCCTACAGATGTTTCCCTGATCACTGGGGACGACAACTTTTCACATAACTATTTTCCTTTATAGCACTGAATTTATGCATAATCTTCCCATCCTTTAAATTATTATTGTCTTTCCCAACCTGGATGTGACACTCTTGAAGAGCTCACCCTATTCATTTAGTTTGCTGCCTGTTGTACCTTCAAGGCTTAATGCAACTTCAGCACACTCTCAGAAGTTAGTTATTAAGTAAATGAATATGTGGAAAAAAGGCATGTTAAGTGCTAATGCAATGCCTGACACATAGTAGGTGTCAAGTATATGCTAGATAATTGTGTACTGGCTATACTAATGAAGCAAGTCTTTAGTTGTATTGGAAAGACATCAAGTATAGATCTTGACACGTTGAATTGTCAACCACGATTTATTGATGCCTAACACGTTGTGTAACGAACACGGAAAATGGCTACTCATTATGTATGGGTTTGTCAACATGTATGTATTCCCTAGTTGTTGAGCTGAACCTTCAAATCTTCATATTGATATTATTTAGACTTTTAAATCGCAAGTTAACAACTGTTGTGCTCCATGTAGAGAAACATGAGACAAGCGAGCATGTTGTTATATGGATTCAGTTTGTTCCACAAAGCAAGCCACTAAATAGATCTTATCACTGGAAGCATCATTAACTCACACTCCACATCAGTTTGCCTTTCCTACACATGGTAAAGTCAATCTCATTTGTGTTTGCATATTTCTCCTCTTATAACAGAGATATGGATGAAAAAACCTAGGATCAGAAAAAGAGAAAAAAAAAACCTTAAATATGAAGGCTGCAATTGGCAGAATTTTCATTCTGGGTGCAGTTGCATCTTCTCTTGAGACATACCAGTGCCACATCTCAGCAAAGCAGCTAGCACAGGGAAGATGGTCAACTTGTTTCTTAAAGGAAAGGAAGCACAAATCAATGCTAAGGCCTTATGCACAGCCCAAGAACAAACCACATGGGGTCTAAGCTTTTGAGAGCAGGCTCCAGGTCATTACCACTTTGCTTACTAGGTGTGTAACATTAGGTAATTTACTTAACTTCTCTGGCCTAAGGGTTCTAAAACTGTAACTTGAAAGAATATTGTTAATTTTGTTGCACAGGATTGATATGATAAAAAACAGGGAACAAGATACCTAATTGAACCAAGTCAATTATTTGTATTTTCTTCCCTTTCATTTGGCCTCAGAAAATGCCTTGCTTCCAACTTTCTGATGTTTTCAACCCTTCAAGTCACACAGGTGGCTGACAGATGACAGCTCCTCACAGACTGTTGGGTTGAAGACCTCAGCTGGCTACTGTTGCTTAAAGATCTCCTACCATCCCAGGCTACACCGGCCTCTGTGGAGATTACTCACAGTATGGTGACTTGCTTCATCACAATGAGCAAACAACAAGGCAGAGAGAAAACATGAGTCAGGTAGAAGCCTTTATCTTTTGTGATGCAGTCTCCCAAGTGGTGTTCCATCACCTTTGGCAGAGTCTGTTCCTTAAAAGGAAATCAGTAGGTTAAGCCTACATTTGAGAAGATTATGCCAGGGCACAGACACTGGGAAGTGCATTATTGGGATTCACATTGGCACTTCCTACTGCCGAGTTGGGATGGTGAAAAAATAGAGGCATGTTCAAGGGAAAAGCCCCCAAATAAGCTAAGCCATGAAGACATGAGAGAGATCTGATTAGGAATTCCAGGTGCTGGTATTATGGGAACAATCTCTGGTTAAGGTCAAGAAGAATAAATTTTACAAGTCTGTTGAACAACACACTGCTTATAGCTAATTATATGGTGTAGACTTAATAAATAAATTATTAATAAAGTGTATTAGTTACTTTTCTATTGTTGAGACAAAATACCAAGGTCAAAGTAAGGTATAGAAGGAAAGGATTTATCTGGACTAAGGGTTCCAGAGGGTAAGCATCCATCACCCTCAGGCAGGGAAGCCAGGCAGCAGGCAGGCCTGTTAGTTGGAGCAACAAGCTGAGAGAGCTCACATCTTAAACTGTGAGCAGGAAGTGAAGAGAACAAAGTGGGAATCACACATGGCCTTTACATCTCAAAGTCCATCCCTAATAACCTACTTCCTCCCACAAGGCTACAACTGCTAAGCCTAGCCAAACAGCGCCACCAACTGGGGACCAACTATTCAAACATCAGAGCCTATGGGTAACATTCTGATTCAAATATCAAATCATTTGTTAAGTGCTCTTGTTTCCTTACAGTTCTGAGGGCTGAACCCAGGTTCTTGGGCATGGCAGATAAGCAGTTTACCACTGAGAGGATCCCACAGGCTTCATATTAGTGTTTTCACTGCAAAACAAAATAAAACTAATCCATAAAATAGCCAGTAGGGACACAGGAACACTTTGGAAGTAGTGGATGTATCACCACCACAGTTGAGGCAATGGTTTCAGGAGCACAGCTATCTTGTCATTTGGTGCATACATCCAAATATATAAAGTTGTACAGATGATATCCACATGATATGTAAAGTACTTTAGAAGATGTCCCATTTTCTGTTTGTTAGTTGTGTCTCAATAGTGCAGTTTTGTAAAAAGAGGCCATGAAGTGCTGTGTATGGTAAAACAAAGAAAATTGAACTATCTGCCTATGCACTGAGGCACAGGGGAGGGATTCTGAGGAGAGAAGTGGTCACACACTGTTGTTGTTGAAAGGTCATTCTTAGAGCCATGATGACAAAGGGGACATTCATTTGTCTTACAGCCAATTCCACTAGAGTCGAATAACCAACGTGCATGCCAGCCTTAGATCTGCAGGAGCAAGGAGATTCAAGGCCGTACAACATGCTGTTAATAATCTATCACTTAATTATGAGGCCACGTGAGCTGTGTTAGTCGTAAGTGAAGGGCAGGAGATTGATCATGTTACCAGAGAGGTAGGAGCTCTTTAAGAGAGACTCCTTTAGGTCAAGAGAATAGAAACCCTGTCTTGAGTGGAGACTTATCATTCCAGTTGGACCAGGTCAGTCACTTTCAAAAGGACTACTGCTAGGAAAGAGAGATCACCTTAAGTCATGCTAAAGAGATGGGTAAAATAATTTAAGGTTTTTTCTTTTTATTAGTTATTTGAGAGTTTCATACAATATAGTTTGATCATATTCATCCCCCGTCTCCACCTCTTTTCAGATATACTCCCTTTTCCCTACCGACCCATGTCGGTGCCATTTTTAAATACTTCAACATCAGTTTGTCTTGTTCAAACATTCTTGGATGGTGGTCATCCTCTGGAGAGTGGTTGAATTACCAGGGGTTACACTCTTAGAGAAAACTATCTTTCCTTCTCCCAGCAGCTAACAATTACCAATAGCTTCATGGCTAGGGGTGTGTGTGTGTGCCCAGCTCTCCTCCCTGTGCTGGAATTTTGTATGGCTTGGTATTGTATTGCATGTATGTGTTGTATTGTAAGACAGGCATGGTACATGCTTTCCTAATTTCTGTGATTTCATATTATATACAAATCTACATATATTTATATATTGATAGTAGGCCTTAACTTCGAGCAGAAAGTTGTTGGTTACTCCCATGATACTCATGCCTCTGTTGCACTAGTGGGCATGTGTGTCTTGCAGGATATTCATTGTTGTAGCTCCCAGAGTTTATTGCTAAGTATGAGGACTACGTTTCTTCTCTGGTGGCTTACATAGCAACTTGCAGCATTATGAGAGCTAGCCAGTAGGGATGATGCTTCTAGATCCACACCAGCTTGATTTCTCCATGTTCTATGATACAAATATGTGGTGTCTTCAGCAATAATATCCTACTGTCCATTTCTGTAGGGTAACTAAGAGCAATGCCTGTTGTGTTTGCAGGCATGGTTTTGTGGGTGTCTTCGGGACTTTACTGGTCACCAACTCCAAAAGAAATAACCCATTCTTGGCACTGGACTTTTTATTAGTTAGTCTCTGGTGTTTACTAGGGATAATTTGCCCTATTATAGGGTGACTCTATTTTAACTTGTATGTATGTATGTATGTATGTATGTATGTATGTATGTATATCATGTGTGTGTATGTGTGTTAGGAAGCATCTATACTAGTAGTTTTCCATACATATTTTTGAAAGTTCCTCAGTGTAATTACCCATCTCTAGACTCCCTCCTCTACTCTACTCTCTGATCCCCGACCCCAGGTTGACCCTACCTGTGTGGAGTAGTATTGCACTTTTCCTTCCTTAAGTCCCTGGCTCTACAGCAGAAGCTTTCTGGAGTGCAGCTGCCCATGCAGCATTGTGAGTCTGCTCACTTTCCTGTGTTATCTCGAATAGTATAGCTTCCCCTTTTCTTGTTCTCTTCTCTAAGCATGCTTTCCCTAACACTTTAGGCTCTCCCTAACACTCCTGACTTTTCCTTAACACTTTTGGTGTCTTTATTGTTTTTATGAAGCCACGTGACTGCTTGTCTACCATGTGTCTGACCTCTTTTTCATTTCTCCCTTCCATTCCTCTTCTCTAGGTAGCTGTGAGATTTACAGTTTGTCTGCCTTGGAGGTTTTTATTTTAAACTCTAATAAAATTGTCCCCAAACTTCTGTTTGAATTAAACTAAGTTCTTCATTAATGACATTAAGAAACCCAAAGGGGTCCCTTATTTCCCCTCTATTATCTGGCAGCCATGAAAGGATCCCTGGATTTGAGGATTAATCTCTTTCTAGCATTAATTTTAGGAAAACTTAAACAAGAAACCATAGTTGGTTTGTCCTGTGGTAGGATAAAGTTAATTAGCTTTATCCACTGCTCCATTTGGCCTCTCTGATCCAGTGCATCCTATTGTCTATACCTTGAAACCTTAATATTCTGCAGTTGGAAAGTTGTGCAAAGCTTTTAACAGAGCACTGAGATTGAAATAAACATGGGTACACTCCGGTGACCGTTTAGAGATTTAGAAAGGTTTTTAAGCTAAAAACAATAAAGCACTCTTGTCTTAGTTTCTTGGTTGTTAAGCAAGAATCTTGGAGACAGTAGTCTCTGAGGCCCTGAGCATTCTGCATCTGAAGGTTTCTGTAAGCAGTACAACTGCTTAGGAATCTGCTTGTTTATTTTGCTTCTCAACATTAATCTTAGGGCTGGGTGTATCTTTCCTATTTCAGCATGATATTAATTCTCAGATGCTTTGGGTTATATCATTGCGGAGAAGGACTTATCTTGTATTATTGTAAAAATGTTTAGCGAAGCACTTGCTAAGATAGCATTGGTCTTGTGAAAGGCATTTGCTTCCCACTCTGCTGCTGACAGGCTGAACTATTTTTTTTTTTTTTCTGGGAGAATTATTGTCATTTTCAACAGGGAGTTTATAACCTGTGAGGAAGAGGGACAGTGATAAGGAAGAAGTCGAGTGTATAGCCCACCTCGTCAGTCATCTGAGGAGCTCAGAGCAGCCATGTCTGTATCTTTGTGTGCCCAGAGTCATCTCTGCTATGTGCGGGGGCCCGTGGAGCACAGCCCTGTCGTGGCTTTGCAGTGCGGAGGTGGTGCAAACCCATCAGTTTTGAGCTGAGAGGAGGTCTGTGTGGTTCGATAAGGGATTCTCTCTTTATGGTTATCTTGAAAGGCTCTTGAGCTTGACATTCTGTAAAGAGAGTGGAGTTGATACAGAACAACTAGAACCCTGGTTCTCCCATGAGCACTGCGCACAAATTACCACACACATGTACTCACCAATGGGAGGTATGCGGTTGGAAAGGCCGTGAGTCCTTTTTGCAGAGCTGGTAGATCTTCTAACCCAATCACCAGCTGCACTCTGAGAGCCATTATCGCTTACGGCCCCTCTTCTCCATCCTTTTCCTGTATAAAGGTAAAATGTAATGTTAGAATCTCACCTCTGCTCAGGACACCATCTCTGCAACAGCCTTCTTTCTCTCTTTCACAGATACACACATACATCCTACAGAGATGTCTGTGAGTCCCCAGCAATGCCTCTCCTTGCCTTCCTGGGAGTCAGAGGGTCTGGTTGCAGATACTTGCTGTGACACCTCTCCATACCTCTATGAATACTAAGCTTTTCCTCTGCTGTGTGGGCTCTGATTTCTCTGCTATGCTGTCTCTCTGGCTGGGAGCTGAATTTTCCTTGGGGCCCCTGTTCTTCTGTCATACATGTCTGTCTGTCCATGTAGTTAATAACTTTTCTAATAAATACCTTATTCCTCAGTAATCCATCTTCTTGAACTCATCATCAGAAAACCTGAATTTCTCCCCTAGTGTCCTTCTCTGGCCATCCACACTTTTTCTTCTTAAATACAAGACAGCTTTCCTATGTAGCCCTTCCTTCTGCATCTTGCATATTCATATCTTCCCCCACTCTGAGTTTTTCCTGTGGGAATAAACATGCTCTTGGTCGTCTTGTCTTAGAATGCCCTGGTCAGTGGGATTCTGGATCCCAACGGATCCCTCTTTGACTCATGTTTTGGAAGAGTAACCTTGCTATCTACTGCTACTCTTCTAACATCCTGTCCTGTCACCTGTCCCCAGCACTCTACTGAGACTGCTATCCCTGAGGTCCAATGGCCCTTTCATTGTCATATCTAATGACATTGACATTTTCTAAGGCTATTTTACTGAACTTTGAAGTTGTATTTACTCTTTTGTACCTTTGGCCTTCGTGAAATTTTCCTTCCTTGACTCCAGACTATTTGGTTGGGTTGTGCCTTAGTTAGGGTTTACCGCTGTGAACAGACACCATGACCAAGGCAACTCTTATAAGGACAACATTTAATTGGTGCTGACTTACAGGTTCAGAGGCTCAGTCCACTATCATCAAGGTGGGAGCATGGCAGCATCCAGGCAGGCATGGTGCAGGAGGAGCTGAGAGTTCTACATCTTCATCTGAAGGCTGCTAGGGGAACACTGACCTCCAGGCAGCCAGGATGAGGGTCTTAAAGCCCACACCCACAGTGACACACCTACTCCAACATGGCCGCACCTCCTAATAGTGCCACTCTTGGGCAAACCATCATAGGTTGTTTGGCTGCTCAGTGAATCTACTCTGTTTTCAAAGGAATTAAAATGACTTATCTAGATGAATTATAAATATCACATGTTCACTGGAGCTATTTCTTGTTTTTCTTGAAAGCTTTTTAGGTTGGCTACCCAAATGGAAACCTTATTGTTAACTTTAAACAATTTTTAGTAGGTCATAGATTCTAATATTATTCAATTAATTTTGACATTACACTAGCTTAGTAGAGAAAATATCTTCTTGGATCTGTTTATCTGCTCTTGTTTATACAGGAGCTGGGAGGCCATTAAATCTGTGCACTAAACTAGCTGAATGCAGAACATTTTACTCACAGGACAGAAATAACCCCAGAAATGAGAGTTGAATTTGGTGACTGGAGGAGGTAGAGAGTGTGATTAAAAACAATATGTGTGCTTCTAACAATTGTGTTTTCTTGGGTAGAAGTTTTTAAAACAAGGAAACTTTTATTAGTTTATTCCTCTACCATGTAAAAAGGCAATACAAAGGCTTAGAAATGCTAAGCTGCTGTTGGCATTTCAATACATTTTTTGGCATATGGTATAGTAATCCTTGTTTAAGTCAGCAATATAGTGTGGAGGCAGGTGTTAAAGATAAATTCTTCATACATACGATTTAATGTTACATTTAGTAGAACAAGAAAAAAATTAATAGGAACATTTTTTCCCTTGTCAATACCATCACTTTCTTACCAGACAGAAACAATCTCTTTAAAATCCCACTTAAGGTAAAATACATTTTTTTTTTAAAATGCCGATGGTTACTTCATTTGTTCAAAAATTTCAACTACCCCCTAAAAGATAACTATTTAAATAGGTTGAAAGAGGGTCCATGAAAGCTTATGCAGGGTAAAACAATTTATTCTTTTTTCTTAGTCACAAGAAATTGTGTTTCTTTTCGCTGGCTCACGTGAAATATGGCTGGCTTATGTCCCATAAACAGCCCAGCCTTCTGCAACAGAGAGGAGACGGCAGCACGCCTGACTAATGGCCATTTAAAGCCTCTGATGCACAGGGATCAAATTAAGTAAGGTTTTGTGTTGTCAAGATTTAGAATCTACTGATGCACCAACATTTATTCATCTGCCTTTTATTCAGCTCCGAAGGCTCACAGGTCAGCTGAGTCTGATAGCTCTGGCTGTCTTCCAGAGTGGCAGTCGTGGGAGGGACGGGCTTCCTTACGGTTCCACTAGGTGGCAGTCTTTGATGCAAAAACAATCCACTTATTTGAAACCACTGGTTTCTCTCTGTATCTACTTTCCTCACTCCCTGTTTCTCCCTCAGTCCCTCTTTCTCTTTTATGATGTATATATGTTTTGATTCTCATTCCTAAGATTCATCTATTTATATTTTTCACGACTGGATTTATTATGTATTGACATTCTTTCAGTCACAACCCTCTTTCCACCTCTGACGGACGCAGCGCTATGGCAGTAGAACAAATGCACATAAAATACATAAATGTGATCAAACCGCAGCATCAACTACCAAGACTTCATCATAAAAGAACAAGACATAAAATAACCTGCTTGAATGTACATCGAATCTGTCCCAGGATCCCTAGAGACCCTCTCCTTCCTTTTGCCTGGAAGAACCCGTTCAACCTTGCTCTTCCCTCTGGCCACCAGGAGATGATTTCCTGGTGTCTGAAGCAGACGGCTCAGACTGAGATCTGAAAGTCTCCGTCTGTCCATTTTGCTTTCAACTTCTAAAGGAATCTTCTATTTCTGACATTGCCTCAGGTCTCACCACAGGCCACAGGGGGAAAGGGTCTGGCAGCTCCTCTGGACTGGCCACTGCACAGCTGTTAGGCCAGCGCTTAGATCCGCCAATATGGCTTTACTAACTCGCGAGCCCAGCTCCTGGTGGAAAAGAGTCGGCTGAACCCAATACTTTGTTTCATTCAATCTTTTTTTTCCTTTTATTGAAAATAGGTTCTTTTCTCATATAATATATCCCAATATAATTTCCTCTTCCTCTACGCCTCCCAGTTCCTTCCCACCCCCACTTCTACCTGGATCCATTCCCTTTCTGCTTCTCATTAGAAAAGAACAGGCTTCTAAAAGATAATAATAAAATAAGACAAAATAAAGCATAATAAGGTAAAACAAAACTGATTGAGATTGAACATTGCAAACAAACAGAAGGAAAAGAACCCAAGAGAAGGCACAACACCAGGGACCCACTCATCTACCCACAAAAACCCTGAATTAGAAGCCGTAATATATACGCAGAAGACCTGGTGCAGACCTGTGCAGGGCATGCATGCTACTTCAGACTCTGTGAGTTTATTTGAGCTTTGTTCATATTGATTTAGGGGGACTTACTTTTTGTTTATGTTTGGTGTCCTCCATCCTGTCAGCACTCGAGATGTGGAGTGGCCAGGCAATGCCCCCTGTGTACCTCCAACTGCCAAGTTCCTCTCGCAGAACAATCCTGGGCTTTTTCCTTCTGATAAGTCTGTGTGAAGTTTGTTATACAGTATGGCTTTGTGGTATTTCTTGGCTCCTGACTGCCAGGATATCGTTCCCTTCAGAGCTGTAACATTTGCGTTGGGGAAGCCTTTCCCCCAGAGCTGTAACACTTATACACCCCCTCTGGCTCTTAGACTCTTTCTGCCTCCTCTTCCTCAGGGTTCCCTGATTCCTGAGGGAAGGGATATGATGGAGACATCCCATTTAGGGCTGAGTGTTTCCAGGTCTCTCACTCTCTGCATAATGTCTGGATGTAGCTCTCTGTAGCCCCGTTTGTGGCAGAAGGAGCTTCTCTGGTGATGACTGAATAAGAGGCTGATCTGTGAATACAGCAGAATGTCCTTAGGATTCACTTTATCACTACTTGACTTTTTAGATCAGTAGTATTTGGTTTTAGCCTAGGCCACTGGGCTATGTCGTCTCAGGTTCTTGGTCACCCAAGCAGTGCTGGGCATGGGTTCCATCTCATGGACTAAGCCTTAAGTCTACTTATGTTACTACTTAAGTCTACAGATATTGGTTGGTCACTCCAGAGGGGCACGAGGAAGGAATATAAGGAGAGACAGCTAAAATTAAGAGCCATTTGAGAGGTAATATGGAAAACTTATACAGTAGAGGTTCCTAAAATATGTACACATATGAGAGTGATCTCAATGAAATAGCCAAGTTATGAGGGAGACACAGTCCACACTGGCTTCTCTTGTCACCAAATGAAGCTTCCAGTATCAGGATTGGGTTACATCAAATTGAGTTGTTGGCCAAGGTGGTCCCTTGGGAATCTACAAATAACCCTGACTATTTCCAAGACTATAGGTTGATCTCCACAAACTGATGGCAAAGCCCCTGGCTGAAGACAACACCTACACACCTCCATGAACTTGGAGAAGTAAAGCTGGTGCTTACAGAGCCTCCTCCCCTACGGTCTAGTGTCTTTGGTACAGAAAGGTACTTTGAATGCTACCAAACATACTCACTAACCTAGTCAACAAAACCTTTGATCTACCCTAATATACTGCCTGCAAAGTGTGCTAGGGCAATGCTGGGACAACCTTGTGGGAGAAACCAGCCAATATCTCTTTCATTCAATCTTAACAACTCTAGTTTAAACCAAGGATGAAGAAACAAACAAACAAAACAGCCAGAAACTGAGTGAGATGATGTCCCTGAGGGACCTTAGTGAGGTTCCTGAGTTAGAGACAAGACTCAGACTCAGGTTCAGTCACCGGAACACCTAAAAGACCTCGGAGCTTTCCTCCAGGATAATTTTACCAGACTTTCCCAGTTCCTCATGTTTCTATGTTGTTATCTCCTTTCCCAGATCTTTTCGAGTTTCACTGGCAGCTCCTCAGACGCCATCCTCACTGTTGGTTCAATCCTCTTTGGTCAGTGACTTGAGCATTTACAGGAACCATCTGCTTTGTGAGTAGCCTGCACTTACCTCTAACCCCTCTTTGTGAAATCTGTATTAACTCCTATGCTAAGAACGTTACCACTTTGTCATATGTTTCCTTTTTTGTTTGTTTTATTGAGATGGGTTGTCTCTGTGTGGTCCTGGCTGTCCTGGAACTCATTATGCATAGCAGGTTGACCTTGAACTCACAGAGATCTGCCTCCCAAATGCTGCGATTAAAGCATGTACCACCTGTATTTTTTAAAAGTAATTTTTCATTTTCTTCTTTATTTGAAAGCTCGGTTTTCTATTTAACAGGCTCTAATATTTGTGAATATGCATCTATTAGTTATTTCTGCTTTGTTGTCTTGTTCATACAAACTTACTTCAAGACTGTAAAAATGTTTTCCTATATTTTCTGGCTAAGGATGTTTTCCCTCGATGACTTACAAAACTTCAAAACTATTTTTTTTTATGTGACAAAGTAAAGATCTAACTTTATTTCATTATAAGAATAATTAAGTGTTTGAAATAGTAATTAAAAAACCCACCGTAAGTAATCAGGCATATCGTAAATTTACGCTATGAGGTAGGTATTTTTATTCTCATTTCCCAGAGAAAAGAAGTCATAGCATATAACTGTCACGTAACTTCCCACATCTAATTAATAATCTTCGTTGGTTTGAGGATCAATGGAAGCTATAGAAGCCAGTATGTTTAAACAGGTAATATGACTTGAGAAATAGGACTCCGGGTCCGCCCTCACAGATTTAAGTTGGATAGACTTTCCCTTATAATTATATTTTATGTTTTTTCCTTTACAAGACCGAAAAGTAGGATGAAGGCTAACTTAATGCTCTTTCAGACTATATTATGAAAAACTGAGTTTATTAAAGTGATTCATGAGGAGTCTAGTACCAAGACTACAGTATTAATTCAAATAGAAACTTACAAGTGTGAGTCTAAATGAGTCTTCCAAACTCATTCAACACATTCGAAAATGCTTCACCCATTTCCGTATAGTATTCAGCTATGAAGGCGGTTGAAACCGTACCTGCCCATTTTTGGCTGTCTTTCTCTGAGCGTGATGGTTGGACATGCAACACTTGCTGACTCTCTTGCCCTCAGTCCTTGTGACAAACAGTCTGGACTTCTTCCTGTTTGGGATGCAGTGTGTTGCCTTGGAGCCTGCCCAAGCTCACTCTCCTAAACTAATCTCACATGTTTCAGGCTCATTAACTCTATACTCCAACAAGTTAAGTTCATTTGAGTTACATTTGTTAATTTACTCTGCCAGGGAATTACTTGCGCTGTGTGTGTGTGTGTGTGTGTGTGTGTGTGTATGTGTTTACGCCTTAGTGGCCTGTGGGAGATCATTGCTTATTATCTGAGAGTTATTTTACCCAGTAGAAGAAGTTGATTTCACCTAACACTAGGATATCAGCATTCTATACATGACCTTCTGAATCCCTAAACAACTTTTAAATTAAAGAAAACCACTAAGACTGTGGCGAAAGTCAGCACATTTAGGGAGCAAGTATTGTGATGTAGACATTATAGCATTAAATCATTAAATAATTGATTTGAGCAAAATAATAGCCAAGTTGACATCCCTTGTGCTTCAAACAGATTTATCTTTTAAAGTTTTCAGGATGAAAGCTGCTTGTTTTCTGTAAACCAGACAAATTGAAACAAAGATAAAACTCAAGAATACTTCAAGATCACTTTAAGAGAGCTCATTTCCTTTGAAGTGAGCTTTGAAGGTGGACTCCTTTTGGTTTTTAAGAGTAATGACTAAATTTCATTTAAAAATCTGAGCCAAATTCCCACCTCATAAGTAATACTGAGAACGGTTTGTGATTATATAGGAAATGATAACTTTCAAAGAAGAGGTTTCTTTGTGTCTGTCTGTCTCTGTCTGTCTCTCTTTGTCTCTGTTTGTCTTTTTGTCTCATACACACACACACACACACACACACACACACAAACACACAGAGCAGAAGCTACAGACTCAAATGACAGCAGCCATTTCTGAGGAAACTGTCTTATGTGATTTGCATAACAAACTCCACTAGAGAAAATCAAATCTCCATTAGTTTTTGGCAGTGCCATGGATGAATAAGAAAAAGACAGATAGTAAACACACTGACCTTAGACACTGAGCCTTGGACAATTGAAGTCAAGTGTTAAACAGTCTCCATCAGTGCTTCAAGTACTGTATTCAGCCGGAACGCAGGGTCTCTGCCCACAAACACGGAGAATGGAATGATACAAACCAAGATCCGCGGACTGAGGGAGGGCCACAGGATCAGAAAGACTAGAAAGAGGAAGGCTCTAAACCATAGCAGGTCAGAGCCATGCCATTTCCACAATCCACACTCAACTAAGAACTGATAGCGAGGAGGAAATAGAAGGTAACACCAAACCCGTTACTCATTTCATGTAGTTCATCGTGTACTTAGTTCTGATCAAGTTAACAGTGGCCAGTGGCGGTATGGGCCAGAGTTGGGGTCACCCAGCACTTGGATGTGCTGTACTGGCTGTTGCCATAAGATCCTTTGTATAGCTGGGCAGCGGTGGCGCATGCCTTTAACCCTAGCACTTGGGAGGCAGAGGCAGGCGGATTTCTGAGTTCAAGGCCAGCCTGGTCTACAGAGTGAGTTCCAGGACAGCCAGGGCTATACAGAGAAACCTTGTTTCGAAAAACCAAAAAAAAAAAAAAAAAAAAAAAAAAATCCTTGGTATAATAGTTTCTCCATCAGTCATTGCAGAGGGATGGCAGCACATGATAAACTCCTGCTGAAGGTTTTATTTTGGGTCCAGCCATCAGAGAAGGGTAAGATTCCCAAAGATAGAGCAGTACTTAGTTCAAGCCTAGTGCTTAGACGAATTCAGGAGAAATTTCATAGCATAAACCCAGAAGAGGCTATATCCCATTTCTCGGCAAGCGGGAGCCTTTGAGGAATTCAGATCTGGGATGGTGGTGACTTGTCCAAGGCCATGAAGGGAACATATCTAGGTTAGGAGGAAGTACAGATCACAGAGTTCCCTGGCTAGCCACCCTCTGCTTCCTGACTTCACCAAATGCACTTGTTCTAGCAAGGGAGAATGTCTCCTGTAATCTGTTTCTGGAATAAAATTTTTTCTGCCATTCGCAACACCCCAGAGAACAGAAATGTAGCGAAATCATTGTTTTGTGTTAATACTTCCATTTCGAATCGTCTCAGCCATCCATCAGAACTTTTATCTCGTTGCCTGAAGAGACAAGGACATTTAATTCACAACAATTTCCTCCTCCTTTTCTCTCAGCAACTCTATTAAATAAAACATGACGGATCACACTCTGGATTTGCATGCCAGCTAAAACACAGCCAAGGCTCTGCTGGAGCAGAGAGAACACTGCTCTTGCCTAAACCGTGACAGAGGTGAAAGGGAGGTCAGCGCTCCAGAAGGTTCAAATAACATGGTTGTGGTTGTGTTTCTTCATTAAGGGAGGGGGTGGGGAATCAAAACCCAGAGAGAAACTGGAAGGAAAACTAAAAATTAATAAATAAGTTCAAGTCAGCAAAGAGCATAACTCTTCCTAATTAAGTCTAGTCTTTTTCTTTTACTTTTTTCTTTTTTAAAAAGCATAACATTTGGGTCTTGGAGGGCAGAGCATTATGTGGCTAAATATTCACAGTTCTGTACTTGTCTTTTGAGTTAGTTCCTTTCTTCCCATAACAATCAGAGCACAGGGTTTTGTTTTTGTTCTTTTTTTAATCTGCCTTTATGCCTTTACTGAGAATGTTCACCTTTCCTCCTCTTCAGAGTGAGGGTGCCCGGTCCAACTCACCTTGTAACCTTCGGCACATGGAGCCACTGAGTACAGCATTGGCAGGACCTCAGCACAGCCACCTGGCTGTGTGAAGACAGAGGGTTGCGTGTTACTTTGAAATTCTCTTCTACAGGTTTATGATTTGCTGAAGATTAAAGGTAATTGGTGGAGGGTGGCCCTGAATGCAGGGCCCCTGTCCTTGAGTGGTAATGGCATGCGGTCCTTTCATTTACTCATCCCGGGGACCCTATTTTGGCTGAGGATGTGAAAATGAGCTAGATGCAATATCTTGCCACAGGAAATTTACAGATGGTGTGAGGTTTAAATAAACAAGCAATTATAGAAGTAATTAAGAACCTTTCAAGGATAATCCCGGTTCTATGGGACCACAGGTGAGTAGCTCATGATGCAAGAGAGGGTTTAGGAGAGCTTTCTGGAGGATGCAAAGTCCAGACTACAACCTGAAGCATGGCGAGGAGCTGTTTCAATAAAGTGGCGGTGGCACCAAGCAGAGGGTTCAGTCTGAGGTGAGTCAGTCAAGAAAAGTGTTGTGCCACTGATGGGCAGGGTGGCCAGATAGTTGACAGTAGGAAAAGAGCTGAGAAGACAGATGGTTTAGGGCCTCATAAATGATATTAAACATTTTGGGCTTGCTGCTCATTGCAGTGAGAAACCCAGAGTAATTGTTAGAACAAAAATGACCAAACTTTGTGTTGTGGAATATGAATAGCTAACAATATTGAATTAAACGAAGTTGAAAAAAGAAAATTCCACCGCTTCAAACCTGCCCAAGCTTGGGCTCTACCTTCCCCCATTACCCACAATTGATCAGAAGGAGTGTTAGTTTATTTAGGACACGAACAAATTGTTAGAAATTCTACTGACTTGCTCACCAAAGCTCCCAGTGCTTCCAAGTTTCAAGAGTATAATCTCCATTGAGACTTTTTGATCATAGTAACCAAACAACATAAAAAATAAAAACCAGATTCATGAATTCTAATACAGTCATACAAAATACATGGCTATACATAGTATGTTCCACAGGGCAAGTGAGGTGGGGGTGGAATGTGGGGAGAAGACTGTGGTTGATATCTGGTAATAAATAAATGAACGAACCCTGAAGTAAACACATAAATAAATAAATGCAGAGGATCCAGATTATAGCACACTCTACCACTAATTCTGCAGCCAGAACACAAATGAAGTGCCCTCAGGAGGTCGATAATGGCTGTGCTCTTGTAATAGACCTCAAAGGCTATAGAAGAGCTGGCACAGTTCACTGTGCAGTCTGCTCATGTGGTAGCTTGTAGCATGCAGGTTTGTTCCCAAAAGAAACACAAAACTTTACGTTTAGATGAAGAACAGTAAAACTATACAGTGAACACAAAATGCAGCTCACATCTTATTGCGACACATCCAGCTTTTGAAACCAGTTTAAAGTGTGTGTGCACTTGTTCCTAGGCTGACAATTGCTCATCTCATTATGACAAGCTTGAACTGATAGAGCTCTGTATTTGGAAAGTCCAATAAACAGACATCAAACCCAAACTAACTGACTGAGCATTAACACAAAGCTCATTTCTTCTAGTCAATGAAAACACACACAAATGCCTGTAAGTTACATCACCCATGGGGCTGGCTTGTTTCAATCAGTTTGATGCAAACCTGGAAAGAGGGAACATCAATAGGGGAATTATCTCCATTAGACTGAGCCATGGAACTATCTGTGGTACATACTTTTCTATTTATTTATTTATTTATTTAATGTATGAATGGTCTATCTGCATGTACACCTACATGCCACAAGAAGGCATCAGATTACATTATAGATGGTTATGAGGCACCATATGGTTACTGGAAATTGAACCTAGGATCTCTGGAAGAGCAGACAGTGCTCTTAACCGCTGAGTCATCTCTCCAGACCTGTTTTTTGTTTTTTGAGACAAGGTTTCTCTATGTAGCTCTCACGGTTCTGGGACTCACAGTGTAGAAAAATCTGGTCTTAAAGTCACAGAGATCCACCTGCCTCTACCTCTGGAGTGCTGGAAATAAAGGGATGTACTATTATGTTAGGTTTGTGGGGGACATTTCTTAATTGCTAATTGATGGGTGAGAACCCAGTCCATTGTGGGAAGTTGTAGGCTTATATTTTTCAAAACCTACTTTAATAAGTGCACTTAGATGCTTTAACCTCCCTCTAGACTATCACCCACCGGAGACAGTAGAAAGGAAAGGTTGATAGGGCAAAGGAGGGTGTGGACCTGTTAGAAATAGTTCTTTGGGGTGAGTCCAATCTGTGTTGTCAGGATATCAGCAGTTCAATTCATACAAATCAGCAGCAGTAGCTTGATCCATTCTCAAACATTGTTTACAGTAGCTTGAGCCACTTACCAACATTAGTTATGAATCAGCAACAGCAGTTCAATCCAGAAGAAACCTCCAGGTTCTACCAATTAGCCTGAGTCTGTGGACGCAGCAAGAAACTGCTAGGACCCCACCAGAAGTTCTTTGATATGTTTCTCTTTGTGAAGTCACTATGACAAATGATGATCAACAAAGAAAGCAAGGCAAACCAATGCCATAGCATTTTCAGAGAAGACCAGCATTAGCAAAGCCCAACAAAAACCAGCAAAGAATGGCAAGGTGAAGCAATGACACACAGCATCATCCACTATCTGTTGGGTTATATTTACACACTTTTCAAACAACACATATTCTCCCATGTTCCTGCTCTAACAAAATATCACATACCCTTTCAGTAGGCAATTTCCAGAAAAACCCCATGTATCTGTTCTCAGCAAAACATCTTTCCACGTGTCTGTTTCAGCAAAAATATCATCTCATAAGACAGTTCCCAGTAAAACATCATATGACACAACAGAGTCTCAAAACATACAAACAAACAAACAACTCTCCCCCAATTTCCACTTCAAGAAGTGCCAAGAAGTGGGCCTAGAGTATATGAAAAAAGTTGTAAGCCAGTAAACTGTATTCTAACTGTTCCCCGTGGACTGTGCTGAAGCTGCTACAGGTTCTTGCTGTAGCTTCCCTAGATAATGTAAGGTATAAGATGAAATAAACCCTCTCTTTTCCAAGTTGACTTTGGTCTTGGTGTTTATCATGGCAACAGAGAAGCAAGCTAGGACACCTCCTTACAGATAAAACCTTCACAAAGTCAGCTGAGACATACAGGCTTAGAATTGACCTGTGTAGATTTTAGCAAAGTGGCCAAATAGCCATGAAGTACAACATCAAATGGTAATATACTTGGCAAAGCCCCTAAGAGTCATGCCCTGGGAACTGGAGAGATGGCTCTGCATTCTGGAGTGGCTCTTCCAGAAAAGCTAGGTTTCATCCCTAGGCTCTTCCATCCCTACCATCTACATAGTGGCTCACAACTGTCTGTAAGTCCAGTTCCAAGGAATTTGATGCCCTCTTCTGGCCTCTGTGAGCATCAGATACACTTGTAGTACACATATTCACATGTAGATAAAGCACCCATACACATAAAATAATAAATTAGAAAAGAATCATGCCTGACAAAACAGTGACCTTTTTTCTGTGCCTCCCTGAAGACTGTGGCATTTTCCTGGCCTGGTCCAACATTTTAATAGTGAGATTTTGATCCCATATTGATGCTTTGGCTTTGTTCATATGGGACCTCATTTGTCCTGCAGACTTGCTTTGTTGGCCTAGAAGCCTCCATACTGCTTTAGAAGTTTCAAACAAATTATAATCTTTACCAAACGTTCACACGAAGGGAAGTGACACAGGATGGTGATAGCATCCAAGTTACCCATACAGTTAAAATGGCTTCCTCCTTTAAACTATTTATATTTTTTAGTACAACTTTATACCAACTTTTGTTTTTTGATACTTTATTTACATTTCAAATGTTTCCCACTTTCCAGATCTCCCCTTTGGAATCTCCCTATTCCCTCCCCCTTCCCCTGCCTCTATGGGGGTATTCCCCCACCAACCCACCCACCTACCCTCTCTCCTTGGCATTATCCTATACTGGAGGATCTAACACCCTCAGGCCCAAGAGCCTCTCCTCCCCCTGATGGATAACAAGACCTTCCTCACCACACATGTGGTCAGCACCATGGGTCCCTCCATCTGTATTCTTTGGTTGGTGAGCCAGTCTTTGGGAGCATCGGGAGGTCAGGGCAGTGGACACTGTTGCTCCCTCCATGGGGCTGCAAACTCCCTCAGCTCCTTCAGTCCCTTCTCCAACTCCTCCATCAGGGACCTCACACTCAGCTCTATGGTTGCTGTGAAGTGACTCTTGAGTATTCCAAACGCTTGGGCTAATAACCACTTATCAGTGAGTACATACCATGTTCATTCTTTTGTGACTGTGTTACCTCGCTCAGAAGGATATTTTCAAGTTTATCCATTTGCCTGCTAATTTCATGAAGTCATTGTTTTTAATAGCTGAGTAGTATTCCATTGTGTAAATGTACCACATTTTCTGTATCCATTGCTCTGTGGAGGGACATCTGGGTTATTTCCAGTTTCTAGATATTATAAATATGGCTGCTATGAACATAGTGGTACATGTGTCGTTATTACATGTTGGAGCATCTTCTGGGTATATGCCCAGGAGTGGTATAGCTGGGTCTTCAGGTAGTATTATGTTCATTTTTCTGAGGGTCCGCCAAACTGATTTCCAGAGAGGTTGTATCAGATGCATTCCTACCAGCAATGGAGAAGTGTTCCTCTTTCTCCACATCCTCACCAACATCTGCTGTCACCTGAGTTTTTGATCTTAGGCATTCTGACTGGTGTGAGATGGGATCTCAGGGTTGTTTTGATTTGCATTTCCCTGATGACTAAGGATGTTGAACATTTCTTTAGGTGCTTCTTGGCCATTCGAGTTTCCTCAGTTGAGAATTCTCTGTATAGCTCTGTTCCCCATTTTTTGATAGGGTTATTTGGATCTCTGGAGTTTAGCTTCTTGAGTTCATTGCATACCTTGAATAATAGCCCTCTATCAGACGTAGGATTGGTAAAGATCTTTTCACAATCTGTAGGTTGCCATTTTGTCCTACTTACAGTGTCCTTTGCTTTACAGAAACTTTGTAATTTCATGAGGTCCTATTTGTCGATTCTTGATCTTAGAGCACAAGACATTGGTGTTCTGTTCAGGAATTTTTCCCCTGTGCCCATGTGTTCAAGGCTTTCCCCCACTTTCTCTTCTATTAGATTCAGTGTATATGGTTTTATGTGGAGGCCCTTGATCCACTTGGACTTGAGCTTTGTACAGGGAGATAGGAATGGATCAATTTGCATTCTTCTACATGTTGACCGCCAGTTGAACCAGCACCATTTGTTGAAAATGCTGTCTTTTTTCCACTGTATGGTTTTAGCTCCTTTGTCAAAGATTAAGTGACTGTAAGTGTGTGGGTTCATTTCTGGGTCTTCAATTCTATTCCATTAATCTATTTGCCTGTTGCTGTACCAATACCATGCAGTTTTTATCACTACTGGCCTGTAGTACAGCTTGAAGTCAGGGAGGCTGATTCCCCCAGAAGTCCTTTTATTGTTGAGAATAGTTTTTGCTATCCTGGGTTTTTTGTTATTCCATATGAATTTGAGAATTGCTCTTTCTAAGTCTATGAAGAATTGAGTTGGAATTTTGATGGGGATTGCATTGAATCTGTAGATTGCTTTCAGCAGGATGGCCATTTTAACTATATTAATCCTGCCGATCCGTGAGCATGGGAGATCTTTCCATCTTCTGAGGTCTTCTTCAATTTCTTTCTTCTGAGACTTGAAGTTCTTGTCATACAGATCTTTCACTTGTTTGGTTAGAGTCACACCAAGGTACTTTATATTGTTTGTGACAATTATGAAGGGTGTCATTTCCCTAATTTCATTCTCAGCCTGTTTATCCTTTGAGTATAGGAATGCTACTGATTTGCTTGCGTTAATTTTGTATCCAGCCACTTTGCTGAAGTTGTTTATCAGCTGTAGCAGATCTCTAGTGGAGTTATTGGGGTCACTTAAGTATACCATCATATCATCTGCAAATAGTGATATTTTGATTTCTTCCTTTCCAATTTGTATCCCTTTGGCCTCCTTTTGTTGTCTAATTGCTCTAGCTAGAACTTCATGTACCATATTGAATACATAGGGAGAGAGAGGGCAGCCTTGTCTAGTCCCTGATTTAAGTGGGATTGCTTTGAGTTTCTCTCCATTTAGTTTGATGTTGGCCACTGGTTTGCTATATATTGCTTTTTTATGTTTAGGTATGCTCTTTGAATTCCTGATGTTTCCAAGACTTTTATCATGTAGGGATGTTGAATTTTGTCAAATGCTTTTTTCAGCATCTAACGAAATGACCATGTGTTTTTTTTTCTTTGAGTTTGTTTATGTAGTGGATTACATTGATGGATTTCTGGGTATTGAACCATACCAGCACCCCTGGGATGAAGCCTACTTGATCATGGTAAATGATCGTTTTGATGTGTTCTTGGATTCATTCTGTGAGAATTTTATTGAGTATTTTTACATCAATATTCATAAGGGAAATTGGTCTGAAGTTTTCTTTTATTGTTGTGTCTTTGTTAGGTTTTGGTATCAGTGTAACTGTGGCTTCATAGAATGAATTGGGTAGTGTTACTTCCGTTTCTATTTTGTGGAATAGATTGAAGAGTATTGGGATTAGGTCTTCTTTGAAGGTCTGATAGAATTCTGCACTGAATCCATCTGGTCCTGAGCTTTTTTTGGTTGGGAGACTTTTAATGACTGCTTCTATTTCTTTAGGAGTTATGGGATTGTTTAGATGGTTTATCTGATCCTGATTTAACTTTGGTATTTGGTATCTGTCTAGAAACTTGTCCATTTCATCCAGATTTTCCAATTTTGTTGAGTATAGGCTTTTGTAGTAGGATCTGATGATTTTTTGACTTTCTTCAGAATCTGTTGTTATATCTCACTTTTCATTTCTAATTTTGTTAATTTGGATACTGTCTCTGTGCCCTCTGGTTAGTCTGGCTCAGGGTTTATCTATCTTGTTTATTTTCTTAAAGAACCAGCTCCTGGTTTTGTTGATTATTTGTACACTTCTTTTAGTTTCTACTTGGTTGATTTCAGCCCTCAATTTGATCATTTCCTACCATCCACTCCTCGTGGGTGTATTAGCTTCTTTTTGTTCTAGAACTTTCAGGTGTGCTGTTAAGCTGCTAGTATATGCTCTCTCCAGTTTCTTTTAGGAGGCACTCAGAGCTATGAGTTTTTCTCTTAACACTGCTTTCATTGTGTTCCATAGGTTTGGGTATGTTGTACTTTCATTTTCATTAAATTCTAGGAAGTCTTTAATTTCTTTCTTTATTTCTTCCTTGACCAAGTTATCATTGAGTAGAGCTTTGTTCAGCTTCCATGTGTATGTGGACTTTCTGTTGTTGTTGCCCCTGAAGACCAGCCTTATTCCGTAGTGATCTGATAGGAGGCATGGGATTATTTCAATCTTATGTCTGTTGAGGTTTGTTTGGTGACCAATTATATGATCCATTTTGGAGATGGTACCATGAGGTGCTGAGAACAAGGTATTTTCTTTTGATTTAGAATGAAATGTTCTATAGATATCTGTTAAATCCATTTGGTCCATAACATCTGTTAGTTTCACTGTGTCTCTTTAGCTTGTGTTTCCAAGATCTGTTCATTGATGAGAGTGGGGTGTTGAACTCTTCCACTATTATTGTGTGAGGTGCAATGTGTGCTTTGAGCTTTAGTAAAGTTTCTTTTATGAATGTGGGAGCCCTTGCATTCGGGGCATAGATGTTCAGAATTGAGAGTTCTTCTTGGTAGATTTATCTTTTGATGAGTATAAAGTGTCCTTCCTTATCTTTTTTGATGACTTTTGGTTCAAAGTGGATTTTATCTGATATTCTAATGGCTACACCAGCCTGTTTCTTGGGTCCATTTGCCTGGATAATTGTTTTCCAGCCCTTTACTCTGTTTGTCTTTAACATGGAGGTGCATTTCCTGGATGCAGTAAAATGCTGGGTCCTGTTTATGGATCCAGTCTGTCAGTCTACATCTTTTTATTGGGTAATTAAGTCTGTTGATGTTAGTAGATATTAAAGAATAGTGGTTTTTGCTTCCTGTTATTTTCAATGTTTTTTTTTGTTTTTGTTTATTTTGTTTTTGTTTTTTTTTATGTTTGTGTGGCTATCTTTTTTGAGTTTGTAGAAAGATTACTTTCTTGCTCTTTCTTGGGTGTAGTTTCCCTCCTTGAGGTGGCCTTTTCCATCTTACTCTTTGTAGGGCTGGTTTTGTGGAAACATACTCAGCAAATTTGGATTTGTCATAGAATATTTTGCTTTCACCATCTCTGATTATTGAGAGTTTTGTTGGGTATAGCAGCCTGGGCTGGCATTTGTGTTCTCTTAGAGTCTGTATGAGATCTGCCCAGGATCTTCTAGCTTTCATAGTCTCTGGTGAGAAGTCTGGTTTAATTCTGATAGGTCTGCCTTTATATGCTACTTGCCCTTTTTCCCTTACTGCTTTGAATATTATTTCCTTATTTGGTGTTTTGACTATATTGTGACGGGAGGAATTTCTTTTCTGGTCCAGTCTATTTGGCGTTCTGTAGGCTTCTTGTATATTTAGGTTCATTTCTTTCTTTAGGTTAGGGAAGTTTTCTTCTATAATTTTGTTGATGATATATACTGGTCCTTTAAGTTGGGAATCTTCACTCTCTTCTATTATCCTCAGGTTCTGTCTTCTCATTGTATCCTGGATATCCTGGATATTTTGGGTTAGGAGCTTTTTGCAGTTGTGTTCTCTTTGACTTCTATTGTATCTTCCGCACCTGAGATTCTCTCTTCCATCTCTTGTATTGTGTTGGTGACGCTTGCATCTATGACCCCTGATTTGTTTCCTAGGTTTTCTACCTCCAGGGTTATCTCCCTTTATGATTTCTTTATTTTTTCTATTTCTGTTTTTAATTCCTGGATGGTTTTGTTAATTTGTTTGATTGTGTTTTCCTGTAATTCTGCCCGTTTGATTGTGTTTTCCTATAATTGTTTAAGATATTTTTTGTGTCCTCTTTAAGGGCTTCCAGTTGTTTACCTGTGTTCTCTTGTATTTCTTTAAGGGAGTTATTTATTTCCTTCTTAAAATCCTCTATCATCCTCTTGAGATGTGATTTTAAGTCTGAGCCTTCCTTTTCTGGTGTGTTGGGATATCCAGGTCTTGCTGTGGTGGGAGAGCTGGGTTCTGATGAAGCCAAGTAGCCTTGGTTTCTGTTCCTTGTGTTCTTGCCCTTGCCTTTCGACATCTGGTTATCTCTGGTGTTAGCTGGTCTTTCTCTCTCTGACTGTGGCTTGTCTTTCCTGCAAGCCTAGGTGTCAATACTCCTTGAAGACCAGTTTTCTCTGAGAGGAATTTGAATTTGGAGAGCTGTGGTGCATGGTCAGCTCTGGGGTGCCGACAGAAACCAGAAGTATCCAGTCCCCAGCTGTCCCTTGTTTCCTGTGTCCTGAAAGTTCTGCAAGGGTCCCTCTTGGTCCAGTGAATTTTAAAAGAAGTGGTGGTCTTGCCTGTGCTTGAAGGTGTGTCGGCACTCCTGGTATACCAGCTCCTTCCTGGCAGTATTTGAGTATGGAGTCCTGTGTCACAGAATCTGCTCTCCAGCCACTTAAAGTAACCAGAACCCTGTTCCTCTGTCCCTGTGTACTGGGTATTCCAGGTGGGTCCCTATGAGCAGACAGGCTTGCCCACACTTCTGGGAGGTTAGCTTTCTCCCAGCGCTATTTGGCTATTGAGCCCTGGTTGGCCAGGCAGTGGTCTTCCACCACAAATGGAAACTGGAAGGCTCCTCCTCCTGGATGTTTCTCAGTCCCTGTGTCCTAAGGATTCTGGGAGAGTCCAGCTGAGAGTGTTAATTCTCTTATCTCCCCTCGCTGGTTTTTCCACACTCCCGAGTAGCTAGCTTTCTCCGGTGCTATATGGCTCTCCTTTAAACTATTTGCCCCAGAAATCTCAGGCTAATTTGATTAACAACCAGCAGTTCAGATTTAAACCATCAGAAGCTCGACAAGACCTTAATATTTCAAAATTATGAGCAGTTACCTCCAGGAGCAACTTGTGTTATTGAATTCTGGTCAATTTATTACCACAAGGGAAAGCAAGTGTAGCCTGGCATCTTAAAACATGTCCCAAGTACTGTGGCATACTATAGAAAGAATAACATTACATGTACTTTAACCTAGAACAAATCTCATCTCTTTCTCCCCTAACTCTCCCAATTCCATCCATTAAAAGGGAATAAAAAAAAAAGAAAGACTTTATACTATGCAGCAGTGTCTAGCTCTCTTCTGAAGTACTCAACATCCTAGAAATTATGCAGAGTTCTTTTTGCTTGTAGTAAGCTAGGCATGGCTGAGGGAAAATTAATGCAACCAAAACTATTTCTGATAATTTTTTTTGGCCAGACTTTTTTGTGTTGTACTTCCTTCACACTTTAAACAACCTTTTATGATTTTGTCTATATGAACCTTGGTCACCACTGCTGAAGGCAGTGAAGTGAAGTGTCTTCTGCTTTTTTTTTTTTTTTTAATATATGTAAGAACTAAAAAGGTACTCCTCCAACCCTAGTGTTCCGTTAGAGCCAGAAAGCATCTCTGCATGTGTCATCCTCTGGTTGAGTTGGGAGACTCCTGAGGAGGGTCTGTGAGCATCATGAGGTGGTTTAAATGAGAATGGACCCCAAAGGCTCATATATTTAAATGCTTGCTTCCCAGTTAGTGGAGCTGTTTAGGAAGATTAGGAGGTGTGGCCTTGTTGGAGAAAGTGTCATTGGGGGGTTTGATGTTTCAAAAGCCCACAGGAGGCCCACTCACTAGTTCTCTGCCTCCTGCTTGTGGATCAGATGTAATCTCTCAAGCTACTGCTCCAGCACTGTGTCTGCCTGCCTGCTGCCATGCTTCCTGACATGGTGGTCACAGACTAACTCTATGAAACTATAAACAAGCCCCCAGGTATATGTTTTTCTTTTATAAGTTGCCTTGGTTATGTTATCTCTTCATAGCAATAGAACAGTAACTAAGACACAACAGATCTAAAATGTTTGTTTTCTCTGCAGTTTTTGATTTGGTTGCTTTTGTATTTTAATTTTAAACAATATTTTAAAATACAGTTTTCACTTTCTGTGGTTCTAGTGCAGTCTTTAGTTCCTTGCATTAATCAATTTTTTAAAACCTTGCTGATAAGTTCTCTTTCATCTTCTCATGAGAGGAACACAGGGATCCCAGATGTCTTCTGAGTAAGTCTCATGCAACATCTAGCAGTTCTGCTCTGAAAGGCCTCATTTGCTGTTAGTCACTGAAGCACTGGAGTTTTGGCCCTGCACACACAACAGCCCTCTATATTTTTGTGCATCCTGTGATAAACAAACTTCTTCCTTCTGTGCAACAGTCTGTGGTTAAAGTATAGCTGCTAGGAGCCTATCTTATTGTGTCTGCCTTGATGAATGGATTTCAGACATGGCTGCAGTTCACTTCCATGGGAATTCACAGACCTGTATACAAGCTAGGGCCACTAGGAATGGATTGAGAATTCTCAGCCATGCTGTCCAGTCCTTTGGCTGTCATCACCTAGGAATACCCAGGGAAAGTGGCCCACATAGTGGTGTATAGATGTCTCCCTTCTTGTCGGAGGGAATGGATAGCTCCTTCTGGGTGTTAAACTTCCTGTTGGTGCTTGCTGGTGTCCACAGCTCTAAGAGCAGCCCTCAAAGTTGTAGCAGTTAAAAAGTGTCCTGTGTACTTGCTGGAGAAGAGTCTATCTCCCAGAGGCTAGTGTATAAGCTCTTGCACACTCAGGTATTTATGCCATAACACAGACTATGTTTCCTTCTTTGAAACTTTCTTTTGTCTGGGTCTTAACTCATTGTCCCTGATTTAATTCTCCATCTGCTTTGGGGGTAGGGTAGGGAGGATATATATGGTCCTGGGCTTGTTAGCTTTCATTGACTTTTCAAAGGTTGGTTTTACTTTGCCAAAGTGCTTGACTCTGCTTATTTGTTCTACCAGTCTACCTTAGGACCCATTACGCTAAGTGTTCATATATGTGTATTCATATGTATATAGAGAGCACACATGTGAGAAGGCAATGGTTCTTGTTTATCTCATCAGTAATAGATGCCTTATAAGGCTCATTGGCTCTCCTTTGGCTTCAGGATTTTACCACACCTAGTGAAGAACATGCTAATGAGGGTTATGCAGAGGCTATGTGGACCCTTGAATAGTCTTGCAAGCCTCTTGGGCCCATTTACTCCCTTTGCTAGCTAACATGGTGTTAGACTGAATTTAGAAGCCAAGGGAGATAGCTTCTATGTATGTGTTATGCTAAACCTGACTGAGGCTCATCAGATCTCAAACCCCTTATTGCTTTCTATGTCACTTGCTGTAAGATCAACTCAGAGAACATTGACCCATCACTGTGTTAGTCTAGAACCCCAAACCATCTTCATTGGTTGTCTCCAAGAAAACCTTTTAGACTTACACTACACACCCATCTCCTCAGGATTTACAATTTTATCAATTGATGTTCTCTAAGTGGCCTAGAATCTCTACATGTAGCTGTTGACAGTGCATTGTTAGAAATGAGAGGAGGCTTAGTCCTTTAGGGCCCAGAATTGTACAGGACACCAGGCTGACTGTCAAGGAAAGGGTGATGGATAGGTTTGCACAAGGGAAGCAGTTATTTCAATAAGGTTTATCTGAGTTAGCCTAGAATAAACAGCTGCTGTTCTCTACAGGGAGTACCATTTGACATGAATAGAGACAAGGACAATGATCAGGACTGAAAGACAGTTAATTAAAAAGGAGTAGCCAGCTCTGATCTGAAGATTGAGCTCCTTGGGAGAATTCACGCAGCCACAGTGAGTCAAATGCTTTTACATAGAAGGATTTTCCCAGGGAGACACAAACACCAGACTCCACTGACCTCAAATCAGGAAAACATTGACTCCACAGCCACTTAGAGGGGCCTGATTTCCAGGTGGTACATCTCTTAATTTCAGTGCTCATTAAAATGGCCAAGTTCTTTTCCTATTAGATTTATAGAAGCTTAGAAATCAGAGAAGAGGAGAATGAAAGAGTGTGTATTAAGTATTTAATTCCCTCTCCTCCTTTAACCAAATACTTCAGGCTTTTGGTTTAAAGATAATTTTTTTTTCCTTTTTAGTTAAGGACCCATTGCTTTTTTGATTGGATCTGAGAATTGAGAATTAACAGCATCTGTCTTGGAAGAATGAATGTTAGTTCTGTGTGAATGGCTAAATAGTAACACTCCACTTATTCTCTATTAGGCCATCTTAGTTTGTTCTATCATCTCTTCAGACAAGCCTTCAGACCTCTACTCTGACTACATTAGTGTTGCCTTCATTCTGTCAAGAATTGCCCGCATGTATTTTCCTTTATAGTATGTAGTGTCACATGAAATATTGTTATTTGTCTTTTGTCTGCCCATTTTTATAATGTAGTTGACTGTGACCTTGATCTCGTGAAGGTGGAACTTTGTTTAATTTATTGTTGAAGATATGAGGTGTGCCCCTAGCACTCAAACTAGTGCTTAAAGTATAAAAACAAATAGTCAAGTACACTGGGCAAGGATTTTCACATTTCTCTCTAATAAACTGTATTCACTTTCCCACATGTTTTGAAAACTACTTTATTATAGATTTCTTCTAGTCATTTGTGATGAAGTAATAAGAACAGACAAAATGTTATATATAGTCAAGAAAGTGCTAGTGATAGCAGTTGTGCATGAGAGAGAGACAGAAAAAAGTTAACATTCTATTGTAAAAATACATATCCCATTTTAGGTATATTAGGCATATATTTTTCAAAAACCTACTTTAATAAGGGTTCTTAAATGCTTCAATCTCCCTTATAGCCCACCAACCAAAAGTATGGAAGAAAGATGGCTAATAGGACAAGGGGGCATGGGTCTGTTTAGAAGTAGTTCTTTGGGAGAGATTCCAATCTTGTCAGCAGTCCAGTCCACTTGCAAATACCAAACAGGAATTACCATCAGCAACTCAATTCAGAAGAAACCACAATACTCCAGCAATCAGCATGAGTCCGAAGTGGCAAGAAGCAGCGGGAACACCACCAGAAGTTCTTTAGCAAGTTTCTCTCTACAAAGTCACAGCAAGTGAAGATCAGAGAAGAAAGCAAGGCAAACCAATGCAAGAGTGTTGTCAGTGAAGACCAGCGTCAGTGAATCCCAATGACGACCAGCAAGATGAACTGATGCCAGAGTATGGTCCACTGTCCGTTGGGTTATACTTATACTCTTTCCAAATACCAAGCATCCTCTTCAGAAAACCATCACATGCCCGTTCACCAGACAGCTTCCAGAAAAGCATTACATGTGTGTCCTCACCAAAACATCCTCTCACAAGACAGTTTCCAGAAAAACATCACATAACACAACAGAGTCTCTAATGAAACCAGAAATTCCCACTTTATCCTATAAAAAAGCAAGTTTGAGCAAATTATGGAAAAAAATCATAAATTTCATCAACAATCTCTGCTGTGACTTACTATGCAGTTAAGTATAAGTTAACATAGATAAAAGGGGTAACAGAGATCTTGAGTGTATTTCACCCAGTTCCCTTCCACAGCTACTCTTGATAAAGTGCAGTACAGCATCACAACCAGGTCAGTGCCCAGTTTCCCAGTTTTATACCAGTAAATTGTGTGTCTGTGTGCTTTGTTTTCTAACACAGAAGTTGTATTTGCCATCACAATCAAGAAACTTCTAATGCCTTGTAGTCTCATGCACATCTCTGCCTTCCTCTCTGCTATTTTTCATCCAAGCCCATAATAACTGTAAAAGTGCCACAGCTTGCCTCCATTTGTATAATTCATCACTACGGAATGTTACCTAATTGGAACCACACAATCTACTGGGATCAGCTTTTCTTCAGTTAGTGGAAGTCCTTGGAGGAACTATCCAAGGTACTGAGCCCAGCCAGCCTTCATTCATTTTTATTTCTCTGTTCTGTTTTTATTTCTGTGATATTCATGTGCCTCCTCCTTCCTCTTATCTGTCTTCCTCCTTCTCTTCTTCTCCTCCTTCTCCTCTTTTCTGACAGTTTCTACTAGAACTGCTGTTCAGTGTTATATGCAGGTTTCAGTGTGAATGTGTGATTCTCTCTCACTTCTTTTATAGTCACTTTTCAACAAAGCACATTAAAGAAAGAAAGGGAGAATTTCAGTCTTCTCTTCCAAAATGTATGATAAAACTGTAGCTTTAAAGGTGTTGTGATCTTGTGGAATTTGTGGATGGACTTTGAGACAAACTGACACCATATATCTCCTGATGTGATGTATTGAGAATATAATATCACTTATGTTGTATTCCTGCCAAAAAAATTGTGTGACCTGAATCTAACTATGAGGAAAATCAGGAAACCTAAGTTGAATAACATTCTTCTTAATAACTGGCCCACACTTATCTGTAGGGGATCCAGGATTGCCAGGATATTCTTGAAGGTGCAGATACTATCAAACCCTGCATATCCTAGGTACTTTTCTATACAAGTGACAATTTTCTGTCCTAATTTTTCTGACTAGGTTCCTGGATTCATATCTAACTCTCTAAATTGGATTATTGGCTAAACATGCTTTGGAGAAAAAAATCAAAGAGGAACACTGAAAGAATATGATACAGAGACATTTGTGTCTTTATAAAGCGTCATTGGTTGTTTATTCATGGAAACACTGTAAAAGTGCCCACATCAGAGTGTAGTGGTGCACAGCTGTAATCCCAGTATTCAGGAGGCCAAGGCAAGAAAGTCTTGAATTTGAGGTGAGTCAGGGATATTGAGAGAGACCTATCACACAACAAGAAAAAAAAAAAAGCATGGTGATTATTTTTAAAAGAGTCAAAAGTCATTTGTAAATTACATGAATGCTTAAACTAGGTAATATTACTTTGATGCAAAACGGACATCTCAAGTCATAACACAAAGAATATGAGGTAAGATTAAACAAACATTGTCATGTAGGCTGCAAAAAATATTAATTAAAGGCATGATGGTACTGTGCCTACATAGGAGAATATCTTTACTTAGGAGATTCACATTAGAATAAGCTATATGAAATATCTTGATATCTACAATTTAAAAATGTCTCAGAAACTATTTGAAACATTTTGTTTCCATGTTAAATTTCCTTTGCTGTTATCATCCCTGTGGGACACAGCTTGTACTTAGAGTCCCTCATATTATTCAGGTTCCATAAAAATGGTTAATATTGCTCTTGCCTCTCTTGCTCTGTTTCCTCTCTTGCTCCCCCTCTTTCCCCATTCCCTTCCCCCCTCTCTCCATGTGGTCATGGCTGGCCTCTACTTCTCCACTCTCTCCCTCTCTCCACTTTTATCTGCCTCTGCTACCCTCTTAGCTCCCCTCCTCATGCCCTGAATAAACTCTATTCTATATTATATTGTGGTGTGGCTGGTCCCTCAGGGGAAAAGGATGTCTCAGCATGGGCCCGCTGAGGCACCCCCTTCCCCCACACCTCACCACACACACACCCATAGAGCACATGTATCTCTTTATCTTTTTATAAACACATCATTGGTGCTGTGACTCTGATCTAGAAACTCTTCATGTTTGCATCCCACCTCAGCCACCATGAGAGATCCATGCTCCTTAGCTCAGAAGAACCAGTAAACCTCCATTCCCACTGGTCAGAGTGACTGTCTATGGTTCCAGGGGAGAGTTCTTGAGCTCAGAACTACCCTTGTGCTGCCCTGACCCTTGTTTTAGGACTTTTTCCCTTGGGTGAGATTTCCTCTCCTTGGAGACAGTTACTTTCTCACTGCTACTGAGAAATCCACTGGCCTGGGTGAACTGGTCTCTGGCTCAAGAGCACCTGCTCTGAGCATTAGCCCCCAGGCTCCCACCTGACAACCTGGCAGTCTGGCCTGTGCTAGAATCTCTTTCAGGTTATTGATGCCCTCAGGACACTGGTATGGTCAGTCAATAAGCCTATTCTCTTGCCCAGGGGACAGTCTTTCATATCCTTTGTTCCTATTTAATGGGATGTCTTGGTCTAAAACAATCTTTCTCCATCGCTGCTAAACTGGAACTTTCTTGCTAAGGACCGGTAGTGTAGACATTCCTCTTCCTTCTCCCTCATTTTCGGCTTGTTGCAACCACTGGTACAGCTGGTTTGCCAGAGAAGCAGGTCTGGCCACGTCCCTTGCCGAGGACCCTACTTGCTGCCCTTCCCCCTCTGCTCCTTACTTTTGCTCTGGTTCTTAGTGGGGAAAGTTGGGTTTGGCTCCTCCCCTTGCATGTTGCCAGAGGCCCCCTCCCTTAGACTTGCTTCTGCTCCCACCAAAGCTGTCACTGGGTCCTGTCTAAAGTGAGTGCTAGCGGTGCAGTCCACCACAAGAATAGTGTGCACATGTTGCTAGGAAAAAGAACATTCTGGGGCTTCCTTTTCCCTGCCCACCATGGCACTGTCTGCTAATAGGAAGTCCTACCCCACAGCGGGCCCACCGAACCTGATGCCTCTGCCATGCACGCCAGCCAGCCCCTTGCTCGCATTTCAGCCATTCCCATGGCTTGCCTGCTAGCACAGTTTGATCTCAAGCCACTGCTGTTAGCTCTTATTTTGGTCCTGTCACCAAGATCTTATGCCACTGCTGCCAGCTTTCTTATTCTTGTCCTAGCAGAATGTCTCTTTGCTACTGCTATTAAATTCTATTCAGTTATAACCAATGCTTACAGTTCTCAGTCCTGTCAGAAGTTTGTTAATTCTTAAGTTTATGACAGACAGAATTCCCAAAGTTTTTAACAGTTGGCCCAGGGTGGTAGATGGTCTCAGAAGATGTGGACACAGCTACAGAATACTGCCTAGATTGTGATATGACAATCACTGAAAACACAGTGGACAAAACTGGATACCCTGGGTCAAATAACTTAACTAAATAAAGGTAAGGCATTTCTCATGTTGCATGTATCCATTTCAGAGAAAAAGCCCTGTGTCTTCCATGCCTGAAAGCCAGACTGACTCTTTCCAAGTTGCCATGAAGTTGCCACAGAGATCAGGAAACTGTTGACTAGTGGACTCTGCCATTTTCAAAATAATATAGCTGCTAGATTTTTGTTTATTTCTCAGACTTCTGATTGCATTGACAACTAAGCTTTTACAGATGTAATCTGTTATTTCCTTACCTAAACTTGGTTTCCATTAATTAAATGCTTCATATTTCCTCTTCTTGCTATGCCACTGCCCTAATGTTGTCTGAGTTCCTATAAATTTGCCTGACTCTAATAAAACATTCCACTCTACAATCCAACTTTTTCAACTTTTTCCTTGTTCCTTCTGCTCCACAAAAGCCTCATCTTAAAAACTGTTCATGTGGTTAACTCATGTTGTTATCTCTTTTATAAACTTATAAGCTACAGAAAATCCACTCAGATCTACATCTCATGGACTAAATAGACTCCATCCAGATAAGTACATCTGTCCAAAGTTCCCCTTTACTGCCTATTCCAAAGGGTGGGATTCCTCTGAGTTTCAAATGTACATCTTAAGAAAAAATTTTCTTTTCCCAAATGTACTTAATATATGTCTCTACCTATAATAATGTGTTTTAACATCTTCTCAAGTCCAGGTGCTTACTATACCCAGGACAGCTCCAGAGAAGCAACCTTCCAATCTCCTCTCAGACAAAGATGCTTCTACCAGACCTGCTCCTTTTGACTTATCCTCAGATGGCTCCACAGACCCTGGACAGCAAGAAAACAGCCAACTATCCTAAGAGTGGACAAACATCTTCCACACCCATCCTTCTAGGTTCCCCAGAGACATGTCACCCCCAATGCCAGCATGAAGCAGCCAGATATTACAATGGCCATATTTCTGCTTTGCTATTGCCTCTTTCTAATTTATCTTTTTAATTAAACCAAAATAGGGGAATGTTAGCATGTTAGCATTCTGTCTAAACTCCACCTTACAGTTACCTGGCTACAGCCAGGTATGCTCCTCCCCACAATTACCTGGCTGTTGCCAGGTAGGCCTGACCCACTATAAAAGGGGATGCTTGCCCCTTCCTCTCTCTCTTGCCTCTCTTGCTCTCTTGCTCTTGCTCTCTTGCCTTGCCTGTTTCCCCCTTACTCCCCCCTCTCTCTTCACATGGTCATGGCTGGCCTCTACTTCTCTACTCTCCCCCCCTCTCTGCCTTTCTCTGCCTCTACTACCCTCTTAGCTCCATTCCCCATGCCCTGAATAAACTCTATTCTATACTAAAAAGAAAAAGAAAATAGTTAATATCTTTTCAAATCAGAACATAAAAGGTAAATTCATAAGCCTAAGAATTTTTTTTTTTTTTTTTGGTTTTTCGAGACAGGGTTTCTCTGTGTAGCCCTGGCTGTCCTGGAACTCACTCTGTAGACCAGGCTGGCCTTGAACTCAGAAATCCACCTGCCTCTGCCTCCCAAGTGCTGGGATTAAAGGTGTGCGCCACCACTGCCCGGCTTTTTTTTTTTTTTTTTTAAAGATTTATTTATTTTATGTGTATGAGTACACTGTCAATGTCTTCAGACGCACCAGAAGAGGGCATCGGATCCCATTACAGATGGTTGTGAGCCACCATGTGGTTGCTGGGAATTGAACTCAAGACCTCTGGAAGAGCAGTCGGTGGTGCTCTTAACCGCTGAGCCATCTCTCCAGCCCTAAGAAATGTTTTTATAAACAATATTAACCATTGATATTTATACAGAGGCAGTCATAAACTACAATACCACCAATTTTTTTGAGACAAAATCTTGCTCTGTAGCCAAGGCTAGCCTAGAAGTCCTTATGTAGATTAGACTGATCTTTCATGCTCCATGCTGGGATTATAGGCATGAGCCTCAAGGCCTAGCTTAATTTAAATTGTTTTTCAGAGGAAGAGGCAGATAAAGTGCTCAGGACTCCTGACAGCCATGGTGAAGCCTTGGTGGCCACCATTAACATTTTAATCTCCATGGGAACAGAGAACAATGGACTGTTTTTCTGTATCATAGATGTTCAGTGCAGTGTCTCTAGGGTGTAGGGAATACCTTTTATAAAAATCAAACTACCAGCTTCACTGGCTTTCACATATTCATGACTGGAGCCAACTGGAAAGTTCCAGGAAGGTGGCTCCATTGGTAAAGGTGCTTGCCACTAGGTGGCATGAGCTGAGTTTTATCCCTGTAACCTAAATGATGAAGAAGAACACCTCCTCCACAGAGTTGTTCTCTGATCTCCACCCATGTACTGTGGCGTGTGCACACAAATACACAATATTGTGAAAAGTAAAAACAGACAAAGAACCACAAGGTGTACAGGACTGCCTCATAAGCCTTAATCTGCTGAGACAGTGTATAGGGATTATGTAGGTGTCTTAGTTAGGGTTTTACTGCTGTGAACAGACACCATGGCAACTCTTATAAGGACACCATTTAATTGGGTCTGGCTTACAGGTTCAGTCCATAATCATCAAGGAAGGAAGCATGGCAACATCCAGGGAGGTGTGAGAATTGAGAGTTCTACATCTTTATCTGAAAGCTGCTAGTAGAAGATGGACCTCCAGGAAGCTAGGGTGAGGGTCTTAAGCCTCCACCCACAGTGACACACCTACAAGGCCACACCTCCAAATAGTGCCACTCTCTGGGCCTAGCATATTCAAACCATGACAGTAGGTTAGGTTGATCTTTCATGCTCTCTGCTTGGATTACAGGCATGAGCCACCAGGCTTGGTTTAATCTAGATTGGTTTTTGGAGGAAGAGGCACATAAAGTGTCTAGGGCACTTGACAATTATACAGAGGCTCAGAGGACAATTTCTACATAATGCTCCCTAATATGGTCCTTCTAAGGAATAGCTTTTATTTTTTGATCTAAAAGACGGTTAGACTCATAAGGCCCTATATGCACTCAGCGAGTGCTTATATGAATCAATGCATATGTGGATCACTTTCTGCAGAGCTGTTCTTCTTTAGGGACCCAGTTTATTTTGTCTTCACTTCTTTCATGGTACCTACTGGTCTTATCATGTGTTCTCCACTACAAAGCCATTGTCCAACTAGGCAGGCAAAAATAAATTTACAGTTTATTCATGTCAAATGATAACTGAGAAAAGAGAGATCTGAAGCAGAGTTGGGACATAAAATGGTCAGGGTGTCAGCTCAGGGGCAGTGTTGAGAAAGATTGTGCTTGTCTTTGAAGGATTAGGAATTCATAGCTAAGGCAGACAGAATGTTCACACAGGTAATGCTGTAGGGCATGGACACTGAAGTTTTAGGAAATAAATGCTCAGGAATACAGAGGAACAGTAAGCAGTCTGGTTAGCATGAGCCACAGAGTACATCAAGGACTTAGTAGAAGAAATGAACAGAGTCTTAGAGATGCAAGTGACTCTTAGGGCTGTGCAAGTATGGGATAAAATGTGGAGAAGAGGAGGCAAAGAGGCTCATTCATTGTTTATTTGAGCATTTCACAGGGTCATGAAGGGTATGGAATTATACTGCAGGTACATTGTAGATGAGACAGGCCAGGCAGATCTTATTTTGATTATGGAATCAAGCACAAATATTGGTCAAGCAGAATTTCAAGATTTCATCTCATTTAGACTGAGATAG
Source organism: Rhynchomys soricoides (assembly GCA_019843965.1). NCBI lineage: Eukaryota > Metazoa > Chordata > Mammalia > Rodentia > Muridae > Rhynchomys > Rhynchomys soricoides. The sequence continues at coordinate 4,958,416 of JADRCH010000157.1, read as the reverse complement.
TTATACTGCCACTCCAGAGAAGAGGAAGACAGGATGAGCAGTCACTTTGAGGGTGTTCAAAGATGTTGAATTTGGGAAGTACATGCTCAATATAAAGAATCATAAAGCTTCCTGGGCCAGGTAGGATTCTCACAGATAAAGAGACATCAAACGAGAGCTATGTGCTGGAGAAATGACCCAGTGGGCAAAGTGCTTGCTGTGAAAGCTCAAGGACCCGAGATAAGATCCTCAGCATCTATGTAAAAGCTGTACACAGAACCTCATTGCTTAGGTTGGTCAACTGAAGTTGACCCCTATGGGCTTGCTAGGCAGCCAGTATTGTCCAGTTAGTGAGCCCTGGTTTCAGTGAGAGATTCTGTCACAGAACAGAACAGAACAGAACAGCAACCACTTTGCTCACTTTGACCTCCACATGGATGTAAAGACCTGTGCACATACACGTGAACACACACACATACACACACACACACACACACACACACACACACACACACACTAAAACTTAGAAATGTATACAGGCTTATCTGGCAGCATGACTCAAGAGCTGCGAAGGCATCATGTAATGGAAGACCAGAGAGGAGAGAACATTGAGGATGCAGTTAGAAGTGAGAAACATTCTAGGGGGTCTTAACCATGCTACCCCAAAACAGGCTATTACATTTTATGCTTTGCTGGATAGGAACATCCTAAGAGCATCCTATAAACTGATGCAGTTGCTAGGAGAAGGAGATAAATAGTCACCTCCTTCTCTTGCCTTTCTCATTTGGACAGTATGGAGTTACTGTACACACAGGTATTGAAGGGCAGGAGCGAAGAATCCCATGAACTACAGCTGTCTTAGCAGAGTGAGTTGATTAGATCTGAGCTTTAGGGAGATTGGCAGATTTAGTGCTTGGGGATGGGAAGCTGCAGTAGCGGTTAGAAGAGGAGGAGGCTGTGGCTCCGAGAACTATTTTCAGGAAACAAATGTCATACACTACATGGCAACCTGATTCCTCAGTGGTGCTTGCTTGGCAGGATCTCTCTTCATAGAGACAAAGTTGATATGGGACAAATGGGCTTGAATTGCAGAAAATAGAAGAAAGAATGTTCTTTGTAGCTATTAATAGGTTTGATGGAAATGGAAAAAGAGAGAAAGCCATCTTCAGCATCCACACTTCAAATGGAGCAAGGTACTGAGACATCATACTCTATTATTCAGAAATGAAAAGACAATTTTCAAATTCTAAGTTTTTAGTTATTTTTTTAAAGCATCAGATGGTGGCATTGGCACAGTTTAATGTTTCCCTTTTAGTGGCAGAATTTAAAAGGTTTTAAAAACAATGCCAAAGAGCCCCCTTTCTTTGTTCCACGTTTTTATAGTCTTTTACATCCTCTTACACATGTATGTGAAATGAGAAGCTGTTTTCTCACTGCATGGGGCTGTGTCAGGATTGTTTTGAGCAGATGAGTTGATGGGTAAGGGCATAGCATGCACAGCAGCGAGCATGATCTTTGTTCGGGAGTATATGGCAGAGTAGTTTGCAAGCTCAGAATGTAAAAGCGATCTTGTTTTCATATGAAGCTTAAACTTTGCTAGGTGTTCCACTAAATTACTTTTGCCTGGATTCATTATTATTTGAACTGAACAGTTTTTTCTAGGATTCCAGGAGCTAATCATAGTTCATAAGATACCCAGCCTTTAGACAGTTCTGCTGGGGAAAACACTTGCTTTCATTGCTACAACATACAAAAACATACAAAGACTGACAGGAATCAAGTCAGGACTTCAGGAATGTATCCCTTCTTCATTGTGATACATCCATGTATACATATATGCATGCATATACACACACACATACATATATATATACACATATATATATTACATATATATACACATTATCAGCACAAAGATCTTAAGAATTTGTTTTGTATAGCAAACTGTGCTCAGATAGTGGTTTCTATTTATTCAGTCATATATTAATATACTAATATTATTAATTATGTTTCTTTACATGGCTGTGGGTTTTATCACACAAACCTGAAAAACCCTCACAAGGAGGTATGAAATATCCTCCCCACCCCATTGGTCTTATGCCAACTATGATGTCCTGAGGTGAGGTCTTAGAAGACATTGTGAGCTGCTTCTCCCATTACTGCTGTCCTTCTTTCTGAGAAGAACAAGTTTCAGGTAGCTGTAGGCTCAAGAAGAGTGAAACACCTATAGAGCAAATCTCAGATCCATCTGCATCCTGAAGCAGACCCTACTTAGCAGTCATTAAATAAGCAAATGTAAAATTTAAAGTTGTTTTTGTTTCACAGGAAAAACTAACTAGCATCAATGGGAATTCTCAAGCTTTCTTAATTGGCCTCATGTCAGATGTACAAATGTAAAGCTCTGGCTAGCAGTTCAGCTAATCCATGTGCCTGCATGTCAGAGTGCTTTTTAGCTAACCCACAGTGAATCAAAAGTCAAGTTGACCAAGAATCTCAAAAGTACCCAAGATTTGAACTTTAAATATTGTATTTTCATAATTTTATAAAATCTTGAGAAACTTTAAGTAACCGTAGAAAAAAGAAATTTTAGAATGTTCGCAGGGTTAATGATCTTTGATTTCTGGTCATTTCTATCTACTGGAGGGTAGATGTGACAAAGAAACCATACCAGACAAGTACAGACCTTAGAGGCCTTTGTCTAATCCAGTTTTCTTGCTGGCACATCCTAGATTCTTTTCTTTGATAATAATTTTCTGCATCTTCTAAGCTGAGGAAGGATCTCTGGCTATTAAGGAGAGTTTATCATGGTGGTCACATCACACAGATATCTTGAAAACTTTGAAGTGGGTCAAAGATGTTGGATCTCCTAGTTACATCATGAAACACTCAGATAAGAATTTTGGTTTTTAGGATGTCCCATGTCACATGCTTTAAATCTATCATTAAACTCAAAGTCTATTCCTAAATTCTTGGACCAGGAGCCACAATACTCAAGTTCTAAATTCTAATACTTTTCTAGTTAGTAGTTGTCCTGGTCAGCTTTTTGTCAACTTGACATAAGCCAGAGTTATATGGGACTGGGAATCTCAATTGAGAAAGTGCTTCCACTAGATCAGCTGTAGGTAAGTCTACAGGGAAGTTTCTTGATTGATAATAGATGTGGAAGGGCCTAGCCTTTGGCAGGTGGTCCTGGAATGTATAAGAAAGTAAAGTGAGCAAGCCATGAGGAGCAGGCCAGTAGGCAGCACTCCTTCATAGCTTCTGCCTCAGTTCCTGCCTCTAGGTCCCTGCCTTGAGTTCCTGTCATGACTGCTCTTCATAGTGGACTACAACTATAAGCCGAAATAAACCATTTTCTCCTAAAGTTGCTTTTGGCAATGTGTTTATTACAGCAATAGAAGCATAACTAATAGCAGCCTTTATGTTAGACCTGATATACTGCCGGAGTGACCTCAGAGAGCCTGAGTTTCCTCATCTGTTATAGAGTGAGAATAGCCAGGTTTGGGTTTGTTCACCATGAGCCAAAAGGACTGTGTCCAACCTCTCAACTATTCATTGATATTTATAAAGGATGGAAATACACATCTCAAAATAAAGAGTGTAAAGCCTGAAGAAATTGTCATCTGTTTATTATTTATTATTTATTTATTGTATGTGTGCAGTGTGTGTGTGTGTGTACAATATATGTGTGTGCATATTGGTGTGAAGGCAAGAAATTGATGTCTTGTATGTTCCTAAATGCCCTTTACCTTATTTCTTTCAAAGCAGAGTCTCTTGTTACAGCTAGAGCTCCTTGACTCAGCTAGGCTCCAGGGATCTGCCTGTCTAAACTCTTGTCCCCAACACTGGGGTCACAGATAGGCACACTATGACTAGAGTTTATAGGGGTGGTGGAAATATAAGCTCAGGCCCTTATACTTGTGTGCCATGTGCTCTATCAACAGAACCATCTACACAGCTCACAAAGGATATTTGAATATTAGCACTATTTTTAGTGTTACAGAACCTTATCTTGGGTTTCATAGTTCTTTGATCTTGCCATTGTTGTGTTCACACATGAATTTGATTATCTGTTTATATTTCTGTCACCTGCTGCTTGTGTTCAGGGTAAGCTTCTTTCTTTTGCTACAACTTACTACTCTATTTTTTGACAGCAGGTTTTAAGTTTGCTCTTGATATCTCTGAGTGTCATTCATAATAATGACAACACAACAAAATAATGTCAAAATGATTTATTAGTACAAGCTTTGGAACAAGTTTGCCTTTGTTCAAATTATAGTTTTGCATTTCAGTAGCTATGCAACTTTATTTTCTCTTTGCATTACATTCTTCATGTATAAAATGTTAATAATTGTAGAGTAACCCCATTCTCATGAGGATGTTTTCAGGAGTAAATGAGCTGATTCATGTAACAAATTTAGAACAGTTTGTTTTTCTCCAGTCAGAATGAAAAAACATTTAACACACAGTATTGAGTTCTCAAAAAGGTGATACCTCAATACTATTGAAAAACATGGAGTAAAGTCTTTTTGGAGCCATTTGGCAAAATTAAAGGTAACTTCAAAAGTGTCAAACTGATCACAAAGTCCTTGAATATTTAAAAGAATACAAAAACATATAAACCTCTCAAGACCTAACAATACAAAATGTACTTCCAGAGGCAAATTACCAAATATACAATGAAGTAGGAAAAATTCAGTAGATAACTAAGTGAAAAAAAATCATCTAATAGCAATACGATGGTAAGACTGATACAGTAGGCAGAGTAGGTAGATGAGAACATCAACATCCTACTATAAATATATGTTTAATGGCACTAGAGGACACAAAAGGTTAAAATTGAAGTTTTAGAGATGACTAACATGATTTTTATAATTAAAACTACACTTGGGGGATTAACAGAAGAATGCCATTTCTGAAGCAAAGATTACTGAATTTAAAGATAACAATAGAAATCATCCAAATATATATATTTACCAGGGGAACTTATAGTGGTTGTCATAGTAAATATAGCAGGTGACTAAACAGATTTCTCTGATGTGTACATCTAGCTCAGAACTTAAAGTGAAGATGTAGAATGACCCAGGCTCAGCAGTTTATCTTTGCAGAAGATCAAGATAATGAATCAGAACATATTTTGGGAGTCTAAGTTAATAGTACTGGAACTTGAAAATTTGAAAGTTGATAGCTAGAATTTTGGAAATCTCTGATTGGTCTCCAGGGTGTGTATGTCTTCCAGGTTATCTCTTAGATTATCTCTCGTGGTATCTATAAAATATCTCTTCCTAAATAATGCTTTCAGTGATTGGCAGGCTATTCAAGATGGAACTTTCTAGAGATGATTGAAAGTAAACTTCTGACACTCATTTTGGAGCTATTTGCTTTGCACTGAAAGTACAATGTAATGACATTATGATTCTGCTTCACACACACACACGCGTGCGTGCGCACACACACACACACACACACACACACACACACACACACAGCAACCAGAGGAAAAATACAGGCTATACATGATGAACAAATGACATATGGCCAACTGCCCAAGAGAAATAAGGAAGTAAGTGATGATAAATAGTATGACGTTACAAAATGCTGAAAACCAACAACATCAGAGGAATGACTTTTAACTGGGAATTCTATACAAAATGGCTAAAAGCCATTCAAAACTGAAGCTATAATAAAGAATTTTGTAGACAATCAGCAAAACTCAATCAATTAAAGTACAAGATAATATTAAAGAGTGGGTGTTATTCAAACAAAAATGAAATTATTATAAGTGGACAGTGAATTGTGTGGGGAAAATGAGAAACAATGTTAATAAGCACATAAGTAAAAATAAAAATATTATCTTCCAAAGCCTAGCACTTGTGGATGTTGATGGGAAAGTGGGAGAATGAACAAGAGTACTTGAAGCTACGATAGCTTTTCTCTAAAACTGAGAAAGGGTATTAATTCACATTCTAGAAGCTATAAGAATCAAATTTATCATTACAAAAGACTTTTATTTTAGAGAATTTCATTCACATACACCATAAAAATATTATCTATCACTGTTTTCCTTTTTGCAACTTCCCCCATATTTCCCACACTTCCTCCAGGCTCATATGTGAATGGGTGTGGGGCCATTCATGGGCCCCCCAGTAACCACATTTTCAAAAAAGAACTATTATTCTTCACCTAGTACTATCTGCTGCCAATCTCTTCCCAGTAAATGGTGAGGGTGGAAGATCATTTATGCTATCAATGCTAGGATTTTGGCTGACTTGATCTTGTGCAGGTCTTGTGTAGGTAACCACAGCATCTGTGGGTTCATGAGTGCAATAGTCAGTTTAGAAGTCTTCCTCATCCTTTGTCTCTTATATTCTTTCTGCCTTCTCTCCTATGATAGTCCTTGAGCCTTTGAGAAGGGCATCAATACTCATGCCCTCTTTAAGGCTGAACTCTCAACTTCACATTCTTATACTTTGACCAGTTATGCCACTTTCCACTGACTTCAGCCTACTGCAAAAAGAAGCTTCCCTGACCAAGGTTATGAGCATTCTAGGTCTATAGGTATACATATTAACATTTAGAAGATAATGTAATAGCATGGAAATTATAACAATAGCAGGATCTACTCTCATGCAACGACCTCCATAGCCATTGGCCTTTGAGTAGGATTACAGTACTAGGCATGAAATTTCCTCCTGTGGAACAGGCTTCAAATCCAACCAGAAAACTCTTTATTACCTATAACAACTGTGTCACTATTTCAGCAGTGTGCACATCCTACATAGCAGTTTGTTATTGCAGCATGCAGGGTCCAGTGCAAGACAAGACCATTGATGGTTTTCTTCCCCAGCAGCTGGCATAGCACCTTCCTGCTATGAAAAGAGCCATTCAGGAGGATGTTTCCTGGTCAATTTGAGATTTATTTCAGCAAAAGGATCATACCATGTAGTTATGGTGGGTAAATAAGAGGAATGACATGAGCCTGTGTTGTCTTAGAGACCTCTGGGCCTTCCCTGAGCAACAACTCATAAATCAGTATCCTAGACTTTCTACTGTCACAATCATCATTTGAATGATGTAATGAGAGTAATTAATGTTAGTGGTCACTGTTGCCTTCTTTGAGAGTAGAGTGACAAATCCTATAACTAGGAGTAACTTACTTATTCCCTACCATTTCATCTAGGATACAGCTATTTGGGGAATTAACTAAAAGTATGAACTCTTACTAGGTCCTTCTAGTTTCAATTTCTAAAAAGTTCTAAGCTCAAACTCTTTTCCTATTGACTGTGCTGAAAAGAGCTATCTAGATATTCACCTTTTCCCTGACACCTTTCAGTGAGTAGCAGTCTTCAGACTGAAGCAACACTAAAAACCACAGGGTTCTCACCTTCTGAACCTTGGCTTGAGATTTTATTCAATGCTTTTTTTCCCTGTGATGTCTTTAAGAAGATAGAAACATTGCCCCTAGAGTTTAGAATATATATGTCTCAGTCACTAATTTCCTGTTTCCGTAAGTGAAAACACTACTGTGACTTACGACTTCTATGTTTTGAAAGAGATAGTATAAAATGTAATAACCATAATAAATGTCAATACCAATATCATTGTATGTAGACAAATTCTCTTATTCAGTTTAGTGCCAAGATCCAGCCTCAGCTTGGAGAGGGGGCCCAGAGGAAGGGATGTTTCAGAACAGTGAAAGAACAACTCGAAGCCAATCGAGGATACAAGCTGACAGCTCTAGGTTCTGCTCCAGATGGCGCTCCAGACAGCTCTGTAGATAGCTTTTAGCTCTGTGGTCTGCTCAAGATAGCTTTCCACTTGAGACAGCTCTGTTCAAGATAGCTACCTGCTTGAGACAGCTCTCTGCCACAGAAAGTTCTCACATGCTAGAAAAAAAGTTCTAAAAGATCTCTGGACAGCTCATGGGTTTTCTGACAAGAGTCAGAAAAGCTGCAAGAAAAAAAATCTTTGATTTTGACCAAAATAAAAAATCCTGATAGAAAAATTCTAGAAGAACTATGTTTGCTCTTCAAGCAATTCTCTCTGTTTCTCTCTGTCTCTCAGACCAAAGCCCAGTCTTTTATTTAGATATTAATTCAATCATTTACTGCAGGTTCTCTTTTGATTATCCCACAAATTGGCATTTTATGATGTTAGCACTTTGATTTATAGAGACAACAAGTACATTTTTTAACATTACAAATGAATTCAGAGATTGTCTTAGTCAGGGTTTCTATTCCTGCACAAACATCATGACCAAGATGCAAGTTGGGGAGGAAAGGGTTTATTCAGCTTACACTTCCATGCTGCTGTTCATTACCAAAGGAAGTCAGGACTGGATCTCAAGCAGGTCAAGGAGCAGTAGCAGATGCAGAGGCCATGGAGGAATGCTGCTTACTGGCTTGCTTTTCCTGGCTTACTCAGCCTGCTTTCTTATAGAACCCAAGACTACCAGCCCACAGATGGCACCACCCACAAGGGGCCCTCCCACCTTGATAACTAATTGAGAAAATGCCTTACAGCTGGGTCTCATGGAGGCATTTTCTCAACTGAAGCTCCTTTCTCTGTGATAACTCCATCTTGTGTCAAGTTGACACCCAAAACCAGCCAGTACAATTGATCCCTTGTCAACTTGACACACAAACACATCACCATTAAGCTTCTACCCTTACTTTCTTATTTATCCCCCAAGATCTAAATAATTTTAAAAATCCCACAGTCTTTGCAAATTCTTACATATTAACATTTCAGTCCCTTTTAAACATCCAATCTCTTAAAATCGAAAGTCTTTTAAAAATTCAAAGTCTCTTAACAATGGGTTCCACTAAAATACCTTCTTTCTTCAAGAGGGAAAAATATCAGACCACAGTCACAATCAAAATCAAAACCAAACTCCAACTGTCCAATGTATGGGATCCACTCACAATCTTCTGGATTCCTCCAAGGGCTTGAGTCACTTCTCCAGCTCTGTCTTTTGTAGCACACACCTTGTCTTCTAGGCTCCAGAAGCCTATATTCCAGTGCTGCTGCTGTTCTTGGTGGTCATCTCATGGTACTGGCATCTCCAAAACACTGCTGTCTTCCGATGTAACTAGGCTTTACCAACAGCCTCCCATAGGCTCTCCCCATGGTGCCAAGCTTCAACTCCTCTCCATGACCACTTCAGTCCTGGGCTATCAACTGCTACTGAGGCAGCACCTTCACCAATGGCATTCTGAGACCTCTCACAGCACCAAGCCTCAACTCCTTTGCATGACCCCTTCAGTCCTGGGCCATAAATTGCAATTGAGGCTGCACCTTCACCAATGGCCTTCCTCAGCCTCTCAACAGTGCCCAGGCCTCAGCTGCTCTTCATGACTCCTTCATGCCTTCAAAACCAGTACCACTTGGGTGACTCTTATACATTACCAGGTCCAGCCACAGCACAAGGTACAACCCTGGCTATCTCTGGAACACAGCCTCTGTGCTCTCAGAAAACACTTTCCAGAAGATTTTACCTCAGTGATGCTGGTCTCCTCTCAATCACCACCAATTTCCAAGCTCCAGCCAACTAGCATCAATAGTCCCAGTAATAAAATAGTTTTGCTTTAGTAGTTCTGATATCTTGTAATTCACAGCTTATCCTTCAGTCCCAGCTAACCAAAACCACAGAATCTTCACAGTCAAAACAGCAATGGCCCTGATAAGAGTCTTTAATCTTCTCTCTGAAATTTCACAAGCCAGGCCTCCATCTTCTGCACTGTTCTCAACATTATCTTCCAAGCTCCTACACAATAACCCACAGAGCAGCCCAAAGTTCCAAAGTCCTTCCACAGTCCTCCCCAAAACATGGTCAGGTTGTCACAGGAATACTCCACTATGCTGGTACCAATTTGTCTTAGTGAGGGTTTCTATTCCTGCACAAACATCATGACCAAGATGCAAGTTGGGGAAGACAGGGTTTATTGAGCTTACATTTCCATGCCGTTGTTCATCACGAAAGGAAGTCAGGACTGGAACTCAAGCAGGTCAGGAAGCAGGAGCTGATGCAGAGGCCATGGAGGGATGTAACTTACTGGCTTGTTTCCCCTAGCTTGCTTAGCCTGCTTTCTTGTAGAACCCAAGACTACCAGCCCACAGATGGTACCACCCACAAGGGGCTCTCCACCCTTGATCACTAATTGAGAAAAAATCTTACACCTGGATCTCATGGAGGAATTTTCTCAATGGAAGCTCCTTTCTCTGTGATAACTCCAGCTTGTGTCAAGTTGACACCCCAAACTAGCAAGTACAGAGATCTACCTGCCTTGGTAAGCACAGACAATAAGCTAGCTAGATGGGATCCAGTCCTGAAATTACCATTACCACTATACATGGTCCTAAATTTGCTCTGTCATAGGCTGACCTTGAACTCAGGAATTTGCCTGCCTTGGTATCTTTCTGACAAGCTGGCTTATTAGTGCAGCTGCCTTTGTTCTTTTAGGTCTGTGAATCCTCTCATACAATTCATATAACATCTTTATATTTTGCATTGCTGAGAAATCCTGTTTATATATTTTAAACTCATGTTTTTAGAGTTCTTTCCCACAGCCTTAAGGGCTGTCCTGATGGTCACAACATTTACATTAGATACACCATTGCATCCTGGATTCATGCTGCTTCTAATCATCATGAAGTCATTAGCTTTGGCAGGGAGAATATCTCCCAAAGGAAGAACATAATTACATATGTTATTATATGAACAAGCCTCATGCCCAGCAACTGTCAACTCTTGTGGAGGCCCACACCCTGCTGCCTCTGCTTTAATGGCAGGAAACTGTTTCATGCTGTCCCTTCCAAAGTCATACAGACTCAGCATCTCTCCCTTTCTGTTTTAATTTGAGAGCGTGAATGTTGATCGTGAGTGTGGTTATTGAGCATGTGACTTGCTTTATGCAGACTGAAAGGAGAAACAAACTAGTAAGAATAAACTAACTGCAATTCCTCTATTTATCAGCAAGGTCATCCAGGAAGATGAAAGAGGTGTATTCATACACAACAGAGGCAAAGGCTTCAGTCATTTTCTCAATAGAAGTGGCTCCCATTCTAGAGTTTCTAATATCCATGATCTTAGTAGGGAATCTGTATCCAAAACTAAATTAGAATTATTCCAAAGCCCCTTTAAATGAGACTGAATTTTAGACCAGTCATGTTCATAAGTATTGTACTCCAAGGGGGTTACACAGACCCAACAAAACAGTGAATTGCCATTGCACTGAGATCCTGATCTTAATATTTTTAATCTAATTTCCCATAAATAGAACTGCTTCTTATAAAGCATTATGCCCATCCTAGTGTCCCATGTCAATAGTCTCCTGGATCATGAGTGCTATTGACACATGTTTGGATAATTGATCTGCATGATGTGCTGTGTGAATCTCTTTAACCAAGGATGTAGTGGATAAGGGAAAACTAGAACTCATACCTATTAAGGCTGTGATACCCAATATTTAGGGTGGAACAAATCTTTTAGATCTCTTGAGAGTCAAAGTAGCTCCATGAAAAGCTTCTCTAACAGGGTTGGAGAACCACAAACCAGTAATGTGAAGTGGGTCTCTCCTGGCCATTCAGCTGGAGATGACTGAGAGCTTCTAAGACCTCCACTGCTCCATCAGGAGAGTCTTTGTCTGTGTTGTTTTTGATGACTGATCAAAACTTTCTTTTCTCATGGCAATAGAACCGTGGAATAGTCACTACAGGGGAGGAGAAAGGGGGTAATGCACATGCTAATCCTGTAATAGTTTGTTTGGCAGCATATCAGTGGTCTGTTGTTATAGACCTAGAAAAGAGGCAAGGGTGTTAAGGGAATCTTAGTCCTGGAAGGAATCCTTTAAGTAGAGAGTTGCCTGTGTTGCATTAAGAAGAGCAGAGGGAAAACATGGAAATATATTTTTTTTTATCTGCTTTAGGTAGCCAAGGATGAAGATAACATGCTAATTATATATATGGTAACAGCTTTTCTGTGACAAAGAAATTGGCTTAAGTAGATAATATTATTTTATTAGTTAAAGATTAAACAGTGGTTATTAATGTAGAGGTTTTGATCTGTGGGAGGTATATCCAATTCGATTTTCTGTAGCTCAAAAGAATTTTAAACAAATTGAAACATGTTTAAATAATTTTGGGTTAGAAGCATGAAAATTTTTTTAGGTGGTCCTGTTATAAGAGAAGAACAAGTATTTTATGTAAATAAGAGACAGAGCTTTGGTCTTCAAGAGAGAGCTACCCAGAAAGAACTGCTTTGAGAGCAAACACAGCTCTTCTAGATTTTTTCTAGCAGGATTTCTGATTTTGGTTGGAAACTCCAAGAATTTTTTTTAGCAGCTTTTCTGACTTTAGTCAGAAAATCTCTGAGCTATTCAGAGAACTTTCAGAACTTTTTCTAGTACATGAGACCTATCTCTGGTAGAGAGCTGTCTCAAGTAAGGAGTTGCCTTGAGCAGAAAGCTGTCTTGAGCAGACTGCTATCTTGAGCAGAGAGACCACAGAGCCAAGAGCTATCTACAGAGCTGTCTGGAGAGCCATCTGGAGCAAAACAGAAAGTTGTCAGCTTGTACCCATGATTGACTCAAGTTGTTCTTTTGTTGATCCCAAACACCCCTTTCTTAGGGACCCCTCTCTAAGCTGAGGCTGGATCTTGGTAGGGAGAACATCTCCCAAAGGAGGAACATAAAGTAAATTATGCACATTATCATACAAACAAGACTTTTGCCCAGCAACCGTCAGCACTGATGGAGGCCCATGTCATGATGGCTCTTTGGGAAACTGAGGCACAGTGTCCCTTCCAAGGCCTTGCAGTACTTGACAATTTGGTTCTTTATTAAAACCAGAGCATTGGTTTTAGGGCTGGGAGAAATTGTACTGTCCACCTTGACTTGGTTCTTATCTTACTGAAAACAAAGAAGAGGAAACAATTTACACAGAAGCCAGTAAAGCTAGAGTTATTAACCAGGTCTGCCTGTACTGCCCTATAGCTGCTCACACATAGAAGAAGCAACCATCAGGACCATCACTATCAGGTGTATTAAACAGAATTATTTAACTTTTCATCTAAAATAGTCTTTGATTTGAGGAGATGTCTAGTTTCAGGAAACACTTAAATTATTCTACCACTGTTTTATCAGAATTTCTTTCATAATTTTCCAAGGAATGTTTTTGTTTCCACACCCTAAAAGGTAATACTCAAATTTATGGGACACCATGAAAGCAGTGTTAAGAAGAAAGTTCATAGCACTCAGTGCTCCATAAAGAAATTAGAAAGTTATCATACTAGCAATTTAAAAGTAAACCTGAAAGCTCTAGGAAAAAAAGAGAAGCAAATACATTGAAGAGGAGTAGAAGGCAGGAAATAATCAAAATCAGGGTTGAAATCAATCAATTATAAACAAAGAAAACAATACAAACAGTCAATGAAACCAAGAGCTGGTTCTTTGATAAAATCATCAAGTTAGACAAAGGCTTAGCCAAACTAACTGAAAGACAGAGAGAGTATCCAAATAAACAAAATCAGAAATGAAAAAAGAGACATAACACCAGACACTGAGGAAATTAAAAAAATCATTAGGTCTTACAAAAACCCATACTCCACAAAACTGAAAAATCTTAATGAAATGGATGATTTTCTAGACAGATACCACTTACCAAAGTTAAATCAAGATCAGGTAAACTATTTAAACAGCTCTATAACATCTAAGAAAGTAGAAAAAGTCTTTAAAAGTCTCCCAAACAAAAAACAAATGAAAACAACAAACAAACAAAACCAACAAAACAAAGCAAAACAAAATACCTAGGGCTAGATAGTTTTAGTGCAGAATTCTACCAGACATTCAAAGAAGAGCTAATACCAATATTTCTCAAACTATTCCACATAATAGAAACTGAAGGAATATTGTCAAACTCACTGTATGAAGCCACAGTCACCCTGATATGTAAACCACACAGAGACTCAACAAAGAAATACAATTTCAGCTGAATTTCTCTTATGAACGTTGATGTAAAAATACCCAATAAAATACTCACAAACCAAATTGAGGAACACATCAAAAAGATCACTCACCATATAATCAAGTAGGGTTCATCCAAGGAATGTAGGGATGGTTCCATATATGAAAATCCATCAGTGTAATCTGTAGGACCATGAAAGGCAGCCTGGTTTCTGGTTGCTCTAAGGTTTAAAAACCCTGTGACCAGCAGGGGGTCCCTAGCAAGGGATAATCATGCAAGCGACAGTAGGCATTTTGCCATGTTCCTGGGCCTCAGGCTCCTGACACGAGGCTGCAGCTCTCCATAAGTCTGTGACCATCAGTCACATAAGGGCAATGCCCCAAGCGCCTCCACAGGTAAAGGATGTATGGTCACATAGCCTAATGACATCTCCATTTTATTGAGGTACCTAGAGGTTTAGCCAATAAACTTCCCTTCTCAGACACTCCTCTCTGAAAAAGGTATTTAACCTTTGGCCCACCCTGAGAAAGGGGGTACAGTTTTACTCATTGGCACTCTCTGCCATGACAAGAAACACCCTAAAACCATGGACTGTTTCTTTTCATTGGGATCAGCCATGGGAAACGATGGAATCATTTAGTCCTTCATCTAAAGAGTCATGTCTAGTCTCCTGCAGAAGGCCTCTCAGTGCTCCCAGCCTTGGCCTGTACTAAACCAAACCATCCAGCCTCTGACAAGCCAAGGACTTGGTCCCCAGTGGGACCCAGACAGGCTCCTCCCCGCCTTTCCCCCTCAGTCCTGGGTTAAATCCAGCCCGCAGGTCCCCACTCTGTTCTCAGCTCTTCCACAGCATCTAGCAGCACCTAGAATGCTCAAGAGACTGAGAACCAGATGGTCCTGGTCTCACCACAGGCCTGGGGTGTCCTGTGGCTTCTCACAGCCCGACATCCACCCAGTGGTGCCATGGGGTGAGCATGGTCAAACTTTCCAAGCCGCGCATCCTTCAGTGGCATGAGCCCTGGGATGGACACAGGACCTCATTTAACCCAACAGTAATCCACCATATAAACAATCTGAAAGAAAAAAAACTACATGATCATCTCATTAGATGCAGAAAAAGCTGTTGACAAAGTCCAAAAGGTAACCTTAATTCATCACCTTTTACTTAAGTATTAGCAACTTCTTCTTCTTCTTCTACTTCTTCTTCTTCTTCCTCTTCCTCTTCCTCCTCCTCCTGCTCCTCTCCTCCTCCTCATCTTCCTCCTCCTTCTTCCTTCCTTCTTCTTCCTCATTTGAAAGTGTTATTATGATGATTTTCTGGGGGATCATGAATAAACATCTATTAACCCCAGATAAAACACCAATGAGGGACCAAAGGAATAGTTCTACCCATGTCTAGCTCAGTGAACCAATGAATTTATTGGGTTTGCTAAAAGAAACATGAGTGAGAGGTTACATACTGGAGCACTAGTGATGTCACCAACATATCTTACCCCAGCATGGCTGTCAGCTTACCCATAGGTGTGCAGCTGTAGTGCCCTTCTCACTAACATTTCATCCTTTATATATTCTAGCATCTCCTGAGAATTGCATATAGTTAGGTAAGAAGACAGAAGGGAGTGTTTGGGACCTGAGATCAAGGTCTAATGATCCTCCTCAGTCCAAATCTTGAGGGTCTCTTGTGGTTAACCACAGATACTATGATTAAGATGGTAATGGTCGCCATCTGTGGCAGGAGACCTCTGCCTGGGTCACCAGGGATCCATAGCCAAACAGTGCGGGGCGAAAACTAGCCTCCCAGGAGTGTGGGCAAGACCTGTCTGCTCAGAGGGACCCACGTGGAATCTCCAGGACACAGGGACTGAGGAACAGGGTTCTGGTTTCTTTTGGTGGCTGGAGAGCAGATCCTGTGACACAGGGCTCCATACTCAAATAGTGCCAGGAGAGAGCTGGTATACCGGGAGTGCTGACAAAGTTTAAGCACAGGCAAGACCACCACTTCTTCTCAAATTCACTGGACCAAGAGGGACCCTTGTAGAGCCGTCAGGACACAGGAAACAAGAGTCAGCTGGGGATTAGATCCCTCTTGTTTCTGTCTGCACCCAAGAGCTGACCTTGCACCACAACTCTCCAAACCCAAATTCCTCTGAAAGAGAACTGGTCTTCAAGAAGTATTGACACCTAGGCATGCAGGAAAGACAAGCCACAGTCAGAGAGAGTAAGATCAGATGACACCACAGATAACCAGATGGCGAATGGCAAGGGAAAGAACACAAGGAACAGAAACCAAGGTGACTTGGCATCATCAGAACTCAGCTATCCCCCTACAGCAAGCCCTGGATAACCCAACACACCAGAAAAGGAAGACTCAGACTTAAAAGCACATCTCAAGAGGATTATAGAAGATTTTTAGAAGAAATAAATAACTCCCTTAAAGAAATACAAGAGAACACCGGTAAACAACTGGAAGCCCTTAAAGAGGACACACAAAAATACCTTAAAGAATTATAGGAAAACACAATCAAACAGGCAGAATTACAGAAAAACATAATCAAACAAATGAACAAAGCCATTAGAAATCACAAAGGGAGACAACCCTGGAGTTAGAAAACCTAGGAAAGAAATCAGTAGTCATAGATACAAACCTCACCAACAGAATACAAGACATAGAAGAGAGAATCTCAGGTGTGGAAGATACCATAGAAAACATGAACACAACAGTCAAAGAAAACACAAAATGCAAAAAGCTCCTAACCCAAAACATCTAAGATATCCAGGATACAATGAGAAGACAGAACCTGAGGATAATAGGTATAGAAGAGAGTGAAGATTCCCACCTTAAAGGACCAGTAAATATCTTCAACAAAATTATAGAAGAAAATTTCCCTTACCTAAAGAAAGAGATGAACACACATATACAAGAAGCCTACAGAACTCCAAATAGACTGGACGAGAAAAGAAAGTTCTCAAAGGAAGATAGCCACACAAACATATAAACAACATTGAAAATAACAGGAAGCATCAATCACTATTCTTTAATATCTCTTAACATCAATGGTCTCAATTCCCCAATAAAAAGACATAGACCGACAGACTGGATCCATACACAGGACCCAGCATTTTGCTGCATCTAGGAAATGGATGCAGTATAGGAGAATGCCAAGGAGGGAAGACGAGAGTGGGTGGGTGGGTGGGTGGGGTAATACCGCCATAGTGGCAGGAGGAGGAGAGAGGGAATAGGGAGGTTCCCAAGGGGAGATCTGGAAAGGGGGAAACATTTGAAATGTAAATAAAGTAAAAAAAAAGACAAACACTACCTCAGAGTAAAAGACTGGAAAACAATTTTCCAGGCAAATGACCCCAAGAAACAGGCTGGAGAAGCCATTCTAATATCAGATAAAATTGACTTTCAACCAAAAGTCATCAAAATAGATAAGGAAGGACACTTCATGCTCATCAAAGGAAAAATCTACCAAGAAGAACTCTCAATTCTGAACATCTATGGCCCGAATGCAAGGGCTCCCACATTTGTAAAAAAATTTTACTAAAGCTCAAAGAACACATTGCACTTTACACAATAATAGTGGGAGCCTCAACACCCCACTCTCATCAATGAACAGATCTTGGAAACACAAACTAAGCAGAGCCACAGTGAAACTAACAAAAGTTATGGACCAAATGGATTTAACAGATATCTATAGAACATTTCATCCTACATCAAAACAAAATATCTTGTCACAAAATTGGTCACAAAACAAACCTTAACAGATATATGAAGATTGAAATAATCCCATGCCTCCTATCAGATCACTACGGAATAAGGCTGGTCTTCAATAGCAACAACAACAGCAGAAAGCCCACATACACATGGAAGCTGAACAAAGCTCTACTGAATGATAACTTGGTCAAGGAAGAAATAAAGAAAGAAATTAAAGACTTCCTAGAATTTAATGAAAATGAAAGTACAACATACCCAAACCTATGGGACACAATGAAAGCAGTGTTAAGAGGAAAACTCATAGTTCTGAATGCCTCTAAAAAGAAACTAGAGAGAGCATATACTAGCAGCTTAACAGCACACCTGAAAGTTCTAGAACAAAAAGAAGTTAATACACCCAAGAGGAGTAGAAGGCAGGAAAAAATCAAATTAAGGGTTGAAATCAACCAAGTAGAAACTAAAAGAACTATTTAAAGAATCAATAAAAGCAGGAGCTGGTTCTTTGAGAAAATCAACAAGATAGATAAACCCTTAGCCAGACTAAATAGAGGGCACTGAGACAGTATCCAAATTAACAAAATTAGAAATTAAAAGGGAGATATATCAACAGATTCTGAGGAAATTCAAAAAATCATTAGATCCTACTACAAAAGCCTATACTCAACAAAATTGGAAAATCTGGAGGAAATGGACAAGTTTCTAGACAGATACAAAATACCAAAGTTAAATCAGGATCAGATAAACCATCTAAACAGACCTATAACCCCTAAAGAAATAGAAGCAGTCATTAAAAGTCTCCTAACCAAAAGAAGCCCAGGACTAGATGGGTTCAGTGCAGAATTCTATTAGACCTTCAAAGAAGACCTAATCCCAATACTCTTCAATCTATTCCACAAAATAGAAACAGAAGGAACACAACCCAGTTCATTCTATGAGGCCACAGTTACACTGATACCAAAACCTAACAAAGACACAACAATAAAAGAAAACTTCAGACCAATTTCCCTTATGAATATCGATGCAAAAATACTCAATAAAATTCTTGCAAACCGAATCCAGGAACATTTCAAAACAATCATTCACCATGATCAAGTAGGCTTCATCCCAGGGATGAGGGATGGTTCAATACCCGGAAATCCATCAATGTAATCGACTACATACACAAACTCAAAGAAAAAAACTACATTGTCTTTTCGTTAGATGCTTAAAATGCATTTGACAAAATTCAACATCCCTTCATCATAAAAGTCTTGGAAAGATCAACATACCTAAACATAGTAAAAGCAATATATAGCAAACCAGTGGCCAACATCAAACTAAATGGAGAGAAACTTGAAGCAATCCCACTTAAATCAGGGGACTAGGCAAGCCTGCCTTCTCTCTCCCTATCTATTCAATAGAGTACTTGAAGTTCTAGCTAGATCAATTAGACAACAAAAGGAGGTCAAAGGGATATAAATTGGAAAGGAAGAAATCAAAATATCACTATTTGCAGATGATATGATGGTATACTTAAGTGACCCAAAAAACCCCACCAGATATCTGCTACAGCTGATAAACACCTTCAGCAAAGTGGCTGGATACAAAATTAACTCAAGCAAATCAGTAGCTTTCCTATACTCGAAAGATAAACAGGCTGAGAAAGAAATTAGGGAAATGACACCCTTCACAATTGTCACAAACATTATAAAATATCTTGTTGTGACTCTAACCAAACAAGTGAAAGATCTGTATGACAAGAACTTCAAGTCTCAGAAGAAATAAATTGAAGAAGACCTCAGAAGATGGAAGGATCTCCCATGCTCATGGATTGGCAGGATTAATATAGTTAAAATGGCCATCCTGCCGAAAGCAATCTACAGATTCAATGCAATCCCCATCAAAATTCCAACTCAATTCTTCATAGACTTAGAAAGAGCAATTCTCAAATTCATATGGAATAACAAAAAACCCAGGATAGCAAAAACTATTCTCAACAATAAAAGGACGTCTGGGGGAATCAGCCTCCCTGACTTCAAGCTGTACTACAGGCCAGTAGTGATAATAACTGCATGGTATTGGTACAGTTCCAGGCATCCGTAATCAATGGAATAGAATTGAAGACCCAGAAATGAACCCACACACTTATGGTCACATGATCTTTGACAAAGGAGCTAAAACCATCCAGTGGAAAAAAGACAGCATCTTCAACAAATGGTGCTGGTTCAACTGGTGGTCAACATGTAGAAGAATGCTAATTAATCCATTCCTATCTCCCTGTACAAAGCTCAAGTCCAAGTTGATCAAGGGCCTCCACATAAAACCATATACACTGAATCTAATAGAAGAGAAAGTGGGGAAAAGTCTTGAATACATGGTCACGTGGAAAAGTTCTGAACAGAAAACCAATGGCTTGTGCTCTAAGATCAAGAATTGACAAATAGGACCTCATGAAATTACAAAGCTTTTTTAAGTCAAAGGACACTGCAAATAGGACAAAATGGCAACCTACAGATTGGGAAAAGATCTTTACCAAACCTACGTCCTATAGAGAGCTAATATCCAAGGTATACAAAGAACTCAAGAAGCTAGACTCTAGAGATCCAAATAACCCTATCAAAAAAATGGGGAACAGAGCTAAACAGAGAATTCTCAACTGAGGAAACTCGAATGGCTGAGAAACACCTAAAGAAATGCTCAACATCCTTAGTCATCAGGGAAATGCAAATCAAAACAACCCTGAGATTCCACCTCACATTTGTCAGAATGGCTAAGATCAAAAACTCAGGTGAGTGCAGATGCTGGTGAGGATGAGGAAAAAGAGGAACACTCCTCCATTGCTGGTGGGAATGGATACAGAAAATGTGGTACATTTACACAATGGAATACTACTCAGCTATTAAAAACAATGACTTCATGAAATTCGCAGGCAAATGGATCGGACTTGAAAATATCATCTTGATCGAGGTAACACAGTCACAAAAGACTGAACATGGTATGTACTCACTGATAAGTGGTTATCAGCCTAAAAGTTCAAAATACCTAAGAGTCACTTCACAGCAACTGTAGGGCTGAGTGTGAGGTCCCAGTGGGAGGACTTGGAGAATGGACTGAAGGAGCTGAGGGAGTTTGCAGCCCCAGGGAGGGAGCAATAGTGGCAACTGGCCTGACTCCTTGATGCTCCCTGAGACTGGATCACTAACCAAAGAATACACATGGAGGGACCCATGGTGCTGGCCACATATGCAGCAGAGGAGGGTCTTGTTAGCCATCAGGGGGAACAGAGGCCCTTTGGCCTGAGGGTGTTGGATCCCCCAGTACCGGAGAATGCCAAGGAGGGAAGCTGAGAATTGGTGTGTGGGTGGTTGGGGGAATACCCCCATAGTGGCAGGGGGAGGAGGGAGGGAATGGGGAGGTTCCAAAGGGGAGATCTGGAAAGGGGGAAACATTTGAAATGTAAATAAAGTAGGAAATAAAAGATGGCAATGGTCATTATGCTCAGAGGACAGAGTCTTACTACACAGGTTTTTCTTTTGAAAATGATGCTCTCCTCTTGCTCATCTTCTTGTGGACAGTAGTCAGTTTGCATTTGATGTCCTATGTGAACCCCTTTCCTTCACTAATATCATTTCCTCTCATGTCTTTATTGAAATGCAATATATTTAAATAAATTCCTTACAATTCTGGGGAAAGGGATGCTTATTCTTTAATAAAAATGTGTTAAGTCCAAATGATCCTTTCAATCATTTTCAACAAAAGGTGGAATAAAGCTCTAAACCAAATAATAATTATGATGCATAAGTGACATGTCATGTGTGTCAGAAATGTAATTAAATTGCATATTATTTACTGACTTCATCATTACAATATAATGAGTAAAGCTTAATCACTTAGTTGCTTTTAACCACATTTAATTTATAATCCTCCATACACCAAACTTTACAGCTATGCTTAAATTACTATAAAATAGCTAAAATCTCAGAGCAATAAAATTTTATATAGTTTGCATATAGGATTACAGGATTATTTGTATAATGAATCTGGATTTCTGAAACTTCTGAATTCAAAATGTTGTTTACAGCCAGAGCTATGGCTCAGCAGGTAAATCTCTTTGCCTGAATTCACTCTCCATGGGTAGAAAGAGAGCTGACTCCTCCTGCAGGTTGTTTTCTGACTACCACATGTGCCCTCCCTTTCCTCTGACACACAAACTAAATAAATGTAATTAAAAACCCCTTTGTATAGATAGCATAAGACCATTACTCTTCTTCTTCTTTTATTAAAAGAGGTTTTCTCATATAATTTATTCTGATTATGGTATCTCCTCCTACTCCTCCCAGTTCCTCCTCTCCTTCCCTCCCATGTATATCCACTCCCTATCTATCTCTCATTAGAAAACAAATAGGCTTCTAAGGGCTAATAATATAGAATATAATTAATAAAATATGTAATATATCATACATAATATGTTATATATAATATAAGATAAAACAAAAGTTAACACATTTGAATTGGAAAAAAACAAACAGAAGGAAAAAGGCAAAAGAAGGCACAGAAACCCGAGTTCAGCACACTAAGGAATCCCATAAAAGTCACTGAACTTGGAGTCATGATTATACATGCAGAGGATCTGATGCAGACCCTGTAGATTCTGTCTCAGTCCATGGAAGTTCATATGAGCTTTACTCATGTTGGTTTTGAGGGCCTTGTTTTCTTGGTGTCCTCCATCCCTCCTGACTTTTACATTCTTTCTGCCTCCTTCTCTTCTGAGCCTTGAGGGGAGGGATTTGATAGAGATATTCTGTCTAGATCTGCATGTTCCAAGGTCTCTCACTCTTTACATACTGTCTGGCTGTGGATCTTTGTATTTGTTCCCATTTTTTTTTTGCAGAAGGAAGCTTTTCTGATGATAACTGACTAAGGGACTGATCTATGAATATAGCAGAATATCATTAGGAGTCATTTTTATTTCTATCTAGCCTCAGGTTCTTAGCTACTGATGCAGTGTTGGGTATGGGTCCTATCTCCTGGAGTGGGCCTTAAGTCAGTTCAGATGTTGGGTAGTTACTCCAACAAGCTTTGTGCTACCATTGCCCCATCATATCTTGTAAGTAGGATAGCACTGTAGATAGAAGGTTTCATGGCTCAGTTGTTGTAAACATTTTTGTTTTGGTAGAACACATAGTACCATACTATTTCAAAGACACTAGAGCATAGGGGTAAAGGCTCTATGTAGGCAGCAATTCAACTTGTCCATGTTCAATGAGTTTTGTAGATGTTCAACAATGTGTCAGTTTGTGGAGAGTAAATATTGTTTACTTGGGTTGTTTGTGGATTCCCATGGGAACCCTTTGACCAATAACTCAATTAGATGTAACCCAGTCCTGGTACCGAAAGCTTCGTATTGTGACAAGAGACAAGACCATCACTCTTATTGTTACTTTCTAACTGAGATGTACTGGAGAATTATCCTTTAAGTACCTAAAGCCAATTATTGCAAATCTTTGTGAAAAATAGAAATTAGCTTCACAGACATCCAAACATTACAGGGTATTGCCATTGCTCTTGGTGACCAGTACTTGACAGTAATATATTTCTGCTGAAAACATCATATATTTGAGTCATAAAACATGTAGAAACCAAGCTGGTACTCATCTGAAAGCTTCTTCCCTACTGGCTAGCTTTCATAGTGCTGGAAGATGCTCTGTGTGCTATTAAAGAAGAAACAATTATAAATTCTACCCAGCTGTGAACCTTTAGAGCTACAATAATAAATGGCCTACAAGATAGGCCCACTAGTGCAGTAGTGGCATGAATGTTATTAGAACAACCAACTACTTTCTGATTGGATTTAAAACCCCTCCACAATATGGAAGTCCCCACTGTCACCATTATGGGGTACAACAATCTGTAGCTAGATAGGTTATAGACTCCAGAGGAGAACCTGATACTTGTACTATTCTGCTAATAGAAATAGTATTAGACAACTCCTGATGACTTACTAACCCCATCATTTGGTATATCACTTAGTCCTTATTAGAAAAGCTTCTTTTTGCCATACATGGTGATCAACATACAAATCCATAACTGACCAAAGGGCAGTGATTAAGAGACCAAGAATGTTCAGCTCTAAATGGGACATCTGTATCACAAAACTCTCCACAAGACTCAAGAATCTTCATAGAAGAGGGAAGAGGAATGTTATAAGAGCCAGAGATGGTAGAAGCAAGGAAACAGTGTTTTCTAGGTGGAACAGAGTAGACACATGTTTGAACTCACTGTAGGTGTGACAGCATGCACCAGACCTGAACAAGTTCACACCAGACAATATCCCAGCAGAGGGGTGGAAATGAAGTCCCACCCTTAGCTAAGGAGCTATTGGCAATTGCTAGCTCCTGGGAGAGGGAGGGTCAGTTTCCTTGAGGGTGTAACTCCTCTTAGGTAGAGAATACTCTAGGCATTAACCCCACATCTTCAGAGGATTTGGGCAGTACAAGTAAGGCTCTATGCTCTTAGAAGAAAAAAGAAGACATGAAGTTGTGTGGGTAAGGCGGTAGGGATGGATCTTGGAGGAACTGAGGGAGGGAAGGAAAGATGATCAAAACACATGGAATACAAGTATGAAGTCATCAAGAAAGCAATAAAATACAATTAAAAAGAAATGTAAAACACACCATTATGGTTTCAGGTTTTGTGATGATGCCCTTGACTCACTTGGAGATTGAGAAATAAACATCTAGTTTCATTCTTCTACATGTAGAGATCCAGGTTTTCCACCACCGTTTTGTTGACTGTGCTGTTTTTTCTCCAAAGTGTGTTTTTTTTTTCACCTTTCTAAAAAGTCAGATTGCTGTGGTTACATGGGTTTCCATTTTCTTCCTCTAAAGTTGGCCTTCTAGCAATTCCAAGTGTACCCTGCAAACAGCAGAGATAGCACTGACTCTGGGACGAATGACCGTGACTCTGTATGAGAACCAGAGACCATCTTCCCCAGAAGGATTTCTTGTGTAAGGACTAATTAATCTCTTATTCTATGGTTGCCTTTCTGTGAGTCAAACTCTTCAGAGTTCTAACAAAGAGAGTTCACTGCACAAAGAAATGTATCTATGAGGCAAAACCTAGGGCATGAGAGGGCTGGTGAGAGAAAGTGCCTTCTCTATTATCTTTAGGAAGAATCAGGGTAGATATGGGGGCTAAATTAGATGAGCCTCTTTGAGGATAGTGTGTTTTGGCTGAGAATTGCAAGGAGATAAAAGCTGTCTTATGGAGTGAGGGTAGAACGAATTGAGGGAGAAGAAGACAGGGATGCAATGCAGCATACTCAGTGGCCCTGCAGCAGTCCAGACAGAGAAAAATCTCAGAAGAGATTTGGGGTGCTCCTAAGAAAAGGCAGATTAGCCCTTAAACAATTTTAAGATGAAGCACTGATACACAAAGAGAGCAGACATTCAGGGCCTTACTCATGCAAAAACACTAAGTTACCAGCTACCTAAGAAAGGCTTTTCAAATGGAAGACTGAGAATTTAAGAAAAAAATGAATATCAACATGCAGGAAAACTGGAGGCATCAGGAAAACAAACCTTTAAAAACAGAGAGATACACCTATTATTAGATAACACAATATGCCTCTTATTTGAACCATCAATAAAGTACCATAAAGTGGTCCATTGATGAAAAGGAAAGTGCTTTTGAAGATTGAAAATGATTTCCCCAACCTGAAAACTTGAGTAGAGGCTTTGAAAAATAGCATTCAGGGAATCATTAAGACAGAAAACCCAACTGACAAGATGATGCATGATTGAAGATAAAGACTGTCATAATAGTATCCCAGAAAGCCAATATCCAACAAATTATGACTTTCAGAAAGCTTGGACAATGTGCAGAAGAAGTTACTTTTACTATGTTACCAATAGTATGACTCAGGACTGAAGGACTATGGTTTATGATAGAAAGGGCCCATGAGAGCCATGATCAGAGACTGACACTCCAAGGCATATGTGCATCAAACTTCAGAATGCCATGGAATCAAAGAAGATGTATAGGTGTCACAGAAAAAACAGCACACATATGAAGTATGGAGTGGTTGGAAAGACTAGTCAGGATTAAGTTGTTTATGTCAGCAGCTGTGATGATAATTCAGAAATCTACTTGTGATAAAAAAAAAAAAAACAACCATGGTACTATATCATCATGTAGCACAATGTCAGTTTACAGCTGTTTCTATGGTTCTGTAGTCAGAGAAAATATATTTAAGGAAACATCTCATGTAAATTACTTTGAAATAAAAAACAAGCAAACAAACAAACAAAAAAACAAGAAAGAAAACCTCATTCATTATTGGTGAGTGCCACATCTTGGCCACAAAGACTTTCTGAAGAAGGACAGAAGCATCTTAGTGTGTGTGTGTGTGTGTGTGTGTGTGTGTGTGTGTGTAAAGGCCAAGGGACAACCTCAAGTGTCGTCCTCAGGAACATAATCTACTTCCTTTGGGATCTCTCTTTAGTCAATTAGGCTAGACTATCTGGTCAAGGAGGCTCAAGGATCCTCCTATCTGTGCCTCCTCAGCATGAGAAGTACAAGACTGCACAACAGATGGCTAATAGGTTCTTTGAATAAAATGGAGGTCTTGGTGCCTTTGAGGCAAACACTTCAACTGCTGAGCTCAGGCAGAGGTGTCTTTCAGTACTCCCTCCTCTGTATACCATCCTTTAGTGGCTTCTTATCTACAGAGGAAGTGGGACTTACATTGAAGCACTGGACATAAAATCAAGTACAATTAACCAATACTATGCAAAATAATAAATGGAAAAATACATGTTAATATCTTTAGATGAGTCTTGTTATTCATTTTTATGCTGTTAATTTTTCTAGGAGTGTCCCCAAATCACAACTTTTCTTTAGCTCTGGGGAGAAAGAATAATAGATGGCAATGTATCCTGAAATCTTGTAAATGCTTCAGTTTAAGGAGGATTTAAAAATTTAATTTGATAGCTTTTGAAATCAATACAGTCCAAACTGGTAATAGCCTGCTATTACCAATTCTTGGAATGTACTGAGACAGTTCCCCAAACGTTACTCGATGTCAGGAAAGCGTTGGCAAATGTAATATGTTATTTTATCTCCCCCAGTTTTAATGAAGTTATTAAGAAGTAATACCAATGTGGGTTAACAATGTTGTACCTTTTCTGTTATGCCTCTATTGTGGTACATACATAAGTACATACACACATACACACACACACACACACACACACAGAGTCTTTATAGCTCTCAAGCAAAAAATAAATCTCAAGCATAATCTCCTATTTGTTCCATATTTCATTTCAACTCTTTCCTAAAAATTCTCCCAGGATTTAGTTTTTTAAAAGGTAAAAGATTATTTTGGATTTCATGAAAGAACATAATCCTAAGAAAGGAACAACAATACAAAGTTAGAAAGTAATACTTCTATAGTTGCTTTCAAATAAAATGCTCATGTAAGTTAGATTTATGAACCGAACCTTACACAGTTTCTAGAGGCCATAATTTTACCTTTGAATACATCTCATCAAAGGAATGAGATGAAGGAAAGGATTTCAGCTTTCAGAGAGAAATAAATTAAAGGATGAAAATGAATTGAGACAGATTAAATGGGCAAATAAAATTGGAAAACATTGCAGTTGTTAAAATAGAGTTCCTTTTACTTTATAATGACAGAAATATTTTGTAGGCATGGGATTGGCTGCTGGGCTTTGAGCACAAAGCTAAGACTTTGGAATGGTTGCAATAAAGCAGAAGTAGGGAGACAGCCTTCTACTGTCCCAGACACAGAAACGCTGGATGAGATACTGAACAGGAATCATTAAGTTAGGGTCGTTGTCACAGATAAGAAAAGGAAACTTTCATGAAGCCCTGAAAAGGGCTTCATGCCCAGGCACCAGGAGCTCAGAACAACTGAAGGATGTTAAAGACTCAGGAGGTAAAACCAGAACTTATTCACAGAATTATTTCTCATGGGAGAAAAGAAAAATGTCCACAAAGGATGACTTTTCTGTCACAAGTATCCAGTTCTTGAGGAAACAACCATACCGAGAAAGCCATTGCAGGGTACAAGTGAAGGCATAATAGCTTAAGAATTTCCAATCATGAGCAATCTAAAGAAGACTGAAATAGACAGAGTCAGCCCCTGGTATCTACAAGGGTGAGCATGGGTTATATGCAAATAAGCTGTCTCATTAAGGGTCTTAAGCATCCTCTAGTTTTCATGTCCATGGGAATCTCGGAGCCAATGACCACAAGGCTACTGAGAAAAGACTTGACTGTGAAGTAAAATTAGAGATGATCAGGCGAGAATCATAAGCAGAATATGAGGGAAAAAAGAAATATTTACATCAAAAGGACTAAGCAGAAGTATAAATAAGGAAGAAAACAAGCATGCCTTTATGTTTAAATAAGTAAATAATGATAACAACATATCTGGGAGTGTAACTGGAAGAGACGTAACTGAAATCTAGATGCTATTAATAGGGATAAGGTAAGGGCCAACTGAAATAGGTCAGTGTGCCATAATCACACTAACACAGGGGAAACAACTGAAACAAGATCAGGAGCCACCGACTGCGTGAAAGGATGGGCTGTGGCATAGGTAGACAAAGGGATGCTGTCAAGTATTCAAACATCATTGAGATCATTATGGGGCAGTATGGGTAGAACCCAAGAGCACCCTACTGAGAATGAATTCAAGCTGTAACACAAGGTCTATAGCACGATACCAGATATGGGAACTTGATAAACTCATAACATGATATGTTCACGAAAATACAAGTTAAATATGAGAAAAGAAAACTATGGAGACAATATATTTAAATATTGTATACATAGTTGCTTCTAGGGAGAAATAGGGAAAATCAAACGAGCCATTTTTAATAGGAACTGGAGTTGCATCTATGATCATTCACTTATTTAAAAAGCAAAACAAGGAAACAAACAACCCCAAGACATTCATACTCTTAGGAGAGGGGTGTCAGTATTTGTTATGATAGACTGGACTTTTTCATGCATGCAAAGTTCTTTTAACCACTGAAAGCATAAAGACAGATGAAAAATTATCAAACTGAGTAACTTGAACCTGAGATTTATTAAAGCCGATATCCTGTCTGCTTCCCTAAAGGGAAGTGCCTCTGTCTTCTACGGGGATTTATGGAAGCAATGTGGGCTTACCATTTGCAGAAATGAAGCTCCCAGAGCTTAACGCAGCCTACTTAGGTCAGAAGAAAAAAAAAATACTCTTTCAATGGTAGAGTTTCTGTTTATCTTTCTCCAGTCCTCTGGGTCCCTCCTTTGTAAGTCTTATTATCAAACTGTTTTCAGCATAAACAGATATGTAAGTGAAAGAAAAATAGAGATGGTGATACCCGCTGGGTGAGAGTTCATCTGCTTCTCACAGGAAAGACATATTTTGTCCTTGGCTCAGCATGGCATGTGACAACTGGTGAGTGCTGGGGCTCAGCTGCACAGAGCTTCAGGGATGCGGGCGGTGATGGAATGAAGCAATTTGAAGAATCTAATGTTATTCAATATCAATGAGGGAAAACCTTCAACATTCAGTGACCAAAGAAAAACAGTGTGACATACAGGAAGTGTGCTTCTATAGTAACAGAAAACAGAGAATTCATAATTAAATCATTTTAGGCAATTAATAATTTAAGAGACAAGTTTAACACACCCTTTGCCTTTGATGTCAACTAGAGTTTAACATATTAATTGCCCCAATCTGAGGTGAAATAATGCAAATTTAATCCTGAAACTGCTCTTTCCTATTTGCTTTAACTGACAAGTCTTTTATGTTTTTCGGGTATAAGATTTTTCTCTTTAAAATATTGATGATTGTGCCAAATATGTAGATTCTTTTTTTAAAAAAAGAATCTCTCATTTTTCAAAGCAATTAAAAGTTAGAATATATCCCATTAAAATTCAGGGCTCAAACTTGTCATTAAATGGAAATAATCTGTGTGCTGCATACCAAAGGAAGTGAGCTGATGAGGCTGGGCCCAGCTAAAGCCAAGTGAGAAGGCATCAGTGACTGGGTGACTGACACAGCAGTTAGGCAGGAATTCTAAAAAGCCAGGGTGAGCCTCATTTGCATATGTGAAAAATGGAATGGGGTTTAAATTTTTTTAAAGTATATTTTGAAATTCAGGTTGAGCCAATGCATGAGGAAAATGGAAAAGTGTTTGGGACTTAGAAGAGAGGATAATAGAGAACACGCAACAAAAAGAGATGATCTGGCCATATGTCCCCTGAAATAATGTCTCCATTCTATTCAGGGATGGATGCCTTGCTGAAGGTATTCCATGCATAATGAAATGGCAGAGATTGGCACCTTCTTTGCAATTAGGCCTGGAAACCAGAATGAAATACCAAAGAGACTTTTAATGTTCTTGTCCAATGCCTCAAAAAAGGATTTACGTGACTATCCTGAACAGGATTTGGTTGCTCATTGAGCATCAAGCAATTTACATACAAAGTCTCTTCTGTCATTTTCATTTCTTTCAGATCATTTATTACATAAAAAAAAAACTTTAAAGAGCATCTTGGTTTATAGTATGTGGGTTCTCTGTTCATTCCTGGTATAATCTCTATGCCCCTGGGTCTTCCATGTCATTAAGTCACAAAATTCCTAGAAAGATAATCTGGGGCCCTAAATTTGTGTGTCTTATTCACCATAAAGAGCACGGTATAAAATTACTAAGATCTTAACCAGTTCTACAGAGAAGTGTGGGACAGGCCTCATTTTGAGGTACTAAATGTATCAAAACCAGTAGCTGACTGAATAAAAGGTATAAAAGAAGAACACATTTTGGACATAAAGATTATGTGTTTAAGTAGTCTGTTGGGGTCAGCTTCATGATCCTTTTCTGGGACCAAGACATTTGGGAGAAGTGAGAGTTGGACCTTATGGTTTTAAGATTATTAATGATGTAGATTAATTGTGCAAAATGGTGAGTTTTATGACAGTTTTACACAGGTGTATACTGTATTTGATCATGCTAGAAATGAGAAATTCTGAAGAGAAGCCACTGTGGACTGCTGTATGAGATTAAAAAGGAGCTAGCATCTCTGCTGGTGAAGGATACTCTGTTCTGTTCTCTTCCTTCTAGTCACCTGGAGACAGCTGTTAATGCACAAAGATGTTTGTTCTTATGTCAGGGCAAGGAGGGAGGAAGGGCCAGCAGTGTTCCTCATTTCACAGATACCCATGGAGACCATAAATGTATGAGGCCATGTGCCAGGCACTGATGTCAAGACAAGCACTGGGGTGGACCCTATGAATGCTTACTGCAAACCACAGCCTCCGCCTCCTGTAGAGTTGGTTTCTGCAGGGGAACCCAGCAGCTTCTAACTATACATTCCAACTTTTCTGGCCAAATCAAGTCCTTCTTTCCATAGAAAATTACACTACCAAGATATATTTCTAACCATATCTTTTAGATTTTATCTTATGAAGCCTTACAGGTAAGAAATATAGAACCAATTTTTGCTTTTTGAAAAATATACATAGTTGAAGAGAATCTTCATTTTGCTGACTTATTAACTCCAGGCAGTGCTATCTCACTGGGCCAATTACATCTTTACTTCTTCTTTTAAAATTTTGGACAATTTTATACACAATTACAATGTATTGTGATTAATCACAACATATTGTGATTATGTTTACCTCCATTTCCCTTCTCCTGCTCCCCTGAATCCCCTTTTCTTTCTAACAAGGTCTTCCTTATTTTTCCCAGCCCTCATTTGGTTTCTGTCCAAAGTTTTATTAGGATTGCTTGTGTGAGCTCCAGAAGGGAGTTATTTGCTGCAGTATGGGCAAGATCCCAGTGACCATACATTACCGAAGAAAATGACATTTCCTCTCCTGGTAACCCTTAGCTGTCAATAGCTTCCCAGCAAAAGGTGGGAAGTTCATGAGTGCATACCTTCCTGATCCATGATGTAATGTCAAAGGACCATCGTGTAGGCCTTGGGTGGGTGACCATAGTGCAGTGAACTCATGAGTGTAACAGCTACGAGTCAGATCAATGTCTAACTTTGAATTGATGCTCCTTACTATCATTCTTTACAGAATCCATATAAAACACATCATGTCCATATTCCAATTCCTTAAACCTTGGGGCATGGTCCAAATTCTGTAACCCCACCTTCAATAATAACCTTTCAGTGGGGTTCACTGTGCATTTTACATGGATGACCTTATGGGTTCTGCTTCCTTGGCTTTAGTGGCTGCTTGCCTGGATTCTGGTTCCCTCTGGAGGAATTAATCTATTCTGTTCTTTGATCTCCTTTCTTTTTTTTTTTTTTCCCCTCAATAGATTTCATTCATGCAATGCTCTGATATAGTAACCAAACAATTAAAGGCCTTGTTTAAACATTTCTTCTAAACTCATTTCTGTGCTTGCACTAGCTGGAAAGTTCTAGAGTCATGGATGTCAGATGTGGTCTGCAGAAATATGTGTTTATTAGCTATAATAGTCCCCACTGGTTATAGCACCAGCAATATTAGAAAATGACAACTAAAACACCTCTTTTTATTTTTTTTACAAAATAATAAAAAATTTCCGTGTCTGCTTTTGTTGATCTTTTCCTCCCTCCCTTCCTCCCTTCCCCCTTTCCTCCTCCTCCTCCTCCTCGTACTCCTTCTCCTCCTCCTCCTCCTCCTCTTCCATCTTTTCCATGTGTGACTGCAGGTGTGCTTAGTAAGCAGAATCAAGAAAAAAGAGATAAAATATGCCTAAGAGAGTGGATGACATGAACACACAGACCACACAGGAACTGAGAAATTCAGAATACAATGGTAAAATAGATGGACATGAACTGGAAATGGGTTTAGAAGTCTGTGGGCTAGCCTGGAATACACGGCAGAGTGCAAGCAGGAAGAGACACCCACCTCAACCTCAGCAAGATGAAGGTTAGACCAGACTCAAGAAAGCTGTCTTCAGCCTCTGTCCAACATATTTTCTGGTTTGTCTTCCTAATATTTATACTCTGGGGTTTTGTGACCCAAGGCCAGTAGGCTGGCAGAAATCTCTGGACACCCCATTTTCTTGTGGAATAATGTGATGTAAGGTTATAACATAAGAAGCAACCTGAAGAAGGTAGTTTCTTTGAGCAGGGCTGAATGTCTTGAAAACATGTAAAGATCTTTTTGCTTAGAAATAGAGGAACAAAAGTGCAATGTTTTCTTTAATAAGAAAAGCCATCCATTCTTGGTTAGCATCCACCCATCAAAAATAAACAGAAGTGATTTTTAGTGCAAGGCATGGTACAGAAATATACAAATATTCTAACAAATATCAAATTAGGAAAAACTTGTGACTTTTTACTAGGGTAAAATCTTTTAGACACCATGCATTCTAACAGAGTAGAGTTTTAGTTTCTCTTATAATATTTAGTTAGGCATTGTGAAAAGACAAAAATCTAGAATTATGAAGCATGCAAATTTCATGCATTAAAAATTCATATTCAGTGATAGTGAAGAGGTAAGCACTCTAGAATGTTAATCATCTTTAAAGGCAATATCTTCATTCTTCAACAACACCTCTCATTTGCAGATCTTGCCTGGATCTTTGTCTCTCTGGCTCATTACTTCCAGCTCCTGGAAACATCCAAACCAAATCCTTGTGACTTAAAATGCAGGTGTCCATGGAGCATTTTCCTGGATGCTGGACTTTATTGTAGCTTGGCTATCAGCCAACCCTAACTGTCCCAGTGCTGCTAGCTGAGCAGCTGGACCTCTCAGTCTCAGAGGCTGGCCTCTGCCTATACCCAGCCTCCTAAGCGAGGGGCAGCATTGTGTTCTTTCTTCTCCCCCACAACCTCCTCCCATGTGCGGTTCACAGACCTCTTTATGCCTTCCTAGACTTTGATTCTACTTTAAACATAAGGTGACTTCTTTCTTTACATCCTCTGTGGCAAGGATTCAATGTGTGTGGTGTCACCTTTAAGTCAGACACCCAACATAAGGTCCTACAGCCCCCCACTCCTCTGGCTAGGCATTCACTGGAGAAGAAAAGGTGGCCCTGTAATCATCGGAATCCAAGGGTGACTAATCTGCTTGGCTAGCTAGGGTAGCATTTAGACTTTCCAGTGTTCAGCCAATGCAGAAAATGATGTCTCAGGCAAACGTGCTGTATCCTTTGCTCAGACTAGCATGCTGGTGCATTGATAATTAGACTCTCCAGTTGAACCTAAAGGCTTCTAAGGCTGTTGTGTAGCTGACAACACAGAAAGGTGTCCTGCAGACTTCAGATCCTTGTGCATTTGTCTTTTAATAACATCTCTTCTTTTCTCCTGTTTTGTTTGCCTGGGTGTATATATTGTTTTAGCTTCATATGTTTTTTATAAGTTACTGATCCTCTCTGAAGGTCAGGTAGTTCATTTGAAAATATATGTCTATGTTTTAAGACTGGTGAAGATAAAATAGATTGGTAAATCTCAGATCTCAAACCATTTTTTGTTTGTTTCAGAAACTCTATCACCCAAAATTTATTTAAGACCTAAGAAAAAGGACGATGACAATGATGATGATGATGATGATGATGATGATGATGATGATGATGGTGACAGGGATTTAACCTGTGGCCCAGCTCAATGTTGTCAGTTACTGAACTACTAAGGTAAATTCTTACCTCCTTAGAATGATTTGAATGAGAATGGCTCCCATAGATTTCACTGCTTGGTCGACAAAGAGTGGTTTTATTTGAAAGGATTAGGAGGTGTGGGCTTGTTGGTGGAAGACTTTCACTGGAGGTGGGCTTCGATGTTTCAAAAGTCCATGCCAAGCTCAGAGTCCCTCTCTCTGCCCATGCAGGAGGATATAGCTCTCAGCTACTATTCCAGCACCGTGCATGCTGCCATAAAAATAATGGACTAAGTCTCTAAACTGCAGTCAACTTCACAATTAAACACTTCCTTTTATAAGTGTTGCCTTGGTCCCCTGACTCTTGAGACTGGGCTGCACTATGCCTGGACAGCACAGTAGAGCTGGCCCTGATGTTGTGGGTACAGGAAAGCTGGCCCCACTCCTTGCCAACTGAGGAATTGGGTGAGCTAGCTAGGGCAGTGCTAGAGAGCTGGCCCTGGTAATGTGGGTATAGGAGAGCTGGCAGGCTGACCGACTCAGCTACCAGCAGGCCCAGGTCCACAGCTTTGAGTTGGTCCACTCCAACATCTACCCCATCTATGTATTTCCTGAGTGCATAAAGGGGCTGGTCTTCCAGATCCTAAAATGCAGAATCTTCCTGACACATGGCAACAACAGAATGTCTGAGAGAAATTCTGGTAAGGATCCAGTATTGGTAGTGTAGCAGAAACCAGAGGCCTTGAACTATACCAATGATTTATTGCAATGAACACTTGCAAGTAAAGATGTGTAGATAAAAGGGTATACTGTGGGACACACCGTGACATACTAAGGCATCCACAATGAGATCTTTTTTCTCTTTTGGGCACGAGGTTGCAAGGGCAGAAGGCAGGCATGAAGGTTCAGGGAGATGAATGGGATTAGTGTGCATGATGTGAAATTCACAAGCCATCAATAAAAAATTAAGTTGGTAATGCTGTCTCTTCATAGCAATAAATCACTGACTAAACATACACATATGTCATATATATATATATATACACACACACACACACACATTATATACATTATGTATACACATATATGCATACACACATTGGTTAAATCTATAGGCATTTTCTGTATTAGAAATTAAAACTGAGAGGTATTTTCATATTTATCAATTTGACAAAATAAGAATATGCACATGACATGTTAACATAAAACCTATTTTTAAACTAAAATGATTTTTCCAAAGGAGTGTTAGAGAGTGGCAACATTTCAACTTTATTTATCTGAAGAGAAGACAGCTGGATCATCTTCTATGTCTACATTTGACCTAATGCAGTGAGCTGATTGGCTTGACACACATGAGCATGGCAGAATCTCGCACGATATGTTGCTGGAAATGAGGAAACCCTGAGAGTCTTTCAGATAATTGTTTGTGTTTTCCTTTAATAATCCCCCCACATAAATACAGTTTATAAAAGCCTAGTATCAATCAAGACCTATTTTAAAATATGTTCTTAAAAGATTTATTTTGTTAAATTATGTGTATATGTGTCTACCTGCAAGTTGGCATGTGCACCAGCAACTGCAGGTGACTGCATAGTCTAGAAGTAGGCATCAGATCCCATGCAGCTGGAGTTAAAGCTGGTTGTGTGCTGCCTGACATGGGTGCTGGGAACCCAATTCAGGTCCTGTACGAGAATAGTAATGCTCTTAACCACTGGACTACCTAGGCCTACAAAATAGAATCTTAAACTGCCCCGGCCCACGGGGTCATCAACATGGACCTAAGGAGGGGACAGACAAATGAAGAGACAAGAGACACAAGGACCTGGGTGCAAGACAGAATCTCTCTGATCAAGCTCCAATGACTTTTATTTCTCACACAGCTTTTATAGTTAGAGAAGGGGAAATAACAGCGGTGGGCAAATTCCAATGAGCAATGCAATATTCTGCCAACAGAATACATCTCTATCTTTTTTTTCATACTTTATTTACATTTCAAATGTTCCCCCCTTTCCAGATCTCCCCTTTGGAACCTCCCCATTCCCTCCCCCCTCCCCCTGCCACTATGGGAGTATTCCCCCACCCACCCACCCAGAACATAAACTAAACAGAGACACAGTGAAACTAACAGATGTTATGAACCAAGTGGATTTAACAGATATCTATAGAACATTTCATCCTAAATCAAAAGAATATACCTTCTTCTCAGCACCTCATGGTACCTTCTCCAAAATTGATCATTTAATTGGTCACAAAACAAACCTCAACAGATATAAGAAGATTGAAATAATCCCATGCCTCCTATCAGATCACTATGGAATAAGGCTGGTCTTCAATGGCAACAACAGCAACAGAAAGCCCACATACACATGGAAGCTGAGCAATACATCTCTATCTTAACTGCCTAACCTCGAGCAGATCACCTGGTTTCTGAGAAACTAAAGCTAACAATTCAGGAAACTGAAACTTAGGCCCATGGCCATTTTGTCCTAACAACTCAAATTCAGGTTGGCTCCCAACATCAAACCCTATCAATGAATATTTCATACTCTGTAACATTAAAATCCATTTCCCTCTGAATGAGTTTTTCGCCCACACATGAGTTTTTACATTGCATATGGCTTATGTGAAAAATACTGATCTAGTGAGTTATCAGTTCTTCTAAGAATTGACATTTTATTGTAGGACATTTAAAAATCATTTTTGCTAAATCATTACCCTTCAGATTAGAGAAGTCTTTACATATCGGAAAGCTATCAAGCTCATGGTGATACATGAGAGTTTTGGAAATTCTAATTCGTTTTCTTGAATGCTCAAATGATCAGTGGCTACAGATTTTGTTACTTGTTTTCTGAAAGTGACAGTTCTACTTTGCTCATTTTCAAAACAATATCTGTCAAATATTCCATTCTGAATATCATTTATCAGTTATTTTCTTTTAAGTCAAATTGGTATCCCATAGAAAAATAGGATGCTTAGCATGCAGTGCAGACACACAAGTCTTTGTCAATGTGTCCATTGTCAGCGAGGCAGGAGGTGTGCACTTCCGATGGTGTCATATTGAAACTTACAAAGCGTACACTCAAGGAACTTTTGATTAAAACTCTACATATTTTAAATAAAACTTCTTGAAGTTAGTTTTGCTCCATCACTTAACACATCTTTAGGAGAATTTGCTTCTTTCTTTTCAGCTCTGCAAATCCATGACTACAAAGAAGGCAGTGATGGGCTGTTCATTTAAGGATTTGAGTTTCATCTCCATCATTGGCTCTCCACTCTTCCCAAAGTACAATCACTCTTGGTACATGTTTAACATGGTGCCTCTTTTTGGTGCCGTTGCCTTGACTGGCATGGCATGCCAAACTTTCTTTTCCATCTTGATGGGTTTTACATCATAAGTACATATGCCAATATAATGAAAAGCATACAACTTCTTAGCAAATTAGTTTTGAAACAGCAGAAGTTCTCAAAGGGTCTTGAGGATTCCTGGGGTTGCTAATGTATGCTGTAGAATTACAAGGCAGAATCCAGAGTAAGAAACCTCAATTCCATTATGATGACCTATGACTTTACAGCAGAGTGAGATCATGTGCATGCATGTGAACCAAAGGGTACATAAATCTAGGAGAAAGCTTCCTTGTCCAGCCTTCTAACTTTAACCAATTCTATTTGGTCTGTAAGTACTTCTTACAGTCAGAACTTCTGAGGTAACATTAATGTTTCTTTACTGTCACTTAAACAATGTGGAAATAAGCAAAGACTCTCCCTTTGGGAATAATGGATGTCACTCATTCAAAGGTTGATATCTCCAGGGAGATATGACCACTTGGATTGTCAAAGGCACCTTATATGGATAGGAACATGGGGAGAGAGGCTTTAGGTTAGTGCTGATCAAAGGTTGAGAGCGTGAGGAAGCTGGAGGTGGGCAGTGATTCTGTGATTGGTTTGGAGAACAAACTAACCCTTCTCTGCTTGATTCTGAGCTGGAAGCAGGGATGAAAGTAGGGTAGTTGATCATCACTGGCTGTCATAGCTAGCTTTACCCATCGACTTGACGCAACTGGAGCTCATCAACTGAGCAATTTCTTAGATTAGACTGCCTTGTGGGCTTATTTAGGAGATGATATCGATCGTTAATTGATGTAAAAGAGCAGAGCCCACTGCGGACAACACCATTCCCTGGGCAGGGAGCCCTGGGCTGTATAAGAAAACTGGAGCCAGGCAGTGGTGGCACACGCCTTTAATCCCAGCACTTGGGAGGCAGAGGCAGGCGGATTTCTGAGTTCGAGGCCAGCCTGGTCTACAGAGTGAGTTCTAGGACAGCCAGGGCTACACAGAGAAACCCTGTCTCAAAAAAAACAAAACAAAACAAAACAAAAAAAAAAAAAAAAAAAAAAAGAAAGAAAACTGGATAGGAATGAGCCTTTGAGTGAGCCAGGGAGCAGTGTTCCTTCATGATTTCTAAACCAAATTCCCACCTTGGATTCCTACCCTGCCCTTTTCAAGGATGAACTGTGACCTAAAAGCAAAAATTAAGTATGTTTCCCACCCCTGAGTTGCTTTTGGTCAGAGTGTTAGTATCACAGCAATAGAAATCAAGCTGAAACCTGACCTTGCTCGCTCTTGATTGTCACTGTCATAGATGGTCTGACTCTTGTCTCTATGTGGAATCTTTTACTGTTTCTCCCTGTTACTATGACTGATAAATATGCTTTTCTTAGGTAGGTCCTGAGCGAAATCACTCAGGTGTACATCCAAAACAACCAACAGCGATAGTTAATGTAATAAGACTATGGTGTAGTGAGAACGATGGGTAAACAGTCGAATTGTCATAGCTCACTACAAAGATAACAAATGACTAAGGACAAAAGTCGAGGATGAGTGTTAGGTCACCAGTTGTCTTCTCTTCCAGGACTAGAGACTTTCAGTCAACACTGGAGTGGTCCAGGCTAATTACTCTAATTGAATGTGCCATGAACAGTGGGTGGACTTATACATCACAAATAATCATTGTTTTCTCTACCCAAACAATACAAAGTGCTCCGACCCATAAAAGCAACACTGTTTCTCCACTGGGGGGTGGGAACCAGACATCAACCTTGTAGGTGGGGAGCATGGGTAATCTGACGGCTCATCTTCTGCTGGGAGCACCACGATTCCCCTTTATCCAGGTAAGTATAATGTGAGTTTAGAGAAGGCAAATTATTCCCTTAATCCAGTGTTGCCATAGATGTTATTTAAATAGTGCTCCCTACACAGCTGGATAAGTCAAGGAAGGAAAAATAAACCCTTCAGAAGCAATGCTGGTTATGGAAATAAGAGGTACTCTGATTTTTTTCTTTTTTCACCTTCTGACTGACCACACCCTCCTGATGCTAAACACTCACAGGTGACATTTAAATTTGTCAAAAGCATGCACTCATTCCCAAACAATAGAACAAAGAAGAAAACTGAGATAAACATAGCCATTTCATCATTGGAAGACGTTTCCTCTGGCTCTCTAGCAGAGGGCAATTTAATTCCGAAAGATTGCAAGTATTGATTCAAGTGTGGACCCCCAGATACTTAACAGATGAATGAAACCGATGAAAAGGGCACTCACTGTTCTCATTTCCCAGGACGAAAGAACAAGTATTAATAAAGGGAGAGAGTTAATTTTAGAAAATGATACTTCCCCCCAAAGACTGCATTTACTGGAAATGTTTTATGAATGTAGGTTGTAGGTAATTAGCATACAACAATACATGACTTTAGAAGAGAAAGAGGGCAGACAGTGGCTTAGGGAAAAGGCCCGCGATGAGGCCCTGGATAAAGATGATAGCTGGCAACCTGAAGTGGAACTGGGCCTTAAGGGAGTTTTAGTATTGGGAAGGGCTGTGAAAATGTGTGAATCTCTGCATTTCATTGTTAGTTCTTTTGCTCAGCCATCACTCTTCACGTCTGGGGGTCTATTCAGCTGCACCAGGTTCTGGGATGCTTACTGAGTACCAAAATGATACACACAGGGAGGCAGATCCCTTCCAGGTGTTTATTCCTTACATCTATTCGTGCATGCGTGCGTGCATACACACACACACACACACACACACACACACACACACACACACAAGAGGGGGGGTGAGATTTAACTGCTGGGAGTTGAACCCAGGGTCTAATGCTAGGCAAGCATCCTACCACTGAGCTATATCCCCACTGCTCTGCAGCTATTTGAATATTAGAAGGTCTGAACTTCATTGGGGATGGACCACCCATCCCCCATAATCAGCAGCTCATGCAATCAGGAACAAAAACTGCAGAACTCCAACCACCAGTCAAAACAATTGGATCTTCACTGTATCTAGTTATGGACAAGACTTTCTC
This sequence comes from Rhynchomys soricoides, assembly GCA_019843965.1. NCBI lineage: Eukaryota > Metazoa > Chordata > Mammalia > Rodentia > Muridae > Rhynchomys > Rhynchomys soricoides. The sequence goes on along the minus strand of JADRCH010000157.1, from coordinate 4,917,806 downwards.
ACCACTTTGAACATCTTACGATTACTGTGCTGTTAGAGGCTTTTCAGTAAGAAACCAAGGCATGCTGTGGTCCCTTAAAAATGAAACAAAACACAGGAGAGTTAATCCAAAGAGACTGTTGTTTCCTCTTAACACGATTTCTATGTTTGGTCACCCTACTTTTGAATAATGATATTCAAAGTAAGATTATCCACATCACAAAATAAGTCAACTAGTTTACCCAGTGTACTGGCTAGTTTTGTGTGTCAGCTTGACACAAGCTGAAGTTATCACAGAGAAAGGAGTTTCAGTTGAGAAGATGTCTCCATGAGATCCAGCTGTAAGGCATTTTCTCAATTAGTGATCAAGGGGGGAGGGCCCCTTGTGAGTGGTACCATCTGTGGGCTGGTAGTCTTGGGTTCTATAAGAAAGCTGGCTGAGCAAGCCAGAAGCAAGCAAACAAGCAAGCCAGTAATCAGCATTCCTCCTTGGCGTCTGCATCAGCTCCTGCTTCCTGACCTGCTTGAGTTCCAGTCCTGACTTCCTTTCGTGATGAACAGCAGCATGGAAGAGTAAGCTGAATAAACCCTTTCCTCCCCAACTTACTTCTTGGTCATGATGTTTGTGCAGGAATAGAAACCCTGACTAAGACAAATTGGTGCCAGTATAGTGGGGTATTCCTGTGACAACCTGACCATGTTTTGGGGAGGACTGTGGAAGGACTTTGGAACTTTGGGCTACTCTGTGGGATGTTGTGTAGGAGCTTGGAAGATAATGTTGAGAACAGTGCAGAAGATGGAGGCCTGGCTTGTGAAATTTCAGAGGGAAGATTAAAGACTCTTAACAGGGCCATTGCTATTTTGATTGTAAAGATTCTGTGGTTTTGGTTAGCTGGGGCTGAAGAAATCAGCTATGATTAACAAGATACCAGAACTACTAAAGCAAAACCATTGCATTGCTGGGACTATTGATGCTGGTTAGCTGGAGCTAAGAAATTAGTGGTGATTCAGAAGAGACCAGCATCACTGAGGTGAAATCTTCTGGGAAGTGTTTTCTGAGAGCACAGAGGCTGTGCTCTAGAGATAGCCAGGGTTGTACCTTGTGCTGTGGCTGGACTTGGTAATGTGTAAGGGTCACCCAGGCGGTACTGGTTTTGAAGGCATGAAGGAGTCATGAAGAGCAGCTGAGGCCTGGGCACTGTGAGAGGCCACAAAAGGCCATTGATGAAGGTGCAGCCTCAGTTGCAATTGATGGCCCAGGACTGAAGGGATCAGGCAAAGGAGGTGAGACTTGGCACCATGAAGAGAGCCTATGAGAGGCTGTTCGTAAAGCCTAGTTGCAGCAGAAGACAGCAGTGTTTTGGAGATGCCAGTGCCATGAGATGACCAGCAAGAACAGCAGCAGCAGTGGAGTACAGGCATCTGGAGCCGTGTGTGCTACAGAGGGCAGAGCTGGAGAAGTGACTCAAGCCCTTCTAGGAATCGAGAAGATTGTGAGTGGATCCCAGACATTGGATGGTTGGAGTTTGATTTTTGCTTTTGATTGTGACTGTGCCCTGATATATTTTTCCTCCTGAAGGAAGAAGGTATTTTAGTGGACCCCACAGTTAAGAGACTTTTGATGGTAAAAAGACCTTGAATTCTAAGTGATTGGATATCTTTAAAGGGATAGAAATTTTAATATGTAAGAATTTGCGAAGACTGTGTTACTTTTAAAGTTATTTAGATCTTGGGGATAAATAAGAAAGTATTTAAGCTTGAGGCTTAATAGTAATGTATTTGTGTGTCAAGTTGACAAGGGGTCAATTGTACTGGCTAGTTTTGTGTGTCAACTTGACACAAGCTGAAGTTATCACAGAGAAAGGAGTTTCAGTTGAGAAAATGCCTCCATGAGATCCAGCTGTAAGGCATTTTCTCAATTAGTGATCAAGGGGAGAGGGCCCCTTGTGAGTGGTACCATCTGTGGGCTGGTAGTCTTGGGTTCTATAAGAAAGCAGGCTGATCAAGCCAGGAGAATCAAGCAAGCAAGCCAGTAAGTTACATCCCTCCATGGCCTCTGCATCAGCTCCTGCTTCCTGACCTGCTTGAGTTCCAGTCCTGACTTCCTTTCGTGAAGAACAGCAGTGTGGAAGTGTAAGCTCAATAAACCATTTCCTCCCCAACTTGCTTCTTGGTCATGATGTTTGTGCAGGAATAGAAACCCTCACTAAGACACCCAGGAACAGCAAGAATAATAAATGTCTTTCAAGTGGTTTTCCTTTCTTTCTTTCTTTCTTTTCTTTCATTTTTCTTTTTCTTCTTTCTTCTCTTTTCTTCTCTCTCTCTCTCTCTCTCTCTCTCTCTCTCTCTCTCTGTCTCTGTCTCTCCTTCCCTCCCTCCCTTCCTTCCTTCTTTTCTTTTTTCTATTTTTGGTAACATCTCCCTATGAAGCCCAGACTGACTTTAAATTCATCATCCTCCTGCTTCAGCACCTTAGTGGCATGTGGCATCATACAAATTTTTAGAAGAGTTTGGAGTAGTTTTTAAAAAGCCCTTGGAATTGTTAAATAGAGCTGAGAGCATATCAGATCTCATCCCCAGAACCCATGTGTTTGGAGAAATTCTTATATCTTCTTAAAGTTCTTGGGCCTGCCCAAAAGTGATTTCTCTGCTTTCTTCAAGAGAACCTTGTGAACATTGGTCTCAGAATGTTGACTCAAGTTCCTGGAAACTGTCTGCTCATGTCTGATTTGTGCTTGTCATCTTGAAATGTGATGTTCCAGGAAAAGTCTTGGCTATGTAGTCAATATTTCTAAATATTCTGTCACAAGAAGGACAGTTTCTTACTGAATCTTTGCAAGTAATTACATTGTCATGAAAACAAGAGTTATCTTAGAGTTTCTGTCCTAGAGGAATCAGGCAAAAAGCAAATGATAAATGTTTCATTTTTGATTAAAAAATATAATCTACCTAATTTTAATGAATTACAGATAGTTTAAGAGAAAAACCAAATTACTTATATCAAGAATACAGGACACGTCAACATCAAGACTATTGCCCCCCAAAAAGCCATGGTCATAATTTTAGCTGCTTAAGGAAACTGAGGCAGAAGGACAGTAAATTCAAGACCTCCTTGAACCTCAGAGTGAGTTCAAGGCCATTCTGAACAACTCAGTTGGAACCCATCTTATATTAAACAGTATGTAAAGGGCGAGGAATATGGTGCTCATTGGTAGAGAGGGTGTGTATCAACCTTAAGACCCATCAGTGCCAACCACAAACCAATCCACCAACCAGCCAAACAAAACCTATTTCAGTCAGTCTTAAGGAGTCAGGGAGTCAGTGCTATTTTATTCCATACTGATTATCTCATGAACCTATCCATTTCTCTTTGAAGGTTCTAGAAGCCTGGACACCCTGACCCAGGCCAGATCTGAGGTCTCAGAGCTTTCTGACTGTGTCAGTGCATAACAAAATCAATATTAAGTTAAATTTATAATGAGATATCAGAAAAATAATGGATTGACCAGGATACTTAGTTATGTCTGTGGCATACAACACTCACTATAAAAACCAACCAACCAAGCAACCAACCAAGCAACCAACCAACAAACCCAATTAAGGATTAAAACTAAAAGCATTCCCTCTAGACTCATGTCAGTCTCAGCTTCAACATATAAAGGCCAGTGAGGAGGGTACTGACATTTTCTGTAAATTTAATATAGTTTCTGATTACTTATATTGACATTTTATACCATGAATATAATACAGGTAGGCCTAAGAATCTTGTTTAATAACACTTCTCACGAAGTTCAGCTTCTCAGCAAAACCCAATTATCTTTGAATCCTGTGCTTACATGATAAAATTTTTTTGCGGGGGGGGGGGCGGGGAAGGAGGGCAGTTTCTAGGATCCCTGGGGGAAATCTGAGCCAGTTTTAAGTGCAAATGGTACCATTTAGGAGATCTGAGGCAGGAGGATCACACCTTCAAGGTCTATCTGGGCTACGGAATGAGCTCAAGGTCAGCCTAGGTAACTTAGACACTGTCTCAAAACAATAAACTAATAATAATAGTAGGGCTAGAGAGATGGGTCAGCAGTTAAAGGCACTGACTACTCTTCTGAAGGTCCTGAGTTCGAATCCAAGCAACCACATGGTGGCTTACAACCATCCGTAATGATCTGATGCCCTCTTCTGGGGTGTTTGAAGGCAGCTACAGCTGGTGAGGCCTGAGCAAGAGAGCCAGAGCGAGAAGAAAAAGTGTCTGAAGACAGCTACAATGTACTTACATATAATAAATCTTTTAAAAATAATATAACAACACAAAAAGAGGGCTGAGAGATCAGTGGTAGCATGTTTGTCTAGCATGTGTGAAATTCATAGTACCATTAATTATCACCACCACCTCCAAAAAAATCCAAAAAACAAAACAAAACAAAAACCAAAAACCCAAGCCTATTTACATTTAGGATTTTAGAAGGAAAAATATCAGATGTTGCTGGAAGATTTGAGTACTTTATGGGATCAGAACTTGGAATAAAATAACAAAAGACTTCAGTTCACTATGTACTGTGTTTCCCTAGCCATACTGGCTGTGTAGCATGTTTTCTTCTTGTTTTTCTGCGAAAGTTATCTCATTTCAGATTAAATAATTTTCCCTAATATTTTGTGGTTCTTACATAGTTTGCAACAATGCTGTCGCCCTTTGATCTTATTGATTTTAGTAGATGCACTATTATATTTATTCCAGTGTTACATAGTTTCTTGTTGTGACAAAGAACACATTTGTATGAACAGATTAGAATGTTTGCACACTTTTGTACCATATAAAAATAAAGTTGAGGTGGATAATATAAAGTAACTGTATAGAACTTGCCGAATATACGAACAAGGCTCTAGGTTCCCAGTCCCATCGCCACACAAAGACGTTTAAGTATAAAGTTAAATTTAGTTTCAGTAATTAATATTTCAATACTTACTTATCTTACTGAGACACAACCTTGATGTTTAATGAACGGTTATTACTTAATTTTAGCATAAATCTAATACTGCATATGAGCAGAAAGTTTTAGAGAAACCATTTTAAAGTAGACATGAAAGATATTATTGGTATAAACCATTCCATTAGATCCTTGTTAACCCACTGGTAGCTTGAGTCAGCTTCATAACACTTTTCCCTTACCTTCCCACTAGATTAGCCATTAAGAGCCTTTGAATTTAAAACATACCTTGGTCCCTTCTAGTTCTTTCTGTCCTACCCACTCACCATCCTCTCTTGCTTGGACCTGCAATCTCTTCCTATCTGTAGGTATCTCTTTTTGTTGGTCATAGACACCAATCTAGTCTCTATGGATACCCCAAAAAGATCTTTGAAGGCACATATCAGCTCACTGGCCTCTCCCTCAAATGACTTCTCTTTCCACACAACATCTTACATTGGTCTTTTACCACAAATTCAGAGACTCCAGTCTTCATCCCTGTCTCCAATCTCGCCTTAATTACTCCTTTCTCCACACGCTGGTCTAAAGTCTTATTATCTGTTTTGTTTCTTACAGGTGAGAAGAATTGTTTTTCCATCTAAGAGTATTTATACTTGACCATAATCACAAATTCCTCAAAGGTCACCACCAATCTTTCTCTCTCTTTTTGCAATGACCCATATCTATTCTTTTTCTGTTATTAATTGAATATGAAGTGTCTCACATGAGCTCCCGAATTAGAGCATTTTATTCTCAGTTGGCCATGCTGTTTTAGTGGTTGTGGAATCTTTTGCATATTGCTGGCAGATGAAAGGCTTTAGGAGTGGTTAGCTCTGCCCAGCCTAGCTTCCTTATCTGGAGATGTGAGGAAGTCGAACTGCAAACTACCTCCACTGTGGACCAAGGCAGATGCTATGTCATCACAGCCATGATGGACCGTATCCCTTTAGACTATGAGCTCAAATAAAGAATTCTTCCTTTCAGTTACTTCAGTCATGCATTTGTCATGGCAATGAGAAAAACAACAAATATACATTCCATCTTGCACATCTTATTGCCTCTACTTTTAGAAGATATCCAATCTCCACCATTACTATATCATCCAGCCTATCACCTGGTCCAAGCCAGCGTGTAGCTTGATGTAATTATTGTAATAGATTTTGTGTGGCTTTTTCTCAGCAGTCTTGCTGGCCAATTTATTAGCCATACTTACAGGCAAGCCATTCTCAGCCTCAAACCTTCCGGTCATGTTAGTCTATGTTCAAAATCTTTCCATTTCATTTACAGTAAAATTCAGTTATATATAAGACTCATGTGAAGAAGCGACCCTCCCACCTCATGTTCTCTCTCCTCACTCTCCCTCTGACCCCCTTCCACTCCAGCTAGATAGGTTTTCCATTTTCATTTTAATGTGTTATCGATCTCTTCTGAATCAGGGCATTGATGCATTTCAGTCTGTCTGTCTGGAATGTTTTGACCAAGGATCTCCTCATTAATTCTAAGTCCCTATGATTAAAGTATAAACTTTGCTTATCACCTTGGTTCTCTGACATGGTTATTCATCCATGTTTTTCTCTGTAAAACTATCATTATTTGACACATTTCATATCTACATTTCATATTTCATGTCCAACTGTCAAGTTGACACAACCTAGAGTCGTTCAAGGGAGTGTCAACTGAGGGACTGTTCAGATAAGATTGGCTCATGACCTTGTCTTTGTGAGACTATCTCAGCTGATAATTGATATGGGAGAGCAAGGTGGACAGCCACATCTTGAGGCAGGTGGTCCTTGGTTGTAGAAGAGAGCTTAGGTATAAGCTGGAGAGCAAGCTAGCAAGCATCCTCCCTCCATGGTTTCTACCCCAGGCTCCCACCTTGATCTGCTTCCACAACTTCTGTCACTTGGCAAATGTCACATGGAAGTGTAAGATAAAGTCAATCCTTTCATCTTCCAAGTTGCTTTTGGTCAATGTTTTACTATAGCAACAGAGACTAACGTAGAACACTTGTTTGGTACTGGCTTATGGTTTACACTGTAATACTGATCCCAATAAGACATGAATTCTATGGTGGCCTAGGTGTTCTCTGTATTGTTTATACTTTATGTCTCATACTTGCACCATCACTGAACATCTAGAGAGTTTTCAATATTCACGTCTACTGAATGAACATGTCTCAAGGCTATTCACATGTATGAGCTCCCTCTCTCTTCCTTTTTTTCATTTCTGAGATAGGCTTTTAACAATGCATATCAGACCTGGTCTTAAATCCACAAGGTCCCTGCCTCAGCATCAAGTCCCTGGTTTGTATTCCCATCCTGAATAATGAGTTTTATCCACTTTGGTACACTTGATGTTCTGAGTCACATTATTCTTTCCTGTGGAGCCTCTAATGCATTTCCTACATTTCCTAGCATCTCCTCTCTTGACTCACTAGGTGCCAGCATCACCCCTGTAGTTATACAACCAAAGCTATCCTCAGACATTGTCACATATACTTAGGGGAGGGGAGGGACACAATTGACCCTGGTTAAGACTCAATTCAAATATTTTTTTTTTACCGAGGTTGAATGGATGTTCTTTCACTCTGAGCTAGGACCTATGTACCTGTGTTTAGAGATCTCGGTCCATCCCTATCTCAAGGTGTTTAGCGAATCTGCATTCAACCATATTATAGGATGTGTACATGATAGGATGTGTACACGAATAGCCTCTTCATCCAGACACAATCTTCCTTCCTCTTTGTCTATAATCACTAGGTTGTGACATGCAGATGGTGTGCCCTTTTTCTCCTTATCCCTTGTCTTTAGCATCATGCTACCACATAAAGGGATCAATTTTGGAGTGTTTGAATGAACAAATACGTCTAACTCCCTTTGTGTAGGTAAAGATATTCAAATACAGAAGCTATGAGCCTCCCCATTTTGATAGTCAAGAAATCAACTAGGGCTTTGACAATTGTATGATACTGTAAGTGACTGTGCAGTAGAAAATTCTGAGAAATGGAACTCTGAAAATTAGAGCCAAGTCCCCTGCTGTACAGAATCATCTCATATCAAAGAGAATCATTCAAAAGTCAGCTCAAGCTTAGGTGGTTTGGTTTGTTTGAATAATTTAGGCATTCTACATCCAATGTACTAGGGCTGAGTAATTTTCTGTTCTATTTTCCCAGAACATGAGATGAAGCTATCATGGACATTATTTCTCCCTTCCAAAATGTTCCTGAAAAGGCAGATCTGAGATAATCGACATGAAAACAAGCTCATGACTCCTCCTCTCTGGTGTTGCTGAGCCATTTCGATGAGAGCAACAGTGATTTGATTCTCTCATCTGGACTATTTCACTGAAAGGAGGGTGTGCAATTTAATGTTTTGTTTCTAAGGGATTTTTGGTTTCTTTCCTGCTTTTCTGAAGAAAAAAAAATGCTTGCCTTATTTTGTATTGTTTTTTTTTCCCCCTAAATGTTCAAATTGATTTAACATCAGCATTTTCAGCAAAAATTAAATAAAAAGCTTTACAATTTTTTTTTACTTTTATCTTTTCACTTATTCAATTTTGCTTTCTCAAATGTATACCTTTTTATTGCATCTGGGACCCTAGACCATGCTGTGGTGCTGACCACATTCGTGATTAGTTAATAGTGTAGATTAACTGTCACAAGTCCTGTTCTTGTCAACTTGACTCAAACACATCACTTTTGAATCATGACACTTTACTCCTGGGTCCCCAAAGTCTCAGGTTCAGCACATAACCCAAATGCACTTTGTTAATCTCTGAAAGTACCCCAGTCTTAACAGTTTCGACAGTGTTCTGAAGTTTCCAGTGTTTAGTCTCTTTTGAGAGGCAAGGGAGATGCTTGATAAAAGTAAGCCATATATTTCCAACATACAATGAAAAAGAGCAAATATGTCATTCTAAGAGAGAAGACAGCATGGAAAGATCAAGCCAAAAAGTAAGACCATATCCCAGTAGGGCCAAAATACCAAGTGTCAAAACGCTCTCAAAGAGGCAGAGGCAGAGAGGCAGATGTGAGATCAGTCTCTCTCTCTCTCTCTCTCTCTCTCACACACACACACACACACACACCACCTCATCTGTCCCTTGTCTTTTCTCTTACGTCTCGGATCCCTTATATCAACTACTCTGTTTCTTCCTCCCTGAGAGCAACATTTTTAGATTCCCATTTACTAATAGTGTTATAGTAACCTCATCTTCCCTGCTAATGGTACTGAGTGGCACAAGACGCCATGCCTCATGCGTTGAATCAGGAGGATCACTGAGAGTGTGAGTCTATCTGGAGCTAGATAGTAAGCATCTGCCTTAAAAAAATTATGGGTAGGAGAGGTCACACAGCTTAGAAAGCTCCTTCAAGGATTTAACTTTTATTTTAAAATCATTTGAAAACTACCAAAATGACATGGGAGAGATGGAATAATTAGAATTATGTTTTATTATATTGACTTTCTCAGTATAAAGAAACAAGCAGAGAATTTCTTTTACTAATTGGTTATCCAAAACTGAATGTTCAGCCCTGAAAGCATATATATGACTACCATTATACAGACTGAGCAGGTTATAGCTAGAAATATCTATGTATATACATACATGCATATAACAACAACTAATAAAAAAGAGTCCATGAATCTCAAAGAGAGCAAGGAGAGAGGCACATGGGAGAATTTGGAGATAGGAAAGAGAAAGAGAGAATATTGCAATTATATTGTATTCTCAAAAATAAAAGAAGAAAAAGAAAACCAAGATATGGACTCAGAACCATTTCCTGTTTTATGTATGGAAAATTCAAGTAATCCAAAAAAAAAAAAAAAAAAAAAAAAAAAAGGGCAAGTAAAGAATCTAAAATATATATGTAAAATGTTGACCTCAGCCATTCTTGTTAAAGTCTAGGCTTTTGCTAATGTGTATAACTTTGGGCTTTTGTTGAAGTTCATATGTTCTGTTTCTAGTCTCTTATTCTGGGCCTTAAGTCTGCCTTAAACAGAATGTTCAAACAAGTGGTGAATGTTGCCAGAGCTTTTCCTGTTAAGAGAATTTGAAGGAGGGAAAAGGAAGACACTAAAGGAGCATGGAGAAAAACCTGTGGTGACCGGCCACACACGAATCCCAGGCACACATGGGACCCTGAAGGGTGTTCACCTGGGGATGAGAAAGCCTTGTTAGTAGTCAGGCATTAGGACATGTTTGTAATACTAATTAACTGATTAATAAAACATTCTTATCTTTTCTGCAAGTTTTACATTTCCAAATAAATAAATAAATAAATAAATAAGTAAATAAATAAATACAGGTGGGGGAGGTTTTTTCCTTGCTGGCCCCTGTTTTCGCTGTGCATTGGGGTGAAAATGGCTGTTGCAGTTCATGGGTGCCCATTTCTTGCTTGGTTGTTTATTTTGTCTTGTCCTGCTTGTGGGAAGAAGGGGCAGAAAACAAATGCAGCAACGCTGTCTTTTCTGCTCCAAGCACAGAGATGATTTTCTTCATTGCTTGCTCCTTACCTGTAGGTTGGAAAGAAGCCAAGGCTAAATTCAAATGCCCAGACGCCACGCTGGCTTCCCATGTGACTGGTAGGGTGTGCGCATGCCGTAGTGTGCCTGCATGAGCCTTCGTGTTTGTAGGCAAAGGCAGAGGAGGCTGTGACCTGGCTTCAGTCACTCTGTGGTGTATGTGGCGTATTTACTTCGACAATAACTGTATGTAGCTTATGAGTCTCCAGTCATATTTGTCTGGTAATGAAATGGTTCATGTCTCATTGGGGTATGCATGAGATTGGACGGGAAATGCTTCAAGCTGTCTTTCAGCCCTCCATCCCAGTTAGACTAGCTGGAAAAATCCATTGAAAATGCACTCCCAGTATTTCACAAAGTACCCACAGCTAAATTAAGATGCTAATGACTGTGCTGATGACGCCAGCAGCCAGCATGGAGATGCCAGAGTAGTACCCGGAAGGAAACACTTTCTCCTGCCAAATCTATTCAGAATATTTCAAGCAATTGGGTATTTTACTTCAGTGATGTCTCCTACCCTGAGGGATGTGGTGATAGATAAATTTTATTCTTTTTTCACCATGAAGGGTTGTAACGGCTGTGGTGCATCAGATGTAGAAATGGAGGGTTTTAAATGTCATCTCAATACCTTTTCTCCCTCTGCAGGAAATGTCATCTTGTACTTAAGGTGGCCTCATGACACTTCTGGCAGAGGATATTTGGCATCTTGTCTTGGTCCTCAACTGTGTCAGTAACCCTTCATCTCTGCCCTCTGTAGCTACCTTTTCAGTTGTGACTTGCATGTTTCAACAAGGATATACCTTACTATAAAGTAACTTCTTTACCAAGACTGTTATTTAGAAAGAAGAGTTTTTAGTGTAAATTTACCACAGAACTGAACTTTTATTCCTCCAGTTATGCTTCCACATCAATTTATCAATTATTTCTCTTTTTAATTAATGACACCTCAACACATCAAGGTAAATACGTAGGTACCATCTGTCCTCAGTAGCTCTCTTGTCAGGATCCCCACATCTGTCCATCAAGTCCTTTCAGTCATAACTTAAAAACATCTCACAATTCCGATTTTTCCTTCATTTTCATGATTACCTCCTATTTCAGTATTTAATATATACTACTATTCTTCTAATGAATTATTATGATAGCCTTTTAATGCGATACAACTTAAATGTAATAATGGTGCATTTACGAAGATAAGTTTTTATACGTCTCCCATATGCACATGGAAATGTGGTATTGAAAATTCTCCAGAGTAAGGTTAGTAAGAGATGTTCTTAGTTTTCCTGCCCATAAATAAAATCTCAAAGGGTTCTGGTATATTGAGACTGCAGAGGAAATAATGAGTAAATCCAGCCTGATAACATTCTCTTGGCTGTGATGGATATATGTTCTCTCTGTGTTTTACATTTGTAGCTCAATCTCAATTAAAACATGATGAAGATTAAGTTGTATGTTTTGCAAGATATAAATCAAACAGAGTGCATAGTGTTTCACAAACAAATGAGTGATGGCATAAATAAGTCTATGAATATTTGAAAACATAGCTCAACTTAAAAACCAATAGATAAATCACTGGGAGGCAAAAATAAATAGAATATTTAATATCCCAGCTGTGAACAGGGGTAACAGCCAAGGGGCTACTGAAAATATATTGAAATCTTAGAATCTTGGCTTGATGTTTTAGATACTCACAGAAAGAGAAATGATTGTCCATGAATTGTGAATGCAAGAAAACAGGACTAAATTTCTTGACTAAAACTCAAGACTCATTAAGGATATTCCCACAACCCCAAATGAACAATATTGAGTAATCTTCACAGTCTCTGGAAAAAAGCATAAGTGTTTGCTTACAAATTCACTTGTCTAGTGGGGGAGAATACCTTTGAGAAGTTAAACTTTTGAGTGATATCTGATGCATGTGTTAGGGAAGGAAATTAAGGATAAATGACATACCCTAGGCCTTGTAAAGCGGAGTAGGTAGCTGCACTGAACGATACTTACATAGTTCAGGGCATGTTTGACCTTCCCACTGTAAATGTAACTTTTATTGGCTAGATATAAATGTCTTCTCTGAGACTTACTGATGAACAGCTCACCCTTTCTAGCTCATTCTGAGCTCTGACCAGCTGGTTCAACTCAACTGTTCTGGCTCAAACTCCTCTCCAAGCTGACTGATTCAATTTGGTTTCCCTCAGATTCTCCCTGAATTGCTCTGCTTGGCCTTAAACTAACTCTGGCAATTCGTTTGAATCTTCTGGATTCTTGTTATTCTCTGTCTTCAACTGCCTCTGCTGACCTGCATGAACTATATGAATTCATGGATCAATACAACTCCACTGTATTGGACTCACTGCACTCCCAACTGACTCTCCCTGTGATGCTCTTAAATAGTTTCTCTTTCCTGCGCCGTTCTCTTTAGTAGCTTCTCTTTACTCTCTTTTCTCATGAGAAGTGGCTGTATCCTATCTCTGACTCAATCTATCAAATCTTTCTCTGATTTATCATTTTGTCTACCCCTCAATTAGGTGCCACTTTCAAACATGGCTACTTCCAATAATCTAATTTTATCTTAAAGGTATATACAAAGGGCATATCTGCATTCCATCAAGAGGGATTAAAGGTTGTGGTGTGTCTGCATTCCAGCTGGATCACACAACCTGTGTTCTTAGATATGATCCCTTGCCAGACCAGTTGTGTTGCTGGATTAAAAATTTTCTATACCCACAAATTAATAGAGAATTGTGTGTAGAGATGATCTCACACTGAAATTGATGGCATCATATAGAATGAACCACTGTAGAAAAGTCATAGAACTATAAGTGAAATAACCCAGATGCTTACAAATAGAAATAATAAAATGAGCGCTAAAACTTACCAGCATTTTATTTAAAATGTTCAAACAGACCAGGGGGAGAAGTTATAAAAATAGCTTCATAAAAATGCACTGAAAGGATTAGATATCAGCACATAGAGTATAACACATAAGTGCACACACACACGCACACACACAGACACACTCATGAGTTTGCCTTTCAAGAAAAAAAAAAAAAGATGTGGGCTCATAGAGTCTGTTGCCATCCATCCAGCTCCTCTTTAGGGCAATCATTTCCTGTTAGGTGACTTAATTTTCTGGGCTGCTTTGTCATCTAAATTGAGTCTTACATTTTCTTCTTAGAAAGCAGCTAGTCGTGTGTGTGTGTGTGTGTGTGTGTGTGTGTGTGTGTGCGTGTGTGTTTGTGTGTGTGTGTATGTGTTTGATTGTGTGTGTATTGGTGTGTGTATGTGCATGTGTGTGTTTGATTGTGTGTTTGTGTGTGTATGTTCATGTGTGTTTGTGTGTGTGTGTATTTGAGCAAAGGGCAGTGTTAGGTATCTTCCACTGTTATGCTCCACCCTATCTTTTGAGACAGAATGCAGAACTCATTGATTGGCTAGACTAGCTGCCTGCAAGGATGGATAAATCTACATATATTCTGTACTTCCCAGCACAATGATTCAAGATGTGTGCAACCATATATGAGTGCTGGTGACCTGAACTAAGTCCTCCTGCTCACCAGGCAGGTGCTTTTACTGAATCATCTCCCCAGCCTTGACAAAGCTGCTCTTAACGAGACATTTACTCTTGTCTATGTTAATTTTTTACTTTTGTTTTTCATGTAAGGGTGTTTTGCCTGCATGTATGTCTGTGCACCATGTGCAGGCAGTACTTGCAGTAGCAGGAAGAAAGCATTAGAGGTTTTGAGGAATTACAGATAGTGCTCTTAGCTACCAAGCCACCTCTCTAGCCCTATACTTGCCTGTCTTGACATAAAGGGGATATAAATGCCATGATCTCCTTTGAACACTTAGTCAGAATTAAAAATGTTTTTGCTTCACCACAAAGGGTATGGCGAGTATTTCCATGTATATTGGTGGAAGGTAGTTATTGAGCACTAGCAAATTCATGATGCGCACATTCTAAATATTAAGAAATGAGGGAAGAATGATAAAGATAATTCCAATGAAAGCCATGCAAGGAGAAGAGGCAGAGAATTGTACATTTGGAGCAATCTGATTTGTACTGGGAAGAACATTAAGATATGTACCAGAGGATATTACTTTCTTTCAAGTAGTTTAAAAACATTTGGATTTTTATAAGTAATATAAAATGAAATTATATAACCTAAAAAATACAATTGGATTCTCACTCATCCACTGTCCATTTGTTACATGGGGTGACAGTGAAGGGTTGGGCAAAGTCAGTGCCTCTAGACAGTAGGGGATTGTCTTAGTCAGGGTTTCTATTCCTGCACAAACATCATGACCAAGAAGCAAGTTGGGGAGGAAAGGGTTTATTCAGCTTACACTTCCATGCTGCTGATCATCACCAAAGGAAGTCAGGACTGGAACTCAAGCAGGTTAGGAAGCAGGAACTGATGCAGAGGCCATGGAGGGATGTCACTTACTGGCTTGCTTCCTTGGCTTGTTCAGCCTTCTTTCTTATAGAACCCAAGACTACCAGCCCACAGATGGTACCACCCACAAGGGACCCTCCACCTTTGATCACTAATTGAGAAAATGCCTTACATTTTTCTCAACTGAAACTCCTTTCTCTGATAACTCCAGCTTGTGTCAAGTTGACACACAAAACCAGCCAGTACAGGGATTTTGCATTTTATTCTGAGAAACATCAGAAGCCATTTGAAGGTTTTAAAGCAAATAAAGTAAACAGATTTATGATTTTGAAAGGTTACTCTTTTAAAAGGGAGAATTGACTATTGATTAAAATCAGTAAGATCATTAGGAGTGAAGAGCACTAAATCTAATGCAGCAACAATAGGGTTGGCAGTGGAGGGAGAACTAGAATATGCTTTGCCAAAGAGAGCAGAACACGCCTTGCTTTTTATTTAAGATGCAAGACTAAGGAAGAACAAGAGCAAGAGGGTGACAGTGGTAGAAAGTCACCCGGTCTTTTAAAATCTGTCCATCTGTCTGTCTGTCTGTCTGTCTGTCTATCCATCCCCTATCATCTAATGGAGTTGGTCCTGTGTTAACTAGGTATAAGTGATTACTAAGTCTGTGAAGCTTTACAGTGAGGTTTTCATCTTAGAACCATCATATGATAGATAAATGAGGAACAGATCCATTGGCTTATGTCTCACTTTGGTGTGCTGAGTTTTCTGAACGTGTGGGCTCTGCAAAGTTAGACATGTATGATAATCTGGGCATCATAACTAAGATCGTTCTAGGTCAGGGTCCAGTGATGCAGAAAAGGAAGAGAGGCATTATCATCTGCACTTTGTAAAGATGGCTAGAATTCATGGCAGTCTAAAACAAGAGACTAGTAAAGCTAAGATCTCAGGCGGTGCACACAGCCTCAATGAAGAATAATTTGTTACAAATTCAGGAGGTATGACTATTCTATGACTTAGATGGTGCTGTGACACAGTGACAAGGAGAAGAGAAACAAAGGGTCAAGTAAGAGTTCAATTATACAGTGTTTGTCATCTCTGAGAATATACACTGGAGTGCCTGTAGCCACATGCAGGGCTTCTCAGAGGAAGGGAAACATCACAAAGATTTCAACCACCAACTAGGTTGATGAAGACATGAGAGACCAACAAGTGGTGATAGAATTAAACTTTTCAAGGCAGAGAAGTTTTGTGTGAAGACTTGAAGACAAAACCTGGGTGCAAGAATCATTTGGGGAACAGTATCCTATATATATTTTTTTTTATTTTCATATTTTATTTACATTTCAAATGTTTCCCCCTTTCCAGATCTCTCCTTTGGAACCTCCCCATTCCCTCCGCCCTCCCCCTGCCTCTATGGAGATATTCTCTAACCCACCTCCCCACCCCATCCCCCACCCACTCTCGTCTTCCCTCCTTGACATTCTCCTATACTGGGGGATATAACACCCTCAGGCCCAAGGGCCTCCCCCTGACGGGTAACAAGACCCTCCTCTGCAGTCTTTGTGGCCAGCACTATGGGTCCCTCCATGTGTATTCTTTAGTTGGTGGATCAGTCTCCAGAAATATGGGGAGTCAGGCCAGTTGCCACTGTTGCTACCTCCCTGGGGCTGCACACTCCCTCAGCTCCTTCAGTCCTTTCTCCAAGTCCTCCATCTGGGACCTCGTACTCAGTACTACTGTTCCTGTGAAGTGACTCTTGGGTATTTCAAACTTTTAGGCCAATAACCACTTAACAGTGAGTACATACCATGTTCATTCTTTTGTGACTGCGTTACCTGGATCAGAATGATGTTTTCAAGATCCATCCATTTGTCTACGAATTTCATGAAGTCATTGTTTTTAATAGCTGAGTAGTATTCCATTGTGTAAATGTACCACATTTTCTGTATCCATTCCTCTGTGGAGGGACATCTGGGTTGTTTCCAGCTTCTGGCTATTATAAATATGGCTGCTATGAACATAGTGGAACATGTGTTTTTATTACATGTTGGAGCATCTTCTGGGTATATGCCCAGGAGTGGAATAGCTGGGTCCTCAGGTAGTATTATGTCCAATTTTCTGAGGGTCCGCCAAACTGATTTCCAGAGAGGTTGGTTGTATCAATTTGCATTCCCACCAGCAATGGAGGAGTGTTCCTCTTTCTTCACATCCTCTCCAACATCTGCTGTCACCTGAGTTTTTGATCTTAGCCATTCTGACTGGTGTGAGGTGGAATCTCAGAGTTGTTTTGATTTGCATTTCCCTGATGACTAAGGATGTTGAACATTTCTTTAGGTGCTTCTGGGCCATTCAAGTTTCCTCAGTTGAGAATTCTCTGTTTAGTTCTGTTCCCCATTTTTTGATAGGGTTATTTGGATCTCTGGAGTCTAGCTTCTTGAGTTCTTTGTATACATTGGATATTAGCCCTCTATCAGATGTAGGATTGGTAAAGATCTTTTCCCAATCTGTAGGTTGCCGTTTTGCCCTATTTACAGTGTCCTTTGCCTTACGGAAGCTTTGTAATTTTATGAGGTCCCATCTGTCAATTCTTGACCTTAGAGCACAAGCCATTGGTGTTCTGTTTGAGAACATTTCCCCTGTGCCCAAGTGTTCGAGACTCTTCCCTACTTTCTCTTCTATTAGATTCAGTGTATCTGGTTTTATGTGAAGGCCCTTGATCCACTTGGACTTGAGCTTTGTGCAGGGAGATAGGAATGGATCAATTCACAATCTTCTACATGTAGACCGCCAGTTGATCCAGCACCATTTGTTGAAGATGCTGTCTTTTTTCCACTGTATGGTTTTAGCTCCTTTGTCGAAGATCAAGTGACCATATGTGTGTGAATTCATTTCTGGGTCTTCGATTCTATTCCATTGATCAACCTGCCTGTCACTGTACCAATACCATGCAGTTTTTATCACTACTGCTCTGGTCAGGGAGCAGACCAGAGGTCTGGGAGCTTGAGGTCAGGAAGGCTGATTCCCCCAGAAGACCTTTTATTGTTGAGGATAGTTTTTGCTATCCTGGGTTTTTTGTTATTCCATATGAATTTGAGAATTGTTCTTTCTAGGTCTACAAAGAATTGAGTAGGGATTTTGATGGGGATAGCATTGAATCTGTATATTGCTTTAGGCAGGATGGCCATTTTAACTATGTTAATCCTGCTGATCCATGAGCATGGGAGATCTTTCCATCTTCTGAGGTCTTCTTCGGTTCCTTAGAACATCTAATCAGGCTTTGGAGTGGGCTCTACGAAAACTTCCAGCTGGGAACACAGAAGTGGGAAGTATATCACGCCTCCTAAGCTATGGGGGGAGGTTAGATTTTAAAACAATTAAAGTCCATGAAATATAATCTTTTCAATATTTTTAAAAGACACACACATATATATGTCTTAGTCAGGGTTTCTATTCCTGCACAAACATCATGACCAAGAAGCAAGTTGGGGAGGAAAGGGTTTATTCAGCTTACACTTCCCTGCTGCGCAAAATAACTTTCAAAATATTTTCTAGGCTAGAGCCTCCTAGAATACACTCATAGGACTTTATCTCCCATTACAACCCCTGTACCAGCTTGATACAAAAATACTCCAGAGCTGCCTTTCTACCACACATTGGTAGGTGAGTAGCACCTACCAGCTGGGGTGAGGTACCTTGAAACTCCCATAATGGGGACTTGGCTAGTGGCAAAGAGGAAGGAGGGATGTCAGGTGTGTGTGTGTGTGTGTGTGTGTGTGTGTGTGTGTTGTACAGTAATCAGGGTTCAAACAATGTCTATGTTTTATAATTTGTTTTTAAGAGCTTGTGCTAAGGGAAAAACCAAATACTAGTACTTTATTCAAAAGAAGACATTAATGACAAAGGACAGGAAGCAGAAAATGTAACTGGGTTATTTTCAATATTGTAAGATAATTGCATTTCCGTCTAACATTGCTTTTGAACCAATTTAAAGATATTTTTAGTGAAATATCAGTACACAGTTTCTTTTTTACTGCAAACAAGAAAACATCGATGTGGTTCTAAGTCTGATACAATCTGTAGAAACAAGTATCCGAAATGCAAGCAGCCCTCTGCTGCCCACCCGGATTCCATGCAACAGGTTAAATAGCCAACTCTAGCTTTTACAAGTGGCCTGGCTCAGAATTCTTCATCTTTTATTCAGTCAGCTTCTTCAAGATTGGGTTGGTACTATTTCTCTTACAGACCTCAGAGAATGATCATCCGTATCCACACAATAATGCTGGTACATATAAAAGGCCACTTCTCCCTCGTTCTTGATGCAGATTTCTGAGGCGAACATTAATGAGAATATTGGGTTCACAAAGACCTCTGAGTCAGGAGGGCTGTAGGTGCCAGTACTGTGATCATGACTTCACTACTTGATAATCACAGAGATAATTTTTAAGGGTTCCCACATGAGCATATTGCACATTAAAAAATTTCCCCACGATCTTGAATCTGGCTAGAAGCTTGTTAATTGCTTCAAGTACCCGAAGCCTGCTTGGATAGAAAATCACCCTGAAACCCATTAGCTCACTGGGTCCCAGCATGACTGGCAGTTGTGGAGGCCAGAGTGCTAGTTCCAGAAAAGTTATTTTTTTCAAGACGTCACTCAATATTTCATCAATTCCCAGCACACTCAGTGTCTTGCCAATATTTACCATAACCCCTTCCCCCGAAGCGTACACAAACAAATCTAATTCCCCATTAGATGCTAATTGCAACTGCTACATACTGGTGCCTCTGAAACCTCCAAATACCACTATCCATATGTCAAGGTCTCCCCTAATTGCCTGGTTACTCTAATAAGAGAATTGCTTCTTTTTCCTTGCTGACTGCATCCTATCCATCCCGTAAGTGAGATGTCTATTGTAACAATATCCCGTGTAGCTCTCAAGGTCAGCAGCAATGATGTACCTCTCCCAGATCTAGAGGCAATGCCTGGGTTAGAATGTCCTGAAATACCAAAGACAAAGGCTATGTGAGGCTGGAAAAAATCTCCCTTAACTTTGACATATTGCATATTATAAGTCTATATGATAGAGTATCTAGGTATTTCAAGAACTGTTGGGCATCAGGTCCCAGCTGACACTAATGTTTGATGACCCAGATGGTCATCCATCAAGACTTGCTGGTCATAGTTGAAGGATATAAATGGAAATGTTTCATCACAGGGTTGCAAGATTATTCTGCTGAGGAGCATGGATTGGTGGCCTTTTCTAAGTCTCTGTAATGCCAGGGGTACCTGGCATGTGGCACACAATTTCTGTTGATCCCTTCATGTGTAAGATAATATTTGTGCAATCAGTTCACCTTCTTCATCTGGCCAATTCTGCTTTTGCTTCCTTTTGTTCCAAGTAATGGGGAGGTAGAAATGTTTCACAACTAAATTCCTGAGGCGAAAAAAAATGCTCATTTGTTTTGTCAATTTTCAAAATGCAGACTCTTGTTATGTCCACTTTAAACTGTCAGCTCGATGTTATGGAGTGCACAGCTGGAAAAAGGATGCACATAACTGCTTCTTGATGCACATAACTGCTTCTTGATGCATGTAACTGCTTTGTGCCCATCAGGAAGAGCTGGTGCCAGCACACTAGGGAACATGTTGTTTCTCAGGCTTCATCTCCAGTGTCTCCAGCATGAAACAACTGTGTTAGAACTTGTTTAGGAAAACCTCATTTAGAATATATAGCCATATCTCACAAGACAGAAAGTATATTGTAAGAAGTGTATAGAGAAAGCCAGGGCGTCTCAGCATGAGGAACCTGATTGTAGCATTGAAGAACTCCATGATCCTCAACACTCATACCTATGTTAGTGGAATGACAAGCAGTCATTGATTGAAGCCTCTATTGATCTGGTGCTGTGAGCCACAAGAAGAAACATGCCAGTCATGACAGTTGCCTCAGCTTAAACAGTGTGTGATGAACCCAGCACACAAATGATTGTGGCTTAAACTCGATGTATTTGAGTTGGCCAATTCCAGATATTTAAAGGTGTGAAGTCATTTGCAGATTCCTGGCTGGGCAAATCCACTGCTGATGTTTGGAGAGTCCATGTTCCACTTGACTATATTTTGTAGTATGTTTCTGCGTTGGTTTATTTTTAACTTGACTGGATGAAAACATCAAGGAAACTCACCCCAGCTGTATATCTATAAGGCTATTTCCAAAGAGTTTTAACTGAGAAAGGAAGGATCACCTTGAATAACAGGAGGCACTCAATATCCATGACTAATGGGGGAAAAAGAGAGAAAACAAGCAGAGCATTGGCATTTGTCTCTTCGGGCCTCCTCTGTGGATGCAATGTCACAGGAGCCACCTAATGCTCCTCCTGCTGGCTGGAGTTGTTCTTTCTGGCATAACTCCCCCACTGTGATGGACTGTACCAGCAAACTGTGAACCAAGGCACCCCCTCCCTTCCTCATATTGTCATTTTGTCAGGCATCTTGCTTCATCAGAGAGAAAAATAACACACCTTGTATATACACTGTCTTTAATACTTGGGAAAAGTAAGATAGATGGAACTGCCTATTTATATATTTTTGAAAGCATGCATACAGTGTAGAAACTAAGGGAAATTAAGTTATATAATTAAGAACCTATGTTAAACACATGCCAGTTAAGAGCCCAGGGTGAAAATTTATTGGAAATTCAATTCTTTGCAGGTGATATCCACTTGAGCCTTCTCCTTTGCCTGTTCTCAGTGTTTTTGACTGCAGCATGGACTAGGACTAGGAAGTAGCAGAAATCAAACATCAAGAAGAGCCAGCCGGTTTCAGCTGACACAGAATGGACAGCTTCTGCTTTGCTTTCTAGACGTTAGAATCATCTCCCTTAAGAGAATAGATAAGGGGAATTAAAATTCATGTGAGAAGAGAGATGGCGGGATATATGATCAAAGTCCATAAATCATGAAAGGCACAGAGATGTGCCCCAAACTGAAGTAGTAAAAGATGTGGATTTATAGGATGCTTCTTAAAGCAAGGCACGGCATCCTTAGCAAGATTGTACATTATAGGAAGGACGGGTGCTAAGTGCAAACTGTGTCCATGTTGATGGTATTAGTCTTAGACACTCATGTTTCGTCTCATATCCTCTTTGTGACAGGTATTCTAGAATGCTAGAACTATTAGGTAGCAAATGTCTTGAGATATTGGGCTGATATTAGGGGAGATGTAGATAGAACTGTGAGCATAGCAAATATGCTATAGCACAAAAGCAAAAAAAAAAAAAAAAAAAATTGATAAGGCCTGGGAGATAGCTCCGTCATCCAGTATGAGGACCTGTGTCCAACCATCAGAACCCATGTAAGAAGAGCCAGGCATGATAGAACACACTTGTAATCCCAGTGCCCTGCAGTTCACTTGCTTGCCAACCTAACCCTTTCAGAGAGCTCAGGGACAGTAAGAGAAGAGAGATGGTCTTAAAAATAAAGACATCTTGAGTAATGACAGCTGGGGCAGTCCTCTGTGCTCCACTTGTACATATCTCTATATCTCTATCTCTATCTCTATCTATCTCTATACTGCTGTGCATGTCCGAGCATGTGCACTGGCAGAGATACATAGTAATAGAGAGATAGAGTTAGAGACAGAGATAGAGATAGATAAAGATAGCCAGATAGAGGGAGGGAGGAAGGGAGAGAGAGAGAGAGAGAGAGAGAGAGAGAGAGAGAGAAATCAAATTGTCAGTCTAAGTGGTGTAACTAAGAAAAAACAATTTCGATCTTAAAAAAAGGGAAGAGAGGGAACTGAAGAGATGGCTCAGTGGGTCAAAGCTCTGGTTGCTCTTCCAGAATACCAGGGTTCAATTTCCAGCACCCACATGGTAACTCACAACAGTCTGTCACTCCTATTCCAGAGCATCCCATTCCCTTTTCTGGCCTCTGAAGGGACCAAGCATGAAAATGTTTGCACAGTCATACATGCAGGCAAAATACTCATAAAATGAAAGAAAAAGAAAACAAGACGATATTAAGGTGAATCTAACTTGTGGCAAGGTGTAAAGTGGAACTTGGAGGAGCCTCTCCCCTCTGGTTGCAACTGATACCTTTGATGTGGCTGCCAAGCCTATTCTGAGGGAAAGACACTTGAGACTTTTGGTTTTTAAAGGGTGAGCAGAATCAGAAACCAGCGAGCAAGTGTGCACGTTAGGCAATGTGGGCCCTGAGCACTTTGCTTGCTAATTCCCTTTTTGGTCAATGAGAAACATAGAGGCAGAGGCTATAAGATCCCAGGTTAGCCCACCAGAACTGAGGTGCAAGAAGAAACAGGAAGCAATTTCTCTCCTATGTCTAGTGAAAGCATCTGTCAGGGGATTCTTTGGGTCAGAGCTGATAGGAAAGGACCAAGAGTCGAGTAATGTAAGTACAGTCCTTCTGGCCTCAGAAAGAGAGGTCTGTGCAGTGGTTAGGGTTCAACAAGAGCTAAGGGTGATGAGTGTGCATTTAAGGTCACTGTGAACCTTTCCTTACTGATTAGGAAGGCAAGATTGTTCATAGGCCTCATTAAATTGGACTAAGCAACTTTCTGAATAAATTATTCAGTACCATCTGTCCAGGGAAAAAGATAACAGTAGCTTTTTGTACATAAATCCAAAAAGATTTTAAGCCTTAAAGCAAGCAAGCAAACAAACAAGCAAACAAACAGACAAACAAAAAGATCAGGGAGAATTGATCTTGGCTCTTATTAAAAATTTAAAAAATTTTTAGATGTATGAGTATTTTGTCACATACATGTATGTATGTCTACTATGTGCCTGGTACCCTAGAGGTCAGAAAACAGTGTTGGATTCCCTGGGACTGGAGTTATAGATGGTAGGGAACCTCCATGTGAGTGCTGGGAATTGAACAGGGTCCTCTGGAGCAGCCAGTGCTTATAACCGCTGAGCCATCTCTCCAGCCCCTAATCTTGGTTCTTGACTAAACTGCTCACTGTCTCGAATCTTGGTAAGTCACTTTCAGCTTTCTCAGTTTCATGTCTTTTTCCATTGAAAGGAGGTAAACACTGGCTATGGTTAGGACCAAAAAGGTGAAGTTAATGTACTCAGAAATCAGTGGCTGTCAACCCAATATCAGCTGTAGCACATCATTATGTCAAGTCAGACCGTAGCACACTGCATATGTAGGTTATTTCCAGAAAGCCTCAGCATATGCTATGCGGTGAGTGTATTAGTACATCCATTTTACAGAAAAATCATGTGCAACTCCAAGTCAGAGTTGGGAAAGTTACGGCCTGCAGGTGAAATCTGGTCCATTGCCTGCTTCAATGCACAGTTTTGTTGGGGCGCAGTCAGGGTCCTTCATTTCCATACAGCCTATAGCTGCTTCCTTACCTCAGAGGCAGAGGAGAGAAGAAGCAGAGGACATTGACTTGCAAACCCTCAATATTTGTTACCTGTGTCAACTTTGGCTCTGGGGAAAATCATTACTTGCTTGAGGTTGCATAAGTGTTCTTCCTATATTTTAATCTATTTCACGAAGAGACGGTCGTTAGAAGTGGAAGCAAACTAAAATGTACCTTAAGTGGGCAAAATGTCTTTGCAAAATCTAACAGCGATAAAAGGAAAAACAACCAGAGTATAAATTTATAAAGTGTGTCTGTGGGAATCATCGGCAACTTAAAGATTGTTACTTCTTATATGGAAATAAAGGTTTTTGCTTAGATGGTTTAAGGAGGTTTTAATCTGTAATTATTTATTATAAATGAAAATGAATTCATGTATTATATTTTAATGTGTAACTTCAAAAAAGTAAATAAGATCCCAAAATTGAGGCTCAGATCTCTGAGAGCAGAGATGGAAGGGTGTCATGAAGAGAAACAACGGTCTGTTAGCACCCCACCTTTCACAGAGGGAGACATTAAATGGATATTTCATGAAATTTATATTGTATGTTTTGAACTAAAAAGGTAGCCACGGATGGGGATGAAAAGATGCCCATCTTTGACATAGGTATATATAATGAATGAAAGCATTATTATCTGTAAGGTAGAGAGGGAAAGAGCAATAACAGCACACTTGGAGTTTCCACTGCATTTAAATTATACAATTCCTCAGTTCGCTTAAAAAATTAAGATCTAACCTTTAAACAAATTTTAATATTTATTTTCACTTTATGTGCATGCATGTTTTGGCTGCATGTATAACTGCACCACATGCATGCCTGGTACCCATGCAGACTAGAAGGGGGCATTGGATCCCATGGGACTGGAGTTACAGATGATTGTCAGCTGCTGTGTGGATGCTGGACTTGAAACAGGGTCCTTTGAAAGAGCAGCCAGTGCTCTTAACCACTGAGCCACCCTTCCAGACTTGAAAAAATGTTAAAATACAAATGATAAGCATGATTAAAAAACAGTGACCAAAAAATGATTAACAGTGAAAGAGAGTTAAATATATTCACATTTAAAATGGATTAAGTGGGAAAAATAAATTCTTTCCTTAAAAAGGGTACACTGAAAATGTAAAATCTAGTACATATGTACATATCAACTAAAATATATATGTGTATATCACATGAGAAAAAGGACAGAATGAAAAGAGCAGCAGCAAACTTATGTATGCTTAGATACAGAAATTTAAATAGAATACAAATAAGCAACTGGAGAACACATGATTAATATATATATTTGGTCAGATTTTATATACAACATAATGAAACGCACCTTACTAGTCTCAAAGATGGTGCACGTTACTTTAGCCATGCTTATTAGTGCATATAACTTGTTTAGAGTAGAAGGTTTCATTGCATATTTTTGATCCTGAATCTGAGAGAAAACATGAGATGTTTATGTTTTTCATTCTGGCTGATTTTGTTGAACATGATCTGTTCCACACATTTTCCCACAAACATGATTTTGTCTTTTAAAAAGCTGAATAAAACTCCACTCTTGCTGTGTAACCATTTCCCCCAAATTGGGGGGAGGAGGAAGTTTCATAGGACTTAGGAATCTCTGAAAGCTACAAAACCCACCAGTGTGACCCCTGATCACTCCAACCCTCCCTCTGGGTTGTAGAAACAATGAGAAGTTCTCTAGGGAGAGGGGACACTTGCAGACCTGCACACCTGCCTACAGCTTTCCCAGTCTCACTCAGGCTGGGGTAGGATTTTCAGTGACACGGGTGGTTTGCGTTATTCATTCTCCTATAATGTCTCCTCTGCTCCTGAAATTAAACCCAGTAACTACCTGGCTCACTAGGCTTTGGTGTGCTGTCAGTGCTTTATCTGAGGTAAACAGATGTTCATATGTATTTCTCCAGGAGAATTCATACAACTGTGCATACTTAGCACCTTGTATTTACCTATTTATCCATCAATAGGCATGTAGACTGCTCCTGTAACTCGGCTCTTGTGAATAGTGACTTGGTGAGCATGAGTGTGCACTTACCTCCGTAGAATCCTGGCTTTGACTCCTTCCAGCGTATGCCTGGGAGTGGTGTAGATGTATCACGTGCTTGGTCTTAGAGTTTCGAGGAACCAGTTTTAGAGAATATTAAATGAATAACACAAACATAAGAAAAATGAAAATAAACTTGTGAAAAGGGTACAGTCTACATTTTAAAATAATGCAGTAAAAGTTAAGGACAACTTCAAGGTTTGAACAATAATACAAGCTATCACTCTATCAAAACTAAAAAGACCTACTGGGATTTTCTTTTTTAAAGATGATTTTTAGTTGAAAGGAGGGTGCAGAGCCTTCAGATAGATGTGTAGAATTTCTCATATCAAAATGTAGTGTTATTTGGTATGAATTGTTTATAGAGGAAAATTGACATTTTTAATTGTTAAAGAATAGAAAAAAGAATTTAACACCCTTTTCAAATGTCTGAAAAAGTAACAGAAACTTTTAAAAATCAAACTCATAAATAACTTTTTCTCAACCAAACAAAAAGAATATTCTCTATTATGAAGACAAAATTCTATTTTTTGACTTAATAGAAATATTATGATAATTTTCAGCACAATGTAAACCTTAGTGATCATTTTGAATCATTTTGTCTTGGGGACAGAAGAATCCTTCATGTTTTCTTAGAATTTCAAACAGTGTGTCTTTTTCTTTCTCATCAAACTGATTATTCAAATACTAATTTATGCATTTCTGTATTGTATGCTTATCATGGCAATAATACTTATATAAAATATTGGTTTTTATATTTTTGTTGGAACTTTGACTAGAAGAGAACGTAAGAGAGTGAAATGTAGGTGAATCTTTTTGGTTTCTTCCTTCTTTCCAAAAAGATTTATTTTATTTTTAATCACATGTGTGTGTGTTTCTGTGTGTTTCTGTGTGTGCAGGGGCCTGCTGAGGGGTCAGTTCCCCAGGAGCTGCAATTACCCACTGTGGTGAGCTTCCCAACGTGGTTGCTGGGAACCAAACTTGGGTCTTCTGCAAGAGCAGATTATTTGTAGAAAAAACTGTACAGTGCCCATGACACAGGGCAACAACAGAATAACTGAGAGTAGTCCCAGTGAGGGCCCAGTATTGATGGTATAGCAGAAGCCAGAGACCTTGAACCAGATCGATGACTCATTGCAACAAACATTTGCAAGTGAAGATGTGTGGATAGAGGGGAATGCTGTGTGACATTCTGTGTGACATATGGCAGCTTCCACAACAAGAAGCTTCCTTTGTTTATTTTTGTTCGTTTGTGTGTGTGTGTGTTTGTTAAGGTTGCAAAAGAATTTTTATTTTACAAGTATAAACTTACAGCATTTAAATGTTTCTCATTTTTAGACAGACCTAATCATCAGAGGACAGAGCATAATTCCTGGGATACATGTAAATACATTTTATTAATGTTTTATTGAGCTATTTTCCCATTTTATTTTTTCTGAAATTATTTTAGATAATATAATTTTTGTCATTTGAAATTTAATACCATTATTGAAATCCATGACCTGATTTAGACTTTTGTTTTAATATATTTTTTTCTTTTTTTTCTTTTTTTTTTTTTTGATACTTTATTTACATTTCAAATGTTTCCCCCTTTCCAGATCTCCCCTTTGGAACCTCCCTATTTCCTCCCTCTCCCCCTGCCTCTATGGGGGTATTCCCCCACCCACCCAGCCACTCTTGTCTTCTCTCCTTGGCATTCTCCTATACTGGGGGATCTAACACCCTCAGTCCCAAGGATCTCTCCTCCCCCTGATGGCTAATAAGACCCTCCTCTGCCACATATGTGGCAAGCACCATGGGTCCCTCCATGTGTATTCTTTGGCTGATGATCCAGTCTCCGGGAGCATCCGCAGGTCAGGCCAGTGGATGCTGTTGCTCCCTCCCTGGGGCTGCCAACTCCCTTAGCTCCTTCAGTCCCTTCTCCAACTCCTCCATCTGGGACCTAATTCTAAGCCCAATGGTTGCTGTGAAGTGACTCTTGGGTATCAGTTTAACTGTGGCCTCATAGAATGAATTGGGTAGTGTTACTTCTGTTTCTATTTTGTGGAATAGATTGAAGATTATTGGGATTAGGTCTTCTTTGGAGGTCTGATAGAATTCTGCACTGAACCCATCTGGTCCTTGGCTTTTTTTAGTTGGGAGACTTATAATGACTGCTTCTATTTCTTTAGGGGTTATGGGACTGTTTGGATGGTTCATCTGATCCTGATTTAACTTTGGTATTTGATATCTGTCTAGAAACTTGTCCATTTCATCCAGATTTTCCAATTTTGTTGAGTATAGGCTTTTGTAGTAGGATCTGATGACTTTTTTAATTTCCTCAGAGTCTGTTGTTATATCTCCCCTTTCATTTCTAATTTTGTTAATTTGGATACTGTCTCTGTGACCTCTGGTTAGTGTGGCTAAGGGTTTATCTATCTTGTTTATTTTCTCAAAGAACCAGGTCCTGGTTTTGTTGATTCTTTGTATAGTTCTTTTAGTTTCTACTTGGTTGATTTCAGCCCTTAATTTGATTATTTCCTGCCTTCTACTCATTTTGGGTGTATTAACTTCTTTTTGTTCTAGAACTTTCAGGTGTGCTGTTAAGCTGCTAGTATATGCTCGGCACTCAGAGCTATGAGTTTTCTTCTTAACACTGCTTTCATTGTGTCCTATAGGTTTGGGTATGTTGTGCTTTCATTTTCATTAAATTCTAGGAAGTTTTTAATTTCTTTCTTTATTTCTTCCTTGACCAAGTTATCATTGAGTAGAGTGTTGTTCAGCTTCCATGTGTATGTGGGCTTTCTGTTGTTGGTGGTGCCATTGAAGACCAGCCTTATTCGGTAGTGATCTGATAGGAGGCATGAGATTATTTCAATCTTCTTATATCTGTTGAGGTTTGTTTTGTGACCAATTATATGATCAATTTTGGAGAAGGTACCATGAGGTGCTGAGAAGAAGGTATATACTTTTGATGTAGGATGAAATGTTCTATAGATATCTGTTAAATCCATTTGGTTCATAACATCTATTAGTTTCACTGTGTCTCTGTTTAGTTTGTGTTTCCAAGATCTGTCCATTGATGAGAGTGGTGTGTTGAAGTCTCCCACTGTTATTCTATGAGGTGCAATGTGTGCTTTGAGCTTTAGTAAAGTTTCTTTTATGAATGTGGGAGCTCTTGCATTTGGGGCATAGATGTTCAGAATTGAGAGTTCTTATTGGTAGATTTTTCCTCTGATGAGTATAAAATGTCCTTTCTTATCTTTTTTGATGAATTTTGGTTGAAAGTCAATTTTATCCGATATTAGAATGGCTACTCCAGCCTGTTTCCTGGGGCCATTTGCCTGGAAAATTGTTTTCCAGCCCTTTACTCTGAGGTAGTGTTTGTCTTTAACATGGAGGTGCATTTCCTGGATGCAGCAAAATGCTGGGTCCTGTTTATGGATCCAGTCTGTCAGGCTATGTCTTTTTATTGGGGAACTGAGACCATGGATGTTAAGAGATATTAAAGAATAGTGATTGCTGCTTCCTGTTATTTTCGATGTTGTTTATATGTTTATGTGGCTATCTTCTTTTGAGTTTGTTGAAAGATTACTTTCTTCCTTTTTCTTGAGTGTAGTTTCCCTCCTTGAGTTGGCGTTTTCTATGTATTATTCTTTGTAGGGCTGGGTTTGTGGAAACATACTGTGCAAATTTGGATTTGTCATAGAATTTTTTGGTTTCACCATGTATGATTATTGAGAGTTTTGCTGGGTATAGCAGCTTGGGCTGGCATTTGTGTTCTCTTAGAGTCTGTATGAGATCTGCCCAGGATCTTCTAGCTTCTATAGTCTCTGGTGAGAAGTCTGGTGTAATTCTGATAGGTCTGCCTTTATATGTTACTTGACCTTTAATCCCTTACTGCTTTAATATTCTTTCCTTGTTTTGTGTATTTGGTGTTTTGACTATATTATGACGGAAGGAATTTCTTTTCTGGTCCAGTCTATTTGGCGTTCTGTAGGCTTCTTGTATATTTATGTTCATCTCTTTCTTTAGGTTAGGGAAGTATTCTTCTATAATTTTGTTGAAGATATTTACTGGTCCTTTAAGTTGGGAATCTTCACTCTCTTCTATACCCATTATCCTCAGGTTCTGTGTTCTCATTGTATTCTGGATATCCTGGATGTTTTGGATTAGGAGCTTTTTGCATTTTGCATTTTCTTTGACTGTTGTGTCACTGTTTTCTATGGTATCTTCTGCACCTGAGATTCTCTCTTCTATCTCTTGTATTCTGTTGGTGATGCTTGCATCTATGACTCCTGATTTCTTTCCTAGGTTTTCTAACTATAGGGTTGTTCCCTTTTGTGATTTCTTTATTGTTTCTATTTTTATTTTTCGTTCTTGGATGGTTTTGTTCATTTCCTTCATCTGTTTGATTGTGTTTTCCTGTAATTCTTTAAGGGATTTTTGTGTTTCCTCTTTATGGACTTCTAGTTTTTTACCTGTGTTCTCTTGTATTTCTTTAAGGGAGTTGTTTATTTCCTTCTTAAAATCTTCTATCATCCTCATGAGATGTGATTTTAAGTCTGAGTCTTGCTTTTCTGGTGTGTTGGGGTATCCAGGACTTGCTGTGGTGGGAGAGCTGGGTTCCAATGATGCCAAGTAGCCTTGGTTTCTGTTCCTTATGTTCTTGCCCTTGCCTTTCTCCATCTGGTTATCTCTGGTGTTAGCTGGTCCTTCTCTGTCTGACTGTGGCTTGTCTTTCCTGCAAGCCTAGGTGTCAATACTCCTTGAAGACCAGTTTTCTGAGAAGAGTTTGAGTTTGGAGAGCTGTGGTGCATGGTCAGCCCTGGGGTGCAGACAGAAACCAGAAGCATCCAGTCCCCAGCTGTCCCTTGTTTCCTGTGTCCTGATGGTTCTGCAAGGGTCCCTCTTGGTCCAGTGAATTTTAAAAGAAGTGGTGGTCTTGCCTGTGCTTGAAGGTGTGTCGGCACTCCTGGTATACCAGCTCCTTCCTGGCAATATTTGAGTATGGAGCCCTGTGTCACAGAATCTGCTCTCCAGCCACTTAAAGTAACCAGAACCCTGTTCCTCTGTCCCTGTGTTCTGGGTATTCCAGGTGGGTCCCTCTGATCAGACAGGCTTGCCCACACTCCTGGGAGGCTATCTTTCTCCCAGCGTTATTTGGCTATGGAGCCCTGGTGGCCCAGGCAGAGGTCTCCTGCCACAGATGGAAACCTGAAGTCTCCTTCTTCTTGGCTGTTCCTCAGTCCCTGTGTCCCAAAGATGCTGGGCAAGTTCTGCTGAGCAATCTTAGTCCTCTTACCCCCTCTCAAGGGCTTTTCCACACTCCTGGGAGGCTAGCTTTCTTCCAGCACTATTTGGCTATGGAGCCCTGGTGGCCCAGGCAGAGGTCTCCCGCCACAGATGGAAACTGGAGGCCCTTTGTTTTTTATTTTGGGTGTAGGTAGTAAGGTTCAAGGCCAAACATGAGAGTACAGGGAGATGAGTGAACTTTGGTTCATAATGTGAAACTCACAAAGAATTAAAAAAAAAGTTAAAAAAAAAACCCAAGCAAACAAAATAATAGAACACTGCCAAGTTCTGCAGGTCTCCAGGAACAGACATGACTAGAGCATGAGGGAACAAAGAAAAGATAAACAGAAAACACAGACAGAACATGGGGTCCCATAGTTCTGGGCCCTCAGATAGAAGTTCTCAGCACCCTAACATCTCAGCATATTTATTATATAGATTTGAACAGAGACAAGTTATTGCATATAGCTGAGCAAGGGGGCAGAACTGGGGGTATAGAGCTGTATCAAGAAGACAGGTTTAGCTAATCTTTGTAGGTTCAGTCTTTATAGGGGAGCAGTATTCAGGCCATAAACATTTTGGGAGCGAAAGCTATGGTGGACAAATTCTGCTTACATGGTCGCTAACCACACTTGGACCATAAGAGAAGGCTTTACATTTTACCTGAGCCATGACTATGTCTTCAGCACACGTTCACTCAAGACTTCCCTCAGTCCTTTCTCTGCTTCCCACAGGATAGACTGCATTTGTCAGAAGCAGATGGCTACATTACAACTCCCGAGGAAGGAAGCTTGGCAATCCTTTTTTTTCTTTTTCTTTTTTAATTCCTTAATTTTTTTTTTTTACAGTCCAAACTTTATCCCCCTTTCGGTCCATCCTCTGACTGTTCCACATCCCATACCTCCTCCCCCACCCCATCTCCAAGAGGGTGTTACCACCCCCACCTCCACCTCACC
The DNA here is from genome assembly GCA_019843965.1 of Rhynchomys soricoides. NCBI lineage: Eukaryota > Metazoa > Chordata > Mammalia > Rodentia > Muridae > Rhynchomys > Rhynchomys soricoides. The sequence continues at coordinate 4,885,287 of JADRCH010000157.1, read as the reverse complement.
AGACTGCTGGTCTTCTTATAAGGTTGCCTTCCTCTTCAGCTTCTTCTAGCTTTTTCCTAATTCAACCACAGAGGTCACCAGCTTCTGTCCACTGGTTGGGTTAAATATATGCATCTGATTCTTTCAGCTCCTGGTTGGGCCTTTGTAGGGCAGTCATGATAGGCAATTCTTAGGTGGAAAGTGAAGTCATACAAAGTAAGGACCACCATACTGATGGTTAGTGTGCTCGCTGCCTTCTCCAGGGCAGAAAAATACCTTTCACCAAAACAGAGTTTTGGAAGGATGTTGGTACTGAATGGTTTCACCAGACAGTGCAAAAGGGGACATGGCAGGGCAGTAGGGACATCAATCATTTATTCGTGTGTACTTGTGCTCACAGACCAATAATTTCCTGTTGCCTCTCATCGACCAGCGGCCGATGAGAGCAAGAATGGCTTCCTTGCTCTATTCTTGGCACACTTCTGCCATATTCTACTTCTATAGAGAAGCACTTCATCCCAGTATTTGCCTTTTCCAGGTACTTCTGGATCTGTGCTTTTCTGGCTACAATTTTTTATTTAAATTTTTATTGCTTCTTTGTGAATTTCACATCACGCACCATAATCCCACTCATCTCCCTGTCCCTTTGTACCCACTCTCTGCCCTTGAAACCTTACTGCCAAAAGAAAAAAAAAACTAACCTTGTTGTGGAAGCTGTAGTGTGCCCCAGTGAGTTGCACAGGACGCCTTTTTTTGTCCATACTTCTTCGCTTGCAAATGTTCATTGCAATGAAGCTATTGGTCTGGTTCAAGGGCTCTGGCTTCTGCTACACCATCATTACTAGATCCTCACTGGGACTCTTGGGTATCTTGTTGTTGCCCTGGATCATGGAGGTTCTCCAGCTTTGAATCTGTAGGACCAGCCCCATCCCATGCTCCAGCAGTTCATAGGAGGGATAGATGTTGAGGGGGGCCAACTCAAAGTCCTGGATTTGGGCCTGGATGGTAGCTGATCAACCTGGCAGCTGTCCCACACCACACCAATAGGGCAAGCTCTCCAGCACTGCCCCAGCTAGCTTACCCAAAGCTGGCTATGTTTTTTAAAGGGCAAGTACCTATTTATTCCTTTATGATTGATAATCATGGCATACCCTTTCTTTCTAATGGTAAGAAAGGATTAAGAGGTGGATGACTTCTGCCTGGACTATTAGTGTCTTTCTGCTGAGTGTTTTAAGGTGGGGCTAGAAGCAGAGAGGTACTGACATGCTGATATTGAGTCGTCTATGGTTGTAATGAGTATTGTGTCAGTTTGAACATTAATAAATTATTCTGAAGGAAAAAATTAACAGAGAAAAAGGGGAGAGAGGGAAGAGAGAGAGAGAGAAAGAGAGAGAGAGAGAGAGAATCATTCTCATTTTTGTTGTTCTACATATCAGGTATTCCTTAGAGCAGAATTTTTGCTCCATTTTGGCTGTGTCACTCACTGCCTTTATTTTTGTCAACGTGAACTCAATTTGGGTTTCTTTTGCTTGTAACTAAAAGAGATCTGAGTAATAATGCCTGAAGCATTGCAATCTACTAGTGGAAAAATCTACTAAGCAAAAATAGATAATGTCAATATTTTGTGATTTATTTTTTACCCAAGGAGAGCAGAAGGCATCTATTTTAATCTGATTTTAAATGGGAGTATTATTTCATGTTGCTCTAACAGTGAAATGGAGTTGGACAAACTGCCAGATTTTACTGGGAAATGTATATTAATTCAGGTCTATTTTGTGTTTTAGTTGAATAAATAGGCAAACATAGCAAAGAGATTTTTAAATAGTCTTTAATTAGAGTAATATTTTAAAAAATATACTCTGTGTTAGTTTTTATGTGTCCATCTATTTGTGGAATGAGTGATAAAGCAAATCTACATGTCTAAAGTTTCCTTGATTATTATGTATATAGGAAAATATATCTTAACACATAAGTGAATGTTACAATGCTGCTCTGCACAGCCAGGGAATGCAGGGATGAAGAAGTCCCACAAGGTTCTACATGGTCATGGCTTTATCTTCTCTGCATCAGTCCTTTATCTCATCATGGTTTTATATTTGTCTTTAGGTGGAGGGTGGGTTAGTGTTTAGTTAAGAGAATTGACAGTAGTTCACTTGGTAGAAAAATAAAAGAATATAAATAAGTTAATTGATGATAGACATCAGTTCTATTAGTTGGTCATTGCAGTATTGGCTGCTCTCTGTTTTTGGTGGGTACCTCCGGCAGAGTGTCCAGGTTTTAGGCAATAAGGAATCAGGCAGAGACACACAGACAGCAGGCAAAGCAAGGTGATTTATCAACTAAGGATATACAACCAAGGGTGTGGCCTTAAGCAAAGAGAGAGTTTAGTGTCAAATGGTTGCATGCCATAAAGAATTAGGGCTTTTGGGTCATGAGCACAGGGTTTTAGGTCATTTGTCAGCATGACTTTGCCCACTCATTTGCTTAGTGTGGGCATTCGGATATGCTCTGTTAAATGAAGTTCTACCTACAGCTTCATGCATCTGTATATCTTATTTGGTTTCTGTCTTAGTTAGGGTTTTATTGCTGTCAACAGACACCATGACCAAGGAAGATCTTATAAAGGACAACATTTAATTGGGGCTGGCTTACAGGTTCAGAGGTTCAGTCCATTATCATCAAGGCAGGAGTATGGCAGTGTCCAGGCAGGCTTGGTGCAGGAGGAGCTGAGAGTTCTACATCTTCATCTGCAGCCTGCTATGAGGAGACTGTCTTCCAGGAAGCTACGATGAGAGTATTAAAGCCCATACCCACAGTGACACACCTACTCCAACAAGGCTACACCCCTAATAGCACCACTCCCTGGGCCAAGCATATACAAACCATCACAGTATCTTAAGTCTCCACCTAGGACTGTGTGTTTTAGTATTTATACTAAGCCACTGGCCACATCCAGACACTCTGCAGTGCCTCTGGTGTGGTGCAGTTAGCTTTGACCAGTTGGTTTTCTAGCCTTCATCTTTGCCAACTGTTTTTTCTCTCATATGCTAATTTTGTAAGCCTTTCAGGAAAGCCATTTGGAAAGCACTGTGGTCCCTATTCGTCTTCTTCAAGTATATAATTTTTGCATTGATAACAATATTTACAAAACCAAAAAAATATCAGATGATAGGAATGAGTAAGTAGAAATTAAAAATAAATCAATGGAACTGTCTTCATATCATTTTATACAACACAGGAGGTAATCTGCATAATCACAATGAAGTAGAATAATATGTCAAGGGATTTTTCCACTGATCCATATTGTTCGAAGACATTTTTAAATATCCATGCTCAGTTACCAAAGTCACTAGCATTACCACATTCAGCACTGTGTCTCCTATTTCATTGTTAGCATTTTAATTCTGAAATCTCTCAGCTGAATTAGGAGACAGCATAATCCCAGTGCACCGTGCTCACAAGTGATGTTTTAATGAAATCTCTTTACTGGTGATACTTTCATTTGGAAAGCTCCGTGTATGCATGAGGTTTTTTGTATTATTTTAGTCAAAGATCAAATAAAAAGATAATTAAAAATGAAGGCATTTAAAAAATGTCACTCAATCATATTTTTCTTCTCTATAATCAAAGAATCTTATCTAGATCTTGTTATTTAAAGAGTCATTTCCCTTTGATTTTGAACCATCTATTTTAATTAGGTTTGTTAAATACTGTATCATATATATTATGGAAGATATTATTGTAACATTAGTAATGTCAGCCTCGTAATAAATATAATGAATGATAAACAAAGCAAGACATGTAGTAGCTCAAGTAGAAGCTCCCTGGACATTTTTGAAAAATGCCACTTAGGCAGAGCCTGATAAATATAGAGACAGAATTTCGCAGCCAACCGTTGGACTGAGCGTGGGCTCCCGGATGGAGGAGTTGGAGATGGGACTGAAGGAGATGAGGGGGATTGCAGCCCCATGGAGGGAGCAACAGTGTCAACTGGCCAGAACCCCAGGGCTCCTGAAGACTGGATCACCAACCAAAGAATACACGTGGAGGGACCCATGGTGCTGGCCACATATATGGGCAGAGGAGGGCCTTGTTGGCCATCAGTGGGAAGAGAGGCCCTTGGGCCTGAGGGTGTTAGATGCCCCAGTGTAGAGGAATGCCAAGGAGGGAAGACGGGAGTGGGTGGGTGGGTGGGGGAGCACCCTCATAGAGGCAGGGGGAGGGGGAATGGGATAGGGGGTTTCCAAAAGGAAAACATTTGAAATGTATGTAAATATCCAAAAATAAAAATGAAAAAATAAAAATAAAAAAAATTAAAAAAGACTTATCAAAACCTATAATCCTTTACAATTATAGAAAATGTATTTTATATTAAGATATGAAAGCAGTAAAATTCAATGATAATTTTATAGACAGCCTTTCAATATTTTGGCTCAAATTTATTTTATTTTGTACTGTCTTATACTTGTTACCCTGTGTTACTGTAAAGATTTAAGGGATGAATTTCCTGGGGAGGAACAGTTGGTGGTTGTTGAGAGGAAAAAGTTAATGTGCTGTAATTATCATCTCAAAAATAAAATAAAAATAATAAACTCTTAAAAAAAAAAAAGGAAAAGAAAACTGCTTCTCATTGGGTCTCTTACAAAAGCAGTTTTCTGAGATGTAGCATCTTCAAAACACACATCCTACTTTCCTTCTGTGAGTTCAGAGATGACATGAAGACTTTCTTACTAATAACACTTGAATTTGAAATCTTAGCAGTTAATGTAACCACTCATACCACCGACATTTCTGATTAAAACAGTAAGCTGTTTTTTCCTCTAAATGTTGATACTGACAACCTGGCTTTCCACGTGTTTGTCCGACTCCTGAGCACTGTCTGGACTCTCCTGAAAATCACACCTCTGTGCCATGTCACATCTTTAAGAAAACCAGCACAGCTATGCTCAGCTTGAACATAGGCGAATTAAAAATAAATTCACGAAGCAAACTTTGAGGTAATCGAGAGTACTTACAACCAAAATTGATACATAAAATTCAATTTACACTAATCTTTACAGACACTCAGGCATGCCACTAGACAGCATGGAACTGTAAATGTTAAAAGATAAGTTTCCAGTGAAATGAATTGAACTATATCAAATTCAGATGAACAGCCTTAACTCTCACTGAAGCCAGGAAAAATGTGAGTTAGAGAATAATACCTTTCTATGAAAAAGTCTTTCCAGTAGTTTCCCATTTAAAATTTATTCAATTATGAAATGTTTTTCACTTACACACACTGAAAAAGTCCTCTGCCTTATTAGTTAATATTATTAATAGGAAAGGTCCTTTTTGGCACGAACATGAGTTTTTGTGAAGTGATTATAGATCCAAAGATAATTCTTCATTAGGCAACAATTAGGCAGCTACTGAGAATATCCATGTTGATCGAAAAAAATAAACTTGGGGATGTATTTCATAGAGTGATTTTTAGTCATAGGTGGGTTCCTTCTAGGACCTATTAAATTAAGTAGGATTTTGTATAATTTTTTTAAAAGCATCATTTTAACAGTGACCAAATTGAAACTCACAGGTGTTAAAGACTCACCTGGGATTTGCAGTTTTATAACATCAGAGTCCTTTCCACAGTGCTGCTTCCAGCTGTGCAGAATACCAAGCACTCAACTGCCCCACCAATCTAGTGAAATCATTCACAGTGTACACAAAAGCACAAAAACTTTCGACTTTACAAAGCCACAGACTCTGACTATCCTTTATTTATTTTTGTGATATGTATGTGAGTGTGCACCCCTGCATGTGTGTACGGGGATGTGCATGCTCATGTGGAGGTCAGGGGATCTTCTTGGCTGCAGGTCCTTTTTGCCCAGTTTGAGTCAGGGTCACTTTGTTGATTGGCTTCATACACAGGGCAAGGGACTAGCTGATCCAAGAACTTCCTGGAATTCTTCCATCTCTACTTCCCATCTTGCTGAAGAAGGACTGGGATTCTAGACTCATACTGCTACACCTGATTTTATGTGGGTTCTGGGGATTAGATCTCAGGTCTTTGTGCTTGCCTGGTTGGTCACAATTCAAGGAAGCTTATAATAGATTTCTAAAGATTTTTTGTGTTGCTTATCTCTTCTCCTTCCCTCTCCCTTTGTACTGTCCTCCCTGGCACCTGCTCAGTTAAGCCACACCCCCACGCCCCGTTTCTCCTTTTACTTTCATACATAGCACCCAAGTCCTTCCATCCTCTCTCTAGAGTTCCTTCTCCCAAGACCTGGTGGTCTCTTTCTGCTTTTCTGGCTTCTGTGTCCACTCCAAGCTATATACTTAAACCTTAAGATCAAATCTAGGACCTACAAATGAGACATCATAGTCAGGATTTGTTTCTCCAGGTCTGAGCTATCTTACTCTGCACAATACTTTCTTGTTTCATCTCTTTACCTGCAGGGCCCCGTCTTTCATTTTTCTTTACAACTGACTAGAATTCTGTGGTGAACACACACCACATTTTTACACTTTCTTTTTAAATAAAAAATGGACTTTTTAAATGCAATTTACTCTGATGGTTATGGTTTCTCTTTCCTCAACTCCTCCCTGATCTACCCTTCCCCAATCCTTTCTCTCTTTCATTAGAAAACAGGAACCTAAAAATAAAATAAAATAAAGCAAAATAAGGTAAAATAAAAACAAACAAGAAGAGGACAAAACAAATGAACAAGCAAACAAACCAACCCATTCCCATCAAGTTAGAATAAGGAACACTTACAGATGCAGGCACACACATAGAAAATGCATAAAAACAAAATTGGAAACCATAAAATATAAGCACAAAACCTGTAAGGTAAATTAAAAAATACCCAGAGAAAACATTATGAGGCAAAGAGCCTCCAAAGATATCATTGAATTTGTTCTGTATTGGCCATCTACTACTGGGCACAGGATCAGCCATTAACTGTTGTTTGTATACCCAGTGAGACTCAGTTGAAGAAAAATAACTGCTTTTTTTGTGTGTGTGTGTGTGTGTGTGAGAGATTATCAACTGGAAATAGCCTCTGTTAGGGATGGTTGCTTGTGTCTAATTTCCCTCTCAGCCTCAGGACTTCATCTGGCTTAGACCTGTGCAGGCCTTGTGTATGCTGTCCTAGTCTTTGTGAGCTCCTATGTACCTCAGTCCTCTTCTGTTTGGAAGGCCTTGTTTTTTTGGTGTCCTCCATCCCCATTGGCTCTCCCATCTTTCTCCCTTCTCTTCCATAGAATTCCCTGAGCCTTGATGGGAGGGATTTGATGGAGATGTCCCATTTAGGACTGAGTGTTTTAAGGTCTCTCTCTCTCTGCATCTTGTCCAGCAGTGAGTTTCTATATTTGTTCCCATCTACTGCAAAAGAAAGCCTCTAATGATGACTGAGAAAGATGCTGATCCATACCTGTAGCAAAATGTCATTAGGAGATTTTATGACTGCATTCCTTTATCAGGACAGTAGTATTTGTTTTTTTCCCCAGGTCCCTGGGCTATCTAATTTCAGTTTCTTGGCCTAAGCAGAGTATTTTTCAGTACCCTGAATATAGCCAGTAAGGCTCCAGGTACGTACCAGCTTGACTTCTCCATATAAAGTAGGTGTTATCTTCAGCAAGAGGAATTCACTATCAGTTTGTAGAGAACAACCAATAGCCTTGGCAATAGACTGGGTTGTTTCGAGGTTTCCATGGAGCTTCTTTGGCTAATACTTGATTAGATGTAACCCATTCCCAACACTAGTGGGTGTATCTTGAGACCAGGTGCTACTGTAGCTCCTAGGATGTGTGACTGGGTACAATTGGCAATTACTTTTCTTCTCCAGTAGCATATATAGCACCTTCCAGCACTATTAATGCTGGTCAGTACAGGCAAAGATTATGGCTGGGCACCAGCAGACTTCTCCATGTTTGACAATGTAAGTGTGTAGTGACTTCAGTTGTAGATTCTCCCCATGATGCTGTGAAATGTAAGCAATAGCCTGTAATATTTGGGACAGAGGATCTATGAAACCCCTTTCATCAATGACACAAAAAGATGTAACACATTTCTGCTACTGGGGGTTTTATTTGATAGAATGTGATATCTAGGTGGAAATTACTTTGCTCACTAGATAGTAACTTTATTTGCTCACATGTCTGTCTGGGCATGATGGGCATGTAGTGCCCTTGGAGGCCAGAAGAGGGAATCAGATCTGGAGTTATAGGAAGTTATGAGCAGCCTGGTTGGGAACAGGAATTGAACCCTGATTCTCTGGGAGAGCAGGTGGTGCTCTTAACTGCTCAGCCATCTCTCTGGCTTTTCTAATCATCATTAAAAACAGCAATTACAATGCTACACACATGACAATAATTACCAGAATGTTCTGTTTCTAAGAACGTCCAAATTTCTCATTAGTTTTGCTTGGCCACTCTCTAGGCTTCATATTCCCATCTTGGACACTGAGTAATGGAAGTTCGCCTGGGTGGGTTTATCCTCACTTTGGCAACTGAAGGATAGAGAAGGATGTTATATAGCTTTTTGATTGACAAAATCCTGAGTTTTCTGGGTCAGGAAGTAGACAGTTTGGGAAGATCAAATATTTTTCTGCCTCTATTTTTAGACAGTCTTTTTATTTTCCCATAAATTGAAGCAAGTATATGCCATTTGCTGCATTCTGAATTGGTTTTCTAAATCCAGCCCTATCAGTCTTATGATTGTTGTCAATTCCTCTAAGATTATAGTGTTAGGCTGCCTGATAGTGGTGTTTTTCTTTGTGATGTGGGACATCCCTCTTTTTGGTAGTTTGATATTTTAGTGAGAACTGGAGAAAAGCTGTAGTGGAGGTTACTGAGATGGTTGCAGAATGTACTAGAAATAGTCGCCTTCTCTTATAGAAAACCAAAAATCCTAAGTTCAATTAATTCACTAATGCACTCTAGTCCATTTTTGTTTCAGGGTGAAACAATATATTTAGTTTTGCATGAGAATACTTCCTCCATTCAAGTTCTCTGTTCTTTTCTGTGACCAAACACTGCTTTCTCACTAGTTGTTACTAGAAGCACTTGTGAATGCACAAATGAGCCGTGGGTTCAATTGCACATACATCACCAAGGAGTCTACCATAAGATCCCAGGAAGAGGAAGGGTAAGGAGTATTGGCAGCAGTATCACATGCACTTACTATTTCACTAAACCTAGGTCAGGCAAAGAGTGAAGGAAATCTTTCTCATAGAGAACCTTTGAAGACATCCAGCCTAGAGCTATGCAAAAATCAAATTCAAACATCCCATGAAATGCCTTTATTTTGTGACAATTACACAAAAACAGAGACTTTTTTCACTGACTATATTTTTACTAACTGAACGAGTTTCCTGGTTCTCCACTTTTCTGTTGGCAGAGGAGACAGGTGAAAGGAAAAGGAGGGAGAAAGAAGAAAAGCCAGAATTTGTGCTCACAACGTCCTCCGGAATCATTGCTAACTACAGACTCCAGCTTTGACCACTCATCACATGGAACCGCTTTATCTCAACTCTCAAAAACACATTGTACGAAGGGATTGGAGTGATGGTTTAGTGGCTAAGGATATTTAATGCTCTTACAGAGTTTACATCACAGACATCCAAGTCTAGTTCTAGGGGATCCAACATTCTCTTTCTGACCTTGGGCACCAGGCATATACAGGTACACAAATATACATGTAGGCAAAATACTTATATTCATAAAATAAAAAAGACATCTTTAAAGTTTTTTTAAAAGTAATTACATTATATATGTATTTTCCATTTTATATCTATATCATCCTTTTTTTTTAAAAAAAATGGATTACCTATCTCCATAGTAATATGAAGGATATGCCTTTTAATGACAACCAAACTAAAATCTAGGAATGTCTTGAGGAAGGATGATCCATGATTATTTAAGTGACACACTTTAATCCCCACTGTCAAGAGGCAGAGGCAGGAGGACCCCTGTGAATTCAAAACCATTCTGGGCTTCATAACAAGATTTCGGCCACCCTGGGCTACAGAGTAAGGCCATGTCTCAAAACAATACAACCCAACCAAATCGAATCAAACCCAACTAAAATAGACCCAATATTGACTGTAAAGTTTAATAATAATGATAGTATGTCAGAGCACTTGGCTTGTCACTAAACTTCCTTATCCTACTTGATGCAATGCTCACATCCTTCATAAAACCAATATTCTGTGGAGCAAACTTCCTTCAGACAGAATCAAAATTCTCATTGACATAAAACTTAAAGAGGACTTTGGAACTCACTGCTGGCTTTACAGGTAATTGCCACTTCAAATGTAAACATCTGTAAACATCTTTTAAAAATCCTTTATAAGATGCTGAAAGGAATGTGTTCCATAGGCAACCAAGCTTAATGTAACAGGAAAATACATATTGATTAAAAATTCATAGATGCATTAAAAAGATTAAAATAATGAATAGTACAACAAAAACCTTCCATTAAAAAGGATGCTTTTGGTGAAAAGAATCTTAGTTTCCACAACATTTAACATAACATAAATTGCATAGAGGAGTCATATTAGGAAGTTATAAAAACCTTCTTTCCTTAAGGATTTTATGTAGTTAAAATGACAATAATAACAAGAGTATGCAACAATCCTAAAGCAAATTGAAACAAACAAAACAGAAAATAGAATTTTCTCGAAGTGGTGATCTGATCCTGGCCAGGGGACACTGACAAGTGGCATTTAAACTACTGGAACTTTTATGATGACCTCATAATAAGATGAGAGAGTCTTTGACTAAGATGGAAGCAATTTCACATCTAATTTTGAGTCTCAAGGTAAAAATACAGACTATAATGAGAAAAAAGTCATTTTCACAACAAATTGTATCAAAGATGAGAACTGAACAACAATAATGGCTCTGTTGTTTGCTAAAGCCTTCTGTAAATTAAAAGTAGCACAATTTATGGCTAGATGTGTGTCTTTCCATGTTAATAGACTATTGATATTTGAAGCCAAAAATCTAAAATGAAGAAAGTAAATGTGTTCTATATTTGAGTTCATGTATGCTTTTATCTAATTCTAATATATCATAGAATTAATTTTTATTATTTTAAGGCTTACTACTATATCATTCTTCCACCTTCTTTAAGGTCATTCTTTTTAATTAATTAATTAATTGAAATTAATTACTCTTCTTTCCTTTCTCTCCTGAAAAGGGAGGCTTTCCATGAATACCAACCAGCCTTGGCATAACAAGTTGCAGTAAGACTAGGCACATTTTCTCTTATTGAGGCAGCCCAGTAAGGGGATATGACCCCTAAGGCAGGCAACAGAGAGAGAGAGAGAGAGATAGACCATACTCCTGCTGTTATGACTCTCATGTGAAGACTAAGCTGTACAACTGTTACATATGTGCAGAGGGCCTAGGTCAGTCCCATGCATGCTCCCTTGTTGGGGGTTCAGTTTCTTTGGACCCCTATGGGGCTAGTTTAGTTGATTCTGTAGGGTTTTTTAAATTTATTTTTATTTTTTT
>JADRCH010000157.1:4851744-4873796 GCA_019843965.1 Rhynchomys soricoides | reverse complement strand
CTTAAAATAGAGTAAAATAAGCCCAAAACAGTTTTTTAAAAGAGAATAACGATCAGAATAGAAATAATGAAAAATCAAATGGATAGTGGAGAAACTGAAATCAAACTGGTTTCCCCTCTAAGAAAACCAAGAAAATCCCAGTGATTTGTAATTTGGATCCTCCTCTAATAAGAGTGATGAAGTTAGAAATCACAAAAGCACAAGCCACAATACAAGGAATGAACCAGAGGATTCCAAGGCCATCAGGATGATGAGGGGAACGTGTATCCAGAGCTTAATGTTCTTAAATTTATCAACTTGAAATGAATGGACCAGTTCCTTGAAATCTATAAACTACATCCACTCAAACCAAGATAAAATGAATAATTAGACCCATCCTCTGACACACTGTTAAAACAGTCTGAATTTTTAAATATTTTAAGAATAAATGACTTGGAATGCATGCTTTTACTGGGGTATCCTGTTTCACATTTGCAGGAGGGCTAGAATTAATTTTGCACATTTCTTATAAAGAATCGAAGAGGGGTGGATGCTTCTTAACTTATTTCATGGGTCAATGATTGCCCTAACCAGAAGAAAATTGTACCAACAAAGAAATGACTTTGTGGTCATTCATGAGCAGGGCTGACTCCACACATACAATCCGGCTCAACGGTAGAAACCAGTGTTTCTATACTATTCTGTGTCTACTTACACAGATACTGCCAAGCCAGCATTCTTGTATCATTTGTTCTTGCATCATTAATAGAGTCTAAGCTTATAGTGTAACATTCTCTTTCATAGCATACTAACTTTTACAAACGCTAGCATGAGCACCAAACCTGCCAGGTACAACAGACACATCTGGTTCAGACTGAGAAGACATACCTTGTTTTTTAAAAATTGCATATTTATGTGTGTATTTAATTATCAATCCAAGTAAAATTTTAATTTACTCAGAAGAAACACCTGAGGAGGAATCCAAAGTCCCATTTTTAAAGTAAACATGATCCAGAAGCTGTGATTGCCAGCAGAGTAAAGGCCATGTACCTTCTTGAGAAGACACATGTAAAAAAGGCAGGTCTGTGTCATCAGGATGAAGAGTGGGTGTTTGACTAGAAAGGGTTCCATGTTCATCTCAAGTGGTACAGTGGGATCACACCCTGCTTTCTCATGCTCTGCCAATACATTAATTAGAACACTTTGCTTATTAAAATTCTGCATTAAAGTTTAACAGACTCTGTGGCGTTTCCCTTTCACAGAACCTAGTACCAGGGTCTGGCTCTGGAAACAGTGGTTTCCAATTGGGTGCATCTTAGCTGTGCTCCTTGGTAAGTCAAAAAACTAGCCTGTGTTTCATCTGTGCACCAAGTTTTTACATTAACTTTGTGGAGAGCCATTTGGACCACGCTTCTTAAAGTCTTAGTCTTGCTTGTAGCAGGTTGAAGCTTATCAGTGTTATTTATTGTTTGTTTTTTCGCCACATTCAAGATGGTAGATAGTTGTCTTGGTGTCAGCAAGCCTTTTGCTAATTCTGAGGGATACCTGTTTCATAAGCATGTCTTCTTACTCAAGGATTGGCAGTTAATACTTTTTAAACTTTAAGGGTCACATTATGGAAATGCGTCCAGGTTCATAAACACTGCGTATCAGAGTCAAGGTGCATAAACTAACAGAATATAGTTGGCCCCAGAGATTTTGCTGGGTTGCGTGACGCCAAGGAAAGGATTCCTAGCTGCACCTCGGGGACAAACACCCAAAGGTTTTTTATGTTTTGAGATTATAAATGATAATTATTAAAAAATGTGAAAGAGCTGTCTGCCCCATGTTTCAAATTTTAATGTAGCCCTATTTCATTTGATATCAATACACTCTCCCTTGCATCCTTCCCCTTGCATTCATAATGCATATCTTTTCCCTACTTATTCTGTGTGTTTTATTCTTGTATTGTGGTAAAATATACACAACGTAAATTCTGCAAATCTTTATCATTTTTATGTGTGTACAGTTCAGTGGTAGGAAGTGTGTTCATAAGAATGTGTTGGTTTTGAACAATCACAACTATCACCCCCAGGACTTTTTAATCTTGTGAAACTGAGATTATGAATCCATTAAATAATAACTTTCCACTCAGTCTCGGGAAACTATAATTTTCTTTTTTCTTTTTCTTTTCTTTTTTTTGAGTTTATGATTTTGACTACTCTAAGCACATCACATAATTGAAGTACTGAACGTTTGACTGCTTTTATATGCTTATTTCACTTAGCATAATGTCCTCAACATTAATTCAAGTGGAAGCAAATATCAGATTGTTTTGCAAACATTTTTCTTCTTTTCTTTCTCTCTTCCTTCCTTCCTTCCTTCCTTGTCTCTCTCTTTTTTCTCTCTCTCTTTCTTTCTTTCTTTCTTTCTTTCTTTCTTTCTTTTTTCTTTCTTTCTTTCTTTCACAGGTTTTTCCATGTAGTTAGGGCTGTTTTTATACTTGCTACATAGCCCAGGCTGGACAGGAACTCATCATCCTGGCTGAGTCTCTGAGTTGCTATTATAGGGATGTACTGACACACCCAGAATCTCCAGAACTTTTTTCTCTGTAAAATGTTGAATAATATCCTGTGCTTTATCAGCTTTATGTTGCCTATCCTTTCCCCCACTCACAGATACTTGGGGTGCTTACATCTCTTAAATATTGTGAATAAAGATGCTCTGACATAGGACATGCAGTCAATTGTCTTTCTTATTATTCCTACTTGACTTCTTTTAGCTCTTTTTTGTTTCAGTATTTTGATTTTTTTCATTAACCTCCAATTTATCACTTGGGAAAACCAGTGATCTTTCTAGCTGTGGTATATAACCTTGGTTGTATTCTTGGTGGAATTGACCCAAGAATAGACTGCTGGAACATTCTTCTAGGTGTGTCTGAGAGGGTGTTTCTAGAGAGGCTTGACAAGTGGCTCAGTGAACAGAGTGGGACACATTGCAATGATTAATCTTGATCATTAACTAGATTAGACTGAGATATACACTGGTGACTGGTAAAGCAAACCCTCTGGGTATGTCTGAAGATGTTCCTTGAGAAAAATTAAGTCAGAAAGTCTCAGACCTAAACAACACTTTAATCCCTTGATGGGTTCAAAACTTGAATAAGATATTGGAAAACTGTGGCATAGGAAAGAATCAGAAAGTGGGACCTTCTCAGAAGAAACATGTCCCTTCAGCATGTAATTCTGAAGAATCTTGTTCTGTCCAGTTACTTTGTTACTCTGTGTTTTTCAGCCTTCTGGAAGTGAGCAGTCTCTATTATACTTTCACTTGAAGTCAAAGCAATGGGTTCAGCAAACCTTGGACCAAAACCTCTGAAACTCTGAGTCAAAACATTTCCCTCATGTATTCTTACAGTGTTGAAAAGTCTAACCAATATCCTTGTCATGACACAGTCCAAGAGCTGGGACAGACTGCACATGGCACAGAAGCCACAAACATGCATGTTAGTCTCTTTTGGAGCAGGTGGAATTTTCACTGATGCTATCAATCAAGGCTGCCAGACTACTTAGTCTTTAGTCATTAGAAGTGGACTTGCACCAGCAACTCTCCAGGCAGCTTCCAGGTGATTCCAGCTTCACAGACTGAGTGGATACTATTTTTTCAAGACCTAAGGTTTGCAAGCGGCAATCATGAGATGGTTAGCCTTGGATGCTTTATAGCACCCAATAAACCCCTTTACTAATTAGGCATTTGTTTGATTGAGAAGTTGCTATGTGGAAGCTGACTAATACATCAGTTTTCAGTAATTCTATCCTTTTTATTTAATTTTTTGAGACCATATATCATCATGTTTGAATAGGTTGGACTCAAACTATGGACTCAGCCTCACAAACAGCCAAACTAAAGCTATGCACCACCACCGTTCCCCACTTTGAAACAGGATCTCTCTATGTAGCCCTGGATGTCCTAGAACTCTCCATGTATACCAGCCTGTCCGATTCACGGAGATCCACCAGCTTCTGCCTGTTGAATACTGGGATTAAAAGTGAACCACTATGCCTGGCTTCTGCTATCTTTTGATTCTTTATTTGATCCACCACATTCCTCAGGTGTCTTCCAGAGACCTTAACTCTATCACATACATGTAACTGGAGTAACCAAGACTTTCCTTACATGTTTCTATTAAAGCTATACAACATTTGTTCCACAGAAATATCTCCTGCATCTTCCCTGCTGCACTGGAAGAAATGTGTCTCTTCCCATGTAAACTTCTTAATCTCTCTGTGACTCTTAGGCAATGCCACAGGCTTCAGCACTTACCACGTTCTCTGGATTTCCCTTTCCAATTATGGTAAATTGTCTTTGTATCTGTAGACATTCTTATCCTTGTCTGTATCTCTTGACAGCAGCTACCTTGCTCTTCTGCTGGTTTCCAGTGCTCCAAACAGTAGGTAGTTTTTTTAATCAGTGTAGTTACGCATGCTAGCATTATTTTCATTTCTTAATGTATATCAATGACTTCTTGGAATATCCTTCAGGATAATATCTAATATACTATGTACATTTGCCTTTACTTATCTTTTATTTTCTCTCTGTGCTCAGTCTTACTGATTTGATAGATAAAATTATGACCTTAAAATTCTCAGTCAGGTTACTGTTGAGTAAACAGATGGATTCCTCCATCATGGAATCTGGTTTACCTTTGTTCATCATTGTGTAGTTTATAACATGTCTCACCTATGGAGTTTTACAATTAAATCATGTTTTTTTTTCTTTTCCTTAGAAAGAGGAACTCTGTCAGATAACAAGTATACTGCCAGCAAATGTTAAGATCTCTTTGATAAGCACATTTGGTGAACCAAACATCATCACCCTGAGGATATCCAATGCTTAGCTGAACCACTCATTTCACCAAGACTTTGAAGTTATTTGTAAGCACTATACAAGTGGATTCCCCTTCTCTCCCTAGATGCTGCAAGCAGTAAATAACTGTTGTGTATTTGTCGCTATTAATCTTTTTAAAAAAATTTTACTGTATTTTAAAATGTAACTGTACATTTATTGCTATTGTAATTTTGAGTTAATTACAAAGCTAGGAGATTCAATTTATATATATATTATTTTTACGAGTACATCAAAACTGTTTTCAAACACACTAGAATAGGGGATTAGATCCCATTACAGATGATTGTGAGCCACCATGTGGTTGCTGGAAATTGAACTCAGGACCTCTGGAAGAGTAGGTGGAGTTCTTAACCACTGAGCCAACATCCTGCCCCTGTGTGATTCATTTTTACATAATAATTATTATGTATTTGTATTAGATATAGTTTATATATAATATATTCTGATTAGTTTCCTTTCCTCCAGCTCCTCTTTGGTTTTCCTCACTTCTCACTCACCTAAATCCATCCTCTTCCTCTCATTAGAAAACAATCTATAAATAATAATAATAACACTAATAATATAAAAACAGAATAGGACCAAACAAACAAACAAGCACTGAAGAAATAGGACTAGAAATTAGAAATATGTGTTCTGTTTCCACTCCAGTTTGCAATCTCCGTCACATATGCCACTTTTAATAAAATGCAATTCATTTTCTATAAAGAGATGTCACTATGTAAAAAAGACTTTTTCATCCAGAAAGCTCATAACATTAGCCTGACAGAACTTTAAAAATTTTAAAGCTCCTTTAAAAATTCTTTATCACATACTATATTCAGATGTTGATTATCTGAGCAGTCTCTGAATTCCACATTTGAATACTGTTAAGTTCTTAACAGACATCAATCCTTCTATTCTTTTTGAATCAGTCTATAGTTTGATATAAATGTTATGTTTGTTGCCAAAGCCAAAAAGCCAATAGACAATAGAAAATAATCCATCTATTATTAGCTTTCTGTAGATGTTATATTTAATGTAAAGTCATTTTTAAGAAACAGATCATGCACCGGGCAGTGGTGGCGCACGCCTTTAATTCCAGCACTTGGGAGGCAGAGGCAGGTGGATTTCTGAGTTCGAGGACAGTCTGGTCTACAGAGTGAGTTCCAGGGTAGCCAGGGCTATACAGAGAAACCCTGTCTCGAAAAACCAAAAAAAGAAAAAAGGAAGAAAGAAACAGATGATGCAGGTGATGAACCCAAGCAGTTATTGGTGCTAATACATATAAAATATTGAAGGAATGTATATAAATTAAGTAAATGTCTCCTAGAAATGGCAAGTAACATCACCCCTGGTATCTCAGTATCTTGGCTGTCTCTGTAAGACTTGACCAAATCCAATACCAGTAGACATGCTAACATGGAAAGGGAGTCATGTCAAAGGGCCCCACCCATAGACACAGAACTGCAGGCAGCAAAGGAACCCTGAGAGCAGTAGAACAGTCTTCTTCAGGGATTAAAAAAAGTGTGTGGTCCAGGCATCTGACAGTACACTTCTTTCTAGTCCCAAAGGAACTCTGATAACTGGTCCAGGGAGATAAAGCTGAAAAGTATTTGAAGACTAAGAATGTGTTGGTTTTGTTGTTATGGCTTATTGCCAAGAGATTTCTCACCGTGGCAGTGTGTGTGTGTGTGTGTGTGTGTGTGTGTGGTTTGTTGGAGGAGGAGGACAGAATAAACGCTCAAGTTCTACAGAAAAGCACAGGATAAGGTGGACCCTCAGGCCTCTGGAGTGCTAGACTTGTATTTGTCTACCCCTTTCAGCCTTGAGACTTTCATATCACATATGCAGGTTTTCCTTACAATGAGACAAATCTAGGAGCACATTGCATGGTTTTAACACATATTTTTAAAGGTTCATTTTCCTGCTTACTAAGACATGTTCTTATTGGAGCTAAGACCTTTGCTCATGATATTTCTTCCTCCAGTATGATTCCTATTTTTGTTGTCTTTCTACTGTTTCTTTCCATCCATCTTCTCTTCCTATTTTATTTGGGACTCTCCAAACTATAGACGAGATGATTTTGCCTTAGACTTTTTTCTTGTTGTTATATACAGCCTAGGTCTAAGCTGGGTTAATATTGCTTTTCTCTATGACTCTTCACTTGCTAGTCTCAAAGAATATGAGGCTGAATGAATGATGGGCAGAGGATGGGGAGGGGTCTGTACTGTGGTCTGTTTGTGGGCCATCTGGTGCTACTTGTTTTCTTGATGAAGTCCTTTAGATTTAAAGATTGCTTTCAAGTACCTTTCTCCTTCCCAGGAGCCATACGGCCAATTCCACACCGAGGAAAATGAATCACTGTCCATGGTAATATCTTCAGATGTGTGTGGAGATTCATTTATATTTTGTTGTTGTTCGTTTTCCCTGTCTTCACTGTCATTTGACTGTCTGTCATGGGAAGCTGTGCTGGCTGGCTGATGCCAGCACAGGTTAAGTGATTCCATTTTCTCTTATGTTTTCATCAGAGGCATGGGGAACCATGAAATTTGTCAGTTTTTCAGGAACAAATATAATGCAAATTTCTGGTACCTCAGTGGAATAAATGACATGTTTGGAAAGAGATTCCTACATACCTGCCTGATTTTCATCTCTTCTCCTGGATTTTAGAATGTATTAATTCCATTAGAATATATTATCTGCACACCACATGCTAGACTGACTGCTAAACATGAAGAAAAATTTAAAATAAACAGTTACATTGAAAGCTTAGTTTGATATTCTACTGACGGGATCCAGTAGATACTGAATACAGTTAAGCATACACACATCATTCTTTCTGGGGCAGTGGCTTACTTTATAAGGATTACACAAAGCTGCTTCTTATACATCTCATTAGAGTAGTTATACCTTTTTTGTTGTTCTTTAGAAAAGGCATGTCTACTTCTTTCTAAAATAACTAATAAGCAAGTGGATAGTTTGCAGAAAATTTAATTTTCTCATTGTACAAAGTTGGAAAAAAAGACCTTAAACAAAAAACATTTAACTCTTGAAATTAAGTCTGTCCATTAAAATGATGATTTTAGTGACCACTGACCAAGACAGCTTTAATCTTGCTTCTTGCTGACCATGCATTAAACAGGCTTCTTCCCAACTACAAGGGCTTTATTTAAAAAAATTGCCAATATAAATAATTTTTCTATCCTTCAACATTCAAGTAATTTGTTCAATGGATGGATTTTACTATATCCAAAGATTAAAAACACCCAGTGACAGATTGCTGCACTGTTTAAGAATCACATGTGAAACAGTCCTGTCTGGGACAGATCAAAAACCATAGAATACTTTGAGACTAATACACGCTAACATGTCTTACTTGAAGATTTTGGTGTTTTATATGTTTATGAGATGTTCAAACCATATGTTTTTGTAGTAAAATTGAAATTAGAAGATGAAGCGTTACAGCTGTGATGCTAACTGCTAAATCAATAATTTTCTGGAACCAAGGGAGGAAAGTGCAAAAGAGTAGTCTGACTCCAGTTGAATGAGTTTCTGTCATCTTTAGTGGTAACTCCTTTGCTCTTTCTTGTTAAGACCACACCTATACAAGGGTTATATTTGAACAACAGTAAATGCTGCCTCAGTGTTAAGATGACACATTATTTTATATCTTATTATTTTACTCTATTTATAAATGTATCCTTTTCAGACAAATAAATGTATTTGTAAAGATCTCTGACAGGGCTACAGAACTTGCCCAGTGGTTGAGAGAGCTTTTTACTTTTCCTTGAGGATCTGGAGTTCATTTCCCAGCACCCACCCTGTAAAATCAAAAAGAAAATTATAAGGCTCCCACAAATAATGGCACAGAAGATATATTACCATTAGTGGCACAGAGAGGAAATATTGGACCAAGACTAGACTACAACCCAGCAGGGAAAACTTTAAATCCTGTAGCTGCATTCTGATGTTAAAGAGTTTCCATGGCTCTGCCCTTTCAGCTTTGCTGCCCACAACATACTTCTCGCTCTTGGGTTGGTTCCACTTCTTGTATGAAACTTTTCTTGGAAAATATCACATGGCTCTGTCTGCATCTTAGAGGACCATAGTGGAATCCAGGCTTCACTTTCACAGCTTCATATAATGGCTTCTTGAGGCCTCTATGCAGTGACTTTGCTGCCATGTGGCTGGTCTCAGTGTCTCCCCTTAACCTTGGAGGAAGATTCTACAACCTCTTTACTCATGTACCATTCTTGACTGTAAAGCCATAACCTGGCCTAGTGATACTTGCTGAGCTATGTTCATTGCTGTGCTATTCACTATAGCTAGGAAAAGGAAACTACCAGAAGTAAAGAAAAGTGAAATTTGTAGGTAAATGGTAAATGGATGGAACTAGAAAATATATTGAGTGAAGAAACACAGACAACAAATATGAGTGTTCATTCTTATTTGTTGATCTTAGCCCTAAATGTTTAGATGTCAGTATTTATCCTCAATTCTCTTCAGAAGCCAGGAAAGTAACTAAATAATATTGCAGGGGGTGGTGTATAGAGGCTACCCATTTCTATCATGAGGATAGCAGGTGGGGCTTCTGATCTGCCTGGAAAGAAAGAAGGTCTTAGTGATGATAGCTATTATTCTTGAGGCCAGAAGTTCTGAGTTCCAGTTCTGATTCTACTGTTAATAAGCTGTAATATCTTTGGCAAACTTAACACTTATATGTCTACATCATTTTTTTTCGTCTGTAGGTAATAATAGTTGCAATGTAGTTTAGATCTTAGTCCAGTGATGACTCAGTGACATGTTCAAGGAGAATCTCAGAACAGCAGTGGCATAAACTAAAACCTCACAAGGAATTATGATCATAGAGTGGGTGCTGAATCCAAAACTAAGGTATTTTGAGACCTAGTCCCCATTTCTAATATGGCACCATCTTACTGTGTCCTCAAGAGGGGACTGTATCCTTACACAGCAGAAGCAAAAGGGCAGACAATAGTACACACACACACACACCCTGTACCTTCATGAGGGTATGAAGCTCATTCAAGAGACTAGATCCCTTAGTCATCTCTAAAAGGCCACACCCCTCAGCAGCATTAGATCTGGACCAGACACATTCAAACGACAACCATTACAAAGCCATCCAAGGTGACCTTCAGGCTATAAGCAATCTTTATCAAAACCCCAGTGGCAGTTTTGGTTTTGCTTGGTTTTGGGAAACATGGGGGATTGAACCTAGAATGTCGCCCATGTGGAGAAATGCTCTATCACAGAGCTACCGCTCCAGTCTTCCCAATGATAGTTTTTGTAAAACATGAAAAAGCCTGAAGTTCATGCCAACTCTCAAAGCTAAAGGAATCTTGACAAAGACTAAAATTGGTGGACTCACAATTTCTGTTTTTAAAACTTCCTTCAAAGCTACAGTCATCAACTGTGGTGATTTGAATATGCTTGACCCAAGAAGTGGCACTATTAGGAGGTGTGGCCTTGTTAGAAGTGTGCCACTGTAGGAGTAGGTTTTGAGACCCTCCTCCTAGCTGCCTAGAGGACAGTCTTCTGGTTGCCTTCAGATTAAGACATAGAACTCTCAGATCCTCTAGTGCCTTTCCTGCCCAGATGCTGCCACACTCCAGCCTTGATGGTGACTGTCTGAACCTCTGGATTTGTAAGACAGCTCCAATTAAATGTTGTCCTTTATAAGAAAAAAAGAAAGAAAGAAATCCCAGTGAGAACTAATGGGGCATTTATGTGTTGGTGTACACAACCACACCCATGGAGAACACACTAATAGTGATTCCTCTTCTTTTGCAGGCACTATGTAACCTGAACAGACATCCTGCCAGGAGTCACATGTGATATGCATTCATTAGTGATTTCTTATTTCAGACCCAACAGCATTCTAATGCTCTAACATAATTGATTCTTCTTCAATTGCTCTTTGAGAAGCATGCTGTCATGCCTCCAGAGTGGCTTGATTGGACTCCTGAGCATTTAGTGACTCCATAATGATGGACTGTTATATCTGCAGTAACAGCTTCCTCATGCCACACAATGCCAGGAAACACCCAGGTGCTCTCATACTCTCTCTCCAGATCCACCCTGGGCACTGGAGAGGCACTATTGTATTTCAGGACCATGTTTCTCCCCGTGCTGTGATCTGGCCTCAGAATAAAGAGCCCCTGAGCCTGCCTCTTCTCACTTCATGCTACCACATGGTGGAGAAGATGGATCACAGAGGCAGCATAAACGTCTGCATGGAGGGCAGCCAGCTGTTTATTGCTTCATTATCTGCTTCTGGAAAACAAGCTATGGAGCCGCCCCCAACACACAAACATAAAACTTGATGAGATATTAACATTCAAATTACAACACGCTTTATTTTTATTTTGTTTTAGAGGCGTTGAAATGTGTGCGACTGTTTCAAAATGCCTTTTGGGGAGGTTTAATAACTCTTCCAGCTTCTCTGTGGTCTTTTTCAACGTGGGTACCTGCTGTCACTTCCAAAGTCCACAGAAGGGGATTTCAGCAATTACTGGGGCCCCAGGCTCTGGTTTGTCTAATATTCTAGGCATGTCAGCTTGACAAATTCACCCAAATAAAAAGTAATTCGCAGGCTCCTTTACCTTACGAATTCCTTAAATGACTAGTTCCAATGGCCTGTAGCAAGGTACCTTTGTTAGGGACTTTGGAGAACGTGGAGCCTCCTGCCATGGGCCTGGTCAAAGCTGGTTTTCTATTAACAGTGAGTGGTGGCAATGTTTTCCTTCAAGAAAAGCCTTCCATACCTGCCATTGAGCCCACATGTTAAGTCCTCTCTAACTCTTCTATTTTTTGATGAACAAAACAAAAATTGCTTCCTGTATTCCCCCTTCCCTGGTGCTTCCTTCTCTCTTGAGCTCTCAGTGTATGAACCATTTTGTTTTTTATTGCAAAGAATTGTCTATCTACTGCCAGTTCATTAGCTGGCATCTGTGTCTGCCTTACCCTCTAGTCTGTGATGATACCTGCCCAGAGTCAAACCATTTGGGTACTACTGGTCTGCTATAGTAGAAATAATCATTAGCTTGCTAAGTTAAGGGAAACTGAAAATACCAGAGATGCCACGTGAAGCAAAATAGTTTAAAGATACTTAAATTATTGGTCTATTTTATATTATGACAAGCCTTTACCTGAATAAATCACCAAAGCACTGATTTAGTTACAATAGCAACTGTCACCCATTGTCACTTTTGCCAGGAGGATCATAGAGGCTTTTCATAAGCCTGCTAATTTATGTACCATTGCTGCTGCTGTCAACTGAGGAAACAGGGTCAGAAAAGTCTGATATCATCCACAAGGCCTGTGGGGTCAGTGGTTTCTGTCAGGGTTCTGCAGACAAAAACACACAGTAGGAGGCTGCGATTGTTATTCTTTTTTTCTATTTCTTAAGCTGTGATGTCATTTTTATTCTTTCCATTAATTTATTCACCCCACCCCCTCAGCCCTCCCCTCCCCCATTTGCCCTTCTCACCACCACTATTCTTATTTCTCTTCCTGAAGGATCTAGCTTCACCCAGGAGACAAGCCCTTGAGGGGTTATTTAGACTAAGTTACTTAATGTGCTAACTGTGGGTGGCACTATTCTCTAAATAGGGATCCTGGACTAGATAAAACAGGGAACATGAGCTGACCTCTGGATTAATCCTTCCCTGCTTCTTGAACACAGGTGGGAGGTGGTCAGCTGCTCCAAATTCTTGCCAGGTGATTTTCTTGCCTTGCTGGACTATAGCTTTGATCTGTGAGCCATAATAAACACCTTGTCTCTTAACTTTTGTCAGCTTATTTTATCACAGCGACAGGAAAAGAAATGAAGATGTGCTTTCGTACGGGCACATGTATCTCTATGTATCAGTTTGTTGAGAGAGAAAGACATTGAGAGGCTGATTTAAGGAACTGTTTCATGTGTTGGCAGGGGAGGGCAAGTGTGAAGTGCATGGGCAGGCTGATGACTTGGAAATCCAGCTGCTTTCATGCTGCTGAGGTCTTGAGTCAAAATTCCATAGGGAAGTAGGGCTAGTTCTTAAACTCAGGTAGGATTTCAATAAGGGAACCCTTTTGAGCAAGTGTCCTCTGACCTCCACACTCCTGCTGTGGCACCGGTGTGCCTACCACAAATGAATAAACTTAAAAAAATTCCTTGAAAAATTCAAACTTATATAAACTAAGCAAGTTTCTATAAAGCCTTCAGCTGATTAAATGGAATCCACTTACCTGATGGAAGGCAATCTGCCCTTCTCAAGGAATACTTATGTATGTGTTAATCATGTCTAAATGGTACTATTATCAGCATCCTTAGCCTGGTATTTGGCCAAACATCAGGGAAGTCCAGTCTGACAATCAGTACATAAATTTAGCCACTGTGTATGAGATATAGAACCTAAATCATCTCTGCAGCCAATGATTCTCTTCACAGGTTTAATTCAGGTGTTGGTCCAGCACTCCTGAACTATCATCTGTTAATTTTTTTCTCTCAGCTAAGCCTTGTCCCCTTAGAATCTGCTTGTCTTCATTGTGAAATCTCCTATGTTTCTACATAGGGATCATTTCCTTTCTTCTTGGGGTTTAGCTCAGTGATTTTGCTTACCTGGTTCTGAAATCTTTCCTTCCCAGCACACTCACTAGCCATCATAATTCCACAAGGTGGGCCATGAAGCAAAGGGAGCAAGCTAGAAGAGGAACGCTATAAGCTATAAGCTATAAGCTATAAGTTATAAGCTATAAGCTATAGGAGAGAGCTCTGAGTGGACTGAAGTGAAATTCTCCAGTGCCATGATGTTTTGAGCAGTGCTGAGCTCCAGTCCTAAGGAAGAGAGATGCCCATCATACAAAGCAGTGCTGAGGAGGCAGCTTATTTTGTGGGAGCAAATAAACCTTAATCCTGGTGGAATTTGAAGAAAAGGTTTGTTTAGAAATCAAGTATGTTAATTTATTTGAAAGCTATCACAGGATGAACATGCTTTTAAAATGTAGGTTACTTGAACTCAATCTGAATCTTAATTGAATTATTCTCTCTCCTACATGATACATGCACTCTATGTCTCCAACAAAACATGATTTATTTTAGAGTTAACAATGTTTCTTGAGTGAGACAGATATTGTGTAATAATTAAGAGCTCAGATTTGAGGGATCTGTCTGAATTTGAAGCCCAGACTGGCCCTGCTATATATTAGAAGTATGACCTTGGGAAAATTAATTATTCTCTTTTCAACTTAGTGTTGTCGTTTCTAGTGTGTTCATAAAATAGCATCTTATGTGGTGACTTCAAAGGATCAACAAATTACCTTCAGGGAAACATATCAGAGTCCTGACATGTTTGAAGTACCATTACCATTATTCTAATTGTCTCAGAAAGGCAAGGTAAGAATATCGGAGTGAAAGGGCTTGGAGGAGTAATGACATTGCTTCACAGAAACTGGGAAACAGAAGCATGGACCAAATGTCATCCCCAAAGGACATGTCTTTATTCACTTACTTTCGAAGTCAGCTCCATCAACAAAGGTTTCTACTAATGACATAATTTAAAGTGTTTTGATCTCCAAGCTTTTCTGTCAATAGCAGTTCCCCTGTCTACATTTTAGATCGATACAATGCTCTTTGAAAGGTTCAACCCACTTACTGAGAGATGATTGGCTCATGAGGGTGCTGAGCTAATTAATACACTAATTCATTGATAGGTTCATAACTGATGACATCAGTGGGCGATGCTGGGAGCTTTTGTTGGTGGGGCTTAGTTGGGAAGTAAGTCACCATAGACATGTCCTCTTGGGGATGATATTTGGTTCTTACTTCTGCCTCCCAATTGCTATGAGGCAACATCGTTTCTCTTCCAAGTCCTTTCACTTTGACATCTTTTCCTCGCCCTTCTTCAGGAGCCCTCTCCCTGTGGTCTAAAACTACTGAGAGCCATAATAAATGTTCCCTCCTTTATATGGTTTCTCTCAAGTATATGGTCACAGTGATGGAAAGTCTGATATAGACTTAAAGTGTTTTGACCTTTGCACTAAATTATTCAACAAAATGTAAGCCTTATCAACATCAGTCATTGGCAACAAGAAAACATGAAACACATGGGTCTCTGGGGTTTATTCACTACTTGGCATTAAGGCTTGAGAATAAAATGTAATCTATTTAAATTATTGAGATGACCAGGTTAAGGAAATACAGTATCAACAGTGTGGAGTGATTTTTCCTGTATTATCTACTGACAGAGAAAATCCATTTGGCTTCTCTATGCTTGTTCCTATGTTGAGATAAGTATTGATATTCAAATGCAGTGTAACAGCAAACCCTGCTTAGATAAAATACTTTTTGATATATCACTGAAATTATTATCCTTTAGATTAAATAAGTGAGAAGATGTTCCTTTGTGACTTTTTGAAGGGGTGGCTTGTATGCATTTTAATAATGTCTTTATTAAGGAATAATTCATAAAACATAAAATTCACCCACTTAGAATGTATAAATCAATGGGTTTTAGGATTTTAAGAGGAATGTGCCATCATCACCACTAATTTCAGAACAATTCTGTCATCTTACAAAGAAACCTCCTGCTCAGTAGCAACCGTTCCCAATTTTTCCTTTCTCAGCCCAGCCCTAGGAAATGCTTATCTGCTGTCCATCTTTATAGAATTGTCTATCCTGGACTTGTTATATAGATGGAATCATACATAGTCTTTTTGACTAAATTCTTTAACTTAATACTTATTATTATAAAGCTACTCTGTGTTGTAGCTCATATCAGTGTTGCAATCTTACTTTTGATGAATAACAACTCATTGTACTGTATTGCATTTTGTCTACATGTCAGTTGACAGAAATGAGATTTTTCTCTATGGTTTGTCTATGAATAATGTTACCATAATTACCAGTGTACTTTTTATTCCCATACAGACAGGTGTTCTCATTTTTCTTAGATACCAACGTACTTTTTAATTTAAAATATAATTACAACATTTCCTCCAGTCCTCCCTTTAACCCGTGCCTCTATACTCCCTCTCAACCTCATGAATTTTTTTGTTTTGTTTTTGTTTGTTTGTTTGTTGTGTGGTTTGGTTTTTCTGGATGGGGTTTTTCTGTGTAACAGAGTGCTGGCTGTCCTGGAACTTGCTTTGTAGACCAGGCTGGCCTTGATCTCACAGAAATCTGCCTGCATCTTTCTCTTGAGTGCTGAGATGAAAGGTGTGTACCATCATGTCTCATGATTTTTTAATTATTGGTGTGTGTATGCGTGTGAGTAAATATAGCAATGCAACCTTCTAGATCTTTTCGTGTTATTTACATGTACATGTTTTAGAGCTGACCACTTGGTACTGTGATAACCATGTAGAAGGCCTCATCACTGTGGAAGATGAATTCTCCATCTCTCAGTAGTCATTAATTGCCTATAGCTCTTCATATAAAGATAGGATGCTCTTGAGATTTCACCCATCCATATTGGCCTCTCAACTGATAGTATCATTCTGCAGGCATTGTTTAGGAAGCCATATTGTTGACATTTCATGGCTATAGCTTCCATGTCATATCAAGAAGACATATCACAGTAGGGTATTCTTGGTCCTTTGGCTCTTACAATTTGTCTGTCCTTACTTATGCAATTTTTCGTGAACATTAGGTATAGGGATTATTTTACAGATGTCTCAGCTCAGAGGGCTACACAACTCATAGTCATTTTGTCTCTGAAGTTTGATCAGTTGTGGCTTCCTATAATGATCTTTGCAACAAAGAAACTTCTCTGATGAGAGGTGATAGATATTACTACCACTTAATGAAACCAGAATAATTTCTAATTGCATTCAAATAACTTGTCCTCATCCCCACAGCTCAAGCTATCTAATAGAGTGGACAGGATGTATTAAGCAACACACACTTACTTTTATTAGTCTTAACACCTCACCTAACCCAAATTTTCTTTCAAAGTTCTAATTTCCAAACACCTGCAGGTTGGGGAGTAGGAGCTCAACGTTAGATTTTTATAGAAGCATAACCCAGCTGCTATCAGCCTTTGTGCTCTGGATCTTAATTCTAGGTGAAGTGGATAAGAGACGTTGATAACTGAGAGGAAGTCTGATGAGTATGGAGAAGGGATGACTACCCATTAAACCCAGAGCTAGCAGGTGAGGGAGAGAAAAGTCAGAAACTCACAACCAAAGCCAATATCGGGAGTTGGGCTACAAGTCAAAAGGAAAATAAAACAAAGAGATTTTTCTCAGAAGTAGAAAAATGGAAGTCCCAGCAGATGAGCAAATGGGTGTGGAAGTAATGTTTAGCAGGCAGAGCCTAAGGAGCTATGCTTGGTTGGGGTCAGGCATAGAGGCTGGAAAAGTACGGAACATTCTAATATTTGAAGAAGAAAATGGCTAGAGGCTTCCAATGTGACCCAAGTTGTCAGGGAATAGAATAGAGGGGAGGCCATTTTGCATGTGCACGCATCACCCAGGAAGAGACCTAAGAACTAGTAAATTGTGTTGTCTCTGAGGATGCAGAGGGGCATGTGATGGTGGCTGAGACAATGGGGGTAGATTCTTCATGTATCCTTTTTTGTGTTTCAGAAAATTCTGAGCAACTTATTCTTTGATGATCTGTTAGAATTCTGCACCTTATCTACAGGATCCTGGGGATTTTTGAGATGGGCAATTTTAAATTACGATTCTATTTTGTTGGCTTTATGGGTCTACTTAAATAATTTCATCTCAATCTTAGTTGATGTATTTTCCATGTTTTGAGGAATGTAAATTTTGATTTCTGGAGATATCCCTATCCATGATTTTATGTTGCACCACAGAGTATAAAAACAAAAACAGTATGAGACTAACATCATAAAAGACACATTGATCAACAGCATAGAATTGATGACCCAGACACATTGATCAATAGAATAGAATTGATGACTCACATATAAACCCATACTCTCATAGCTGCCTGATTTTTTAAAAGGTCAAAAATATGCACTAAAGAAAAGAAATAATCTCATTGAATGATGCTGCATTTATTAGTTAAGCTGCATAGCTTGATGTTGAAGAATGAAACAATTCCTTATCTTTAATCTTGAATAAAACTCAATTCCAAATGGATCAAGGACTTGATGTATGATATGACATTCTCAATCTGACTGGGAAAAAAGTAGGGTATATACTTGAGCTTATAGACACAAGAAAGAGATTTCTGAACAGGACACAAGTAGCACAAGACACCATTATTTCAGTGAATAGGCATCCTACATATCTGATGGAGGTTTAGTATCTAGAATATAGGAAAAACTCAGAAAACTAAATATAAAGAAAACAACCTAATTTTAAAATGACACATGGAACTAAACAGAGAGTTCTCAAAAGACCAAACACAAATGGATGATAAACATTTTCTATCATACAATCCAGCTGTAGCACTCTTAAGCATATATCTTAAGGACTCTCTATCTTCCTACAGAGATACTAATTTTTCCATGTTATTGCTGTTATATTCTCAATATCCAGAAAATAGAAACAGCCTAGATGGCCATCAACTGATGAATGGATAATGAAAATGTTGTACATTTACGTGATGGAATATGTTTCATCTGTTAAAAATGAAATTATTGCATTTTCAGGTAAATGGATGGAATTGATGTTGTGCCCAGATCACAAAAACCCCAAAGGGACCACCAGGAACCGCAACTCCAATGCAAACACATGAGAGTCTTTATTCAAGCTTGAACTTGGGCCTTAAACCTTCCTGATGCAACAGTATAGGAGAGGTGCCCTGAGGTCTAGAGGAAGGGGTTTATAAGGGAAAAACCTGCAAGCGGGTGGTGGGGTTTCCAAGTCTTGGTGTTACATGAGAGGATAAAGTAATGTTGGCCTTCAAGCTAATTGGTTTACAGCACCTGGTTAAACCATAAGAAGGGAGCATACATCAGAAAGGAGCATCTTAACCTGGGAACAGCTTATGTTTTCTTAGCCCACTCTGTTGTTATCAGCTAGCTACAGCTGCTGTGTCTATTTTGCAACTGCCAGGGACATTTCATAATTTTTCTGAGACCTCAAGAGTGGGGGCCATGCCTGTCTAAGGGCAAATTAACTTAAGATGGGGTTTTAAAAACAAAATGGAGTTTATTCTGCTACCTCAGCCCCTTCTTTCTCCCCTTCTACTAGTTGATTTAGAGGCCAATCTTGGGCTCCTTGAAGTCTGCATTGTTTCTGCTAATTTGTTGATAGTGAGAATAGATTACCATCATTGATGAGAGGGGATCTGCTGATTGTATGATAGCCTGTCTCAAAATTTTCGATCACTTAAATTAATCAAAAGACTGGTGGGAAATTGATTTTACAGAGCTTAAGCCAGGAAGGTATGGCTACAAGTATGTGCTGGTATTTGTGGACACTTTCTCCAGATGGACAGAGGCATTCGCAACCAAGGCTGAGACAGCAAAGGAATAGCTGGAGGATATCTTATCCATGTATGGATTTCCTCATATGATAGGATCAGATAAAGGACTGGCATTTGTGTCCTAGGTAAGTCAGGATGTAGCAAAATTCACTGGGGAAGATTGGAAATTACATTGTGCATACCTACCCCAAAGTGCAGAGCATGTAGAAAGAATGAATAGAACATTAAAAGAGACCTTAACTAAATTAGCCTTAGAGACTGGTTGAGACTGAATGATGCTCCTTCCCTTTGCCCTTTATCGGGTAAGAAATTCTCCTTACCAGATGGAACCAACCCCCTTTGAAATTATATAAATGTTAGAGATGGTAGATAATTTCAAAGAAAGAGAGGTTTCTGTTCAAGAGAGCAGTGGCACATATGAACTCAGTGATTCTGAGACTATACAGATGACTTGAACAATCTCAAACCAGACAAAAATCACTGTATAGGTTGGGCGTGAAATCTCACCACTAGCTGAGGAGCCATTGACATGTCATGGTTGCTAGGAGAGGGAGAGTCAGTCCTCTTTAATTGTATGACCTCTGGTGAGTTGACCACACTTCAGGGCATACCCCATTTCTAGGAGTAGCTGAGTAACACAAATTGGACTTGATAGGTTTTTGAAAAAGATGAAAATTCAAAGTTGGGTGGTAGGAAGTTAAGGGTGGATTTGAGATGAATTGGAAAGGTAATATGATAAAAATGTATGCAATTTTGGAAGAATTAATAAATATATTATTAACTTTATAAATATAACAAAGGAAGGTAATATCACTTAAGCTTTCAAAGGGGTTGACCACTTGGTACTGGATAACCAATTCAGGTGTTTATCTCCCACCTGATTGGGAAAAAAAATTGGAAGACCAATTTTCCCTTTCTCAGTAATCATCAGTCACTTATAACTTTTTATCTAGTAGTAGCTGGAAAGTGGAGGTACACATCTTTAATCACAGCCCTCAGGAGGCAGAGGCAGATGGGTCACTGCTTGGTCTACATAGTAAGCTCTAGGTAACCAGGGCTACACAGGAAAATCCTATCTCAAAAAACCAAATCAAAAGAATGAGGGAGAGAAGGATGAGGAGGGAGAGAAAGAGAGAGAGAGAGAGAGAGAGAGAGAGAGAGAGAGAGAGAGAGAGAGGGAGTTAAAAGTGATGTAAATGCAAAATTTTGTTCATGAGCATTTCTAAAGTCATCAATCTATTTACATCACAGAACACCTTTTACTGAATCAAGAAGAGGTAATATGAAATTGTATTGGGGTCATTATTTATTATTATTATTATTATTATTATTATTATTATTATTGAACATTTGAGCTCAAACTCACGTGAGATTTGTATGTGAATAATCCTCTGTCACATCACAGCACACTGGGTTATTCACAATAAATCCCCATGATAGTTAGCCTAAAACATCTTGCATACAGGTGTGTTTTTATGAGACAGTAAAACCATACCAAATCCTGAAAGCCACTACAGGTTGAGTATTTCTTATATGAATTGGTTAGGAACAGAAATATTTCAGTTTAGTTTGGACCTACTAATATTTAAATATGCACAATGAGCTATACTGGGAATGGAACTCACATCTAAATTCATTGTTTCATAAGGTTTCATTGAGACCTCATATACTAATCTAAAAGGTAGTTTCATACAGTATTTTCCGTGCCTGTGTAATATGGTTTATCACAAAGGGTCAGATGTGGAAGATTCCTCTCAGGACATTATGTTTTATTTGAAATGTTCCCA
This sequence comes from Rhynchomys soricoides, assembly GCA_019843965.1. Taxonomy (NCBI): domain Eukaryota; kingdom Metazoa; phylum Chordata; class Mammalia; order Rodentia; family Muridae; genus Rhynchomys; species Rhynchomys soricoides. The sequence continues at coordinate 4,852,760 of JADRCH010000157.1, read as the reverse complement.
ATTTGGGGACCTTTTAAAAAGCATTCCTCCAGGTTCCTCAGCATGGTAGACAAGCAGTGAGTGTTTTCATTTCATATTTTTGGATGAGGTTTATTCTCCAGAGTACTGTATTTTATAATACAAACCAAGAATGCCTGTATTCACCAGAAACACCCTGTCCAATATGAAAGCCTGCAATGAAAGCTTATGCTCTGAGGAAGACAATTTTCTACTGGGCATAAGTTTAAGAGGAAATGCCAGGCGCATAGTAATCAGGAAGAATATTATGGAACAAGAGTGGGAGGACTTGGGGAAGGCCAGCTACACAAACTTTACAGGAAGGATGAAAAGCAGCACAGCCTGGTGGGAAAGAGGCCTAAGGAAGGGCAAGATGTAGTAGACCCCAGGGTCAGAGTGACAAGTTCATAGCAAAGAGTCACATGGTAAGACTTAATGAGCATGGCGATGACTGCAAGACAGTGGACAAGAAGCCAGGGAAGGGAAGGAAATGAATGAGTGGTCAGTAGACTGCAGAAGGTTCAAGATATGTGACGATCTAGAAGAGCCTTTTAACACGAGGAACCATGGGATTGGAGTCCTTAAAGAGATCAGAGTTAGGGTAGGGTGGAACAAGAACAAGTTGATTTCTGATATTTGTCCCATCCATGAAGTCTGTAGGACAGGAGATTCACCAAGAGAAGATGAATCATAGAAGCAAGCTTAGAGAAGAAATGAGGCATGGAGATGCTCCAAGTTAAACTGGTTTGATTTTGTGAATGGGAGAGCTATGAACACAAAGAAATGGAAGTAGAGGTGGAGGGAGGCTGGTGTGACACTAGGCTAGCAACACCTTGTGCCTTCAGGTGACCGAGTATAAGGCCATGGCCCAAGAATATGAATCAGCTTAGAAAGAACAGAGAGGACAAGCTATGTTTACCCTCATTGTGTAACCTCCCCTCCTCCAGCATAAACACTCTAAGTATTATCAATGAGAGAGAGAGAGAGAGAGAGAGAGAGAGAGAGAGAGAGAGAGAGAG
>JADRCH010000157.1:4824325-4851734 GCA_019843965.1 Rhynchomys soricoides | reverse complement strand
AGAGAGAGAGAGAGAGAGAGAGAGAGAGAGAGAGAGAGAGAGAGAGATTGGGCTGGAATGGGGTTTTGGAACATCAAAGCCCACCCCCAGTGACACACCTTCTCCAAGAAGAACACACCTATTCGGAGGATACAGCTCCTAATTCTTCCAAACAATTCAACTGGGAACTAACCATGCAAATGTATGCGACTACAGGTGGGGGTGGGGGGGGATTCTGATTCAAACCACCACAGGGCCACAGTGTGATCATCTGTAAAATGTTTATACTGACTCACTTAGAGGTTTGTGAAGAAGAAATGATATAGAAATTGTGAAGTACTTAGGTCAGTATGTGGAAAATTTCTGGCTATAGACAACAGCCTTGTTTTTCTCCACTCTCAGCTGGAACACCACGGGACAAAATATACAGTGTTTACAGAGACCAGTCCTGCTCCATAGGTGAATGTACTATGTGGTTATGACAGTTCTGTGACTTAAAGAATATGATTGATCGTGAAGATAAACTCCAGTGCTGTTGGCCTGGATCAATACACATCAGGAGTAATGATGCATTGACTTCTAGGTAATGAGAGAAAGTTATGGTGTTGTGACTATATTATGGCTTCTTGGACTCTTTATTGCTTTCTCTGTGCATTAATATAATAAGAAGCATGAATCATTTGCTTCTGAACTGCAAGAAGCCGCAGGCTGGGGTGTTGATCATTTTATGTCAGGAAGTCATTTCTGGAAGAAAAACAACCAAGAGAGTGCTATGGCATTTACTGACAAGTACTTCAAATTTGTAGCTTCCCACATGGGGGATTTGTCTCTGGGATCATTTGGCTCCTGTTTGGGAAGAACACATGTGTTAGAAAGAAGGCACATAGCCAGTTTAAAGGGAGAAATAAAAGCAAAGTTGATGAGTGAATTATTTCATAAAACATTTCCTTTGTGTGCCTTCTATGTGCCAGGTGTTGTCCTGACATCAGAGCATAAACACTCATTGTATGGATCCTATATGTTATCAAGACTATTAAGCTACAATAGCATATAGAGCCAAATGCATGCATACGTGGGAAACAATCTGGAGAATAGCAACTAGGTGACAGGTCAGTTTGGATATTTCCAGAGCCCGGGGCATAGGTCTTATAATAGGTTTGAAGAACAATGTGTGTCACTTAGGTTTTCCATACCTCAGATTATCAATGTTTAAGTGGCAAATAAAAGTTACATTGTATATTCAATTTATGACATATAATATATAATTTTGATATATGAATGCATTCTGAAATGGTTGAATCAGACAAATTACATCAACTACCCCATGCTTTAATTTTTGTGGTGAGAATATTCTTCTCCTTTAGTCATTTTAAAAGATCCATAGACATCTCTATATGTGTATATATAAATATATATATATTTATTTATACATATAATCATAATGCAATATAACAATCCCCAGAACTTATTCCACCCTGTCAACAACTGTACTCTCCACTTCTATGAGATTTAGATTTTTCAAATTCTACAAAGAGAGATTATCTAGTAGTTTTCCTTTTTTTGTATGACTTATAATAATGTCTTCCAGATTCCTTTATGTTGTAAAAAAGGTGACAAGATTTCCTCCTTTTCTTAAAGCTGACAATATTCCATTGAGGTCTTTGTTTATTTCTCAATCAAGTTATAATTTTTGATATTGAATTGTGTGAGTGTTTTCTCTTTTGGATGTGAAGCCCTTATTGGATGCATGCTTTAGAGATACTTTTCCTAATATGTAGACTGACTCTTAATTTTGCTTATTAATGATGTCAAAACCACCATTTCTTTGTTCCTACAATACAAACTAAACATATATTCATCTATATGTTTAGGAAGGCTTTCTTCAAGTTGTTGATCAGAGATGTCATAGAGACCACCAAATCAACTCAGGCTTTTGACACTGTTCTTGGTTGCCCACCAGAATTTGATAGTAATATCCTACTATTGAAAATGCCAAATATTGATCACAGAGCATGGAGAAAACAAATCAATACTGACCAGAAAGCTTTCTCCTTGCTGGCAAGCTTTCATTGTACTGGAAAGTGCTATGAAAAATGCTGGTGAAACGAACAAACAAAAAACCTCTCCTTGCCAGTCTTACATAGCATGAGCCCTATGAATTACAATAATGAGCCTGCCTTCCCAGATATGGCCATGTGTGCAATATCAGACAAGTGTATGTGGGTAACCATTCACATTCTGATTAGATTTAAGGCCCAACTCCCTAAGAAGAAACATGTGCCAGGTACTGCAAATATGGCTAAGAAATAAAGTATGGAAATCTCACCAGCTTCAGGGGTAAACTTACCACTCTTATTTTGTTGAATTGTATCAGACTGGCCACTAAATCCCCATCTTTCTATGAACCCATTAGTGTTGCTCCCAGAACTTATCAGAGCAGTTTCTTTGTTCTGTTGGTTGTAGTTAACACAGAAACTTAAAACAGATCAAAGTGTAAAGTGGAATGCTCATCCACAGATGGGATAATAATGTCACACCCACTCCTCAAGGTTAATGGGACCATAGTAGAAGAGAACATAGAAAGATTTTAAGAGTCAGGAGTTGAAGATGTCCAGAAAGTCTTTTGGACATGACAGGACCACTGACCACTGGACTCATTAGCCCTAAGCAACTGTGGTTTCCTTTCAAGATCTTCAGAAATTCAAAGTACTCGACATTCTAGCATGGATGGAAAAGTGGTTGATGAGCCTCACCCTTAATTAAAAAGCTTTGGACAGTTAGTTGATGGTTTCTGGAATAAAGAGTCAATTTTATTTAAGGGTGTGGCCCTTAGTAGTCAACCATGACTATAATAAGTGGCTCTATAGTATAGAGTATAGAGTCTATACCCAGGGAATATATGTTCAGTATAATTTAGCGCTGATGGATTATTGAGACAGCGGGAGGGAGGGAGGAAAGGGAGGGAGGGAGAGAGAGAGAGAGAGAGAGAGAGAGAGAGAGAGAGAGAGAGTAAAGTAACAGTGGTTTCCTTATATCCCTGGTTCCTGGCTCATACCTGGCAGGCAGGTGTTACTAGGCAACTGTTGGGTGGAGCCTAAAGGAATTGCTAAGCTGGATGGTAAAGGTTTTCATCAATGGCCAGTGGTACCAAGGATTTCAAGAGTGCATTATGGAAAAGGCTGGAGTTAGGAAGAGCTCTGTGCATACTGTGGAGTGAAGTCTTGATTAGAAATCCTATGCATAAGCAGAAATTTTCTTTTGAAAAAGTTCCCAATTCTGATTTGAAAATCCCATTTCTGGATATCTCTGCACTACTCTGTCGGACTTTGGGAGGAGAGCTGGCCCTCTTGAAAGTCCTAAAAGTGATGTAGTGATATCTTCTCTCTAAATAAGTTCTTTAATTCTGTTTCTTTGTCTTGATTTGGACTTTCATGTTGAATCATCTATTTTCCCATGCTCCTTCTAATTAATTTGCTAGTCTAAATTAGTGCCAAATAAATAATGAGCTTCCAAATTAGCTGACACCATAATGGAACAGAGATTTAATTAATTTACTAGCAAGGCCCTCTACAGACAACTGTATGTTTATAGCATAAAATGATGGTATTTATTAATGTTGAAACTTTTCTTAATTTAACAGGTTGCTTTAATAACTAGAATTTAATATGGAATCCTCTCATCTCCATGGACATAGTAGGCTTCAAGTCAAGCAAAGAACTCACTGACATTACATTTAATTTCCTGAGATATATTTGATCCATTTATTTAGCATACCTGTGTTGTCTATGGATTGAAGATAGTTTTTAGGAATTCTTGTCTGATATCCCAGCACCATAATCATACATAAAAATCTCTAAGATCTTCCTTTTGTTGGATTGTCAGACTGAAAGCATTTTTCCATAGCAGACTTAGTGAATGTCAAGTATTATGTCTTAATTCCGAATTATGTCAGTTTCTTTCACTGCTCTAAATTGATCTTTACATATTAGTAATTTCTATAGACCTCTGGGTGGCAGGGACTGCCCAGTAACTTGGTGGGCATGACTTTCTTTTGATGAACATAGTATTTGGGAAATAAGTCCCAGGAATTTTAGTTTATTCTACCTAAAAAAGATATATATTGCAGAAACATTGTCTTTCACATTAAGTCCACTGAAGTATTTAGAAGATCAATCAAACTGTGGTCATGAAAACATCAGATTTTATATAAAGAATGAAAACTAATATAAAGTCGGATAAACTACCAAACTCCTTGAGTTTGATATGAACCACATAATAAGGATTTTATCTGTCATTTATTTAATATTTTTTTATTTCACTCCTTAAAGTGACTTATCAGACATCTACATATGTAATAGAGTAACTCTACAGCACCTGCCAAGTGTATTAGCAGTAATGAGAAAAATGGATTCAATCATTAAAAAATGATTTTATCATCATCGAGTCATGAAACATACTGAATCATTTTCCCTATATATTTAATATACTTCCTGAATCGAAAAAGCTATTCTATGTTAGTTTTGACCCAGAAAATTCAGGTCTTAAGCCATTGGATGGGCATGAGGATAAAAGCCAAAGCATTAAGGTGGCATTCCATCTTCCCTGTTATGTGAAGTACTTACCTGTTTTATCCTTGCTTAGATTTAAATTATGTTCTTTCCTTGGTATTAGGAAGGTGAAATAATTCTTCAAATCTCTATTCTTTTGAGGAGTTTTTGGTCCTTAAAATAAAGTGGTCACAGGATCAACAACAAAACAAAATGGGGGTTTAGATGATTAACGATTATGATTTTTGAATCGTGAGAATTACAAGATTAGGGGAAAGGGGTGTATAAATAGGGACTAGCCTTGGATTTCTAGGAACAAAGGGAAAAACATAAAAAAGTGAGCAAAAGAATTAGAGGGCAGTGCATTGACAAGGGCTCGTATGTAGGGGCAGAACTAGAGGAAAAGACTTGTGGGCTGGAGGAGGGGAAAGCTAGTGCTTCAAAGGCACCAGTCGATTTAGAAGCCAGGGGCACACTGTGGCCATACAAAGAGAGGCTGTGGAGAGACCAGTGTGAAACTCTTGTCTGGAAAAGAGAGGACAAGCTGAGTGTGCCAGGTCCCTCTGCGTCTGTTATGCTCACACCTGTCCACATAAAGACGACTAGAGACTAATGCTCACATCTGTCAGCATAAAGACTAATGGCCAGTGCTTAAATTTTACTGTCCGAACTTCAGACAGGTTCCTCACTGGCATGTTCCTCACTGGCAGTTCATCTTGTGACAGTATGTCTTCTGAAAGTTGGACTTAGCAGTGTTAGCACATTGACAGATTCCAATTCATTAGCCTACCCCAAAAGGTAAATGGAGTGAGAGCTGTCAGAAACACAGGAGAACAAGGGATGCACAAATGGTAAGTCAGATGAATCCAGTCGATGACCGAGGAGGAGAGGGCATAGAATTTGCTCAGGTTTTAAGTAAGTGCAACAGAAATGAGCAAAACTACAAGCAACATTTCAAACCAAGCTCCCGGAATTATAGGTGGTTGGTACACTGAAGAGAAAGAAGAGTGGTGAGTAATTAAGGATGACTGCCATGAACAGTTGAAGGTAATGCTTCATTGTATGATGGAGATTTTTAGTGAATTGTCTGGTTCTCATAACAAGCAAAACTGGAGAGGTGATATTTAGACACAGGGTTGATGTCTCACTATGCAAGCTTGGTCTGAGCTCATAAGAGAATATATCTGTTTACAGACATGTCTCACCATGTCACTTTTGTGAGCTTTGGGCACACGTAGGCATGTAAGGTAACAAATAAATCTAGTAAACTGTTAAATATATTGTCCTTGTATCCTGAGAAATGTGCTTTTACAATACTAGTTTTGAACTGAGAACTTAGGCTATGTGCATATCCATACCAAGGCATGATTTGCATCTCACACCTTTTCTTTTCTCCACCTCTGGTTCTGTCTTTCATGCAGAGTCTGAAGACTTGAAACTCTCTAGTCTACACACTCAGCCTTTATCTAAGCCTTCTTAGCTGCCCCTTGGCCTCCTTTTGTCTAAGGAGGGATATCTGATCAACAACAGATGGGGGGGGGGGAGGAATCTCACAACTAATTCCCAAGGACTCCAAATTGATTCTAGAAAAAGAGTTGACTAGGGGTTTGTACCTTATGAGCCACACTGTCTTGATCTTCTGGGCTTCTCATTCCCTTAGGAATGGGCACAGCTGGGGTGGGTCCCAGGGTGAAGCTACCTTTGCTTGGATGAGTAAGGCTAGCACTATAGACATTTGGCCTTACTAGTGTGGATGACAGGAATGATTTTATCTGCCTTCTTTTTAAAAACCAATCATTTTCACTTTTGCAACACTCTCTGATCAACTCAGAAGGCAGTAGCAGAGTGACCTCCAAGATCATCTCTAACCATTTCCATGCCCAGTCTCCTCTCTCTTCCTGCTCCTTCCCTGTCCAGTCTCCTCCGTCTTCCTCTTCCTTCCCTGTTTCTTGCTCCTCCTTCTCTACATACTTTTAATGTATACATTAAATTACAGGCTGTCTTTGTCAGTGCCCTATTGCTGTAGAGAGACACCATGGCCACTGGCACCTCTTATAAAGGAAAGCATTTAATTGGGGCTGGCTTACAGGTTCAGATACTCACAGTAGGGATCATGGTGTCTTTCAGACATAGTAGCTGAGAGTTCTATGTCTGAATCCACAGGTGCATGAAGAGAGAAACTCTGAGCTTGGTATTGGCTTTTTGAAAAACGCAAATCCTGTCCCCAGTGACACACTTCCTCCAGCAGCCCACACCTCTTAATCCCTCCCAGGTGCCACTTCCTGATGACTAAGCATTCAACTATATGAGCCTATGGGGGACATTTTTATTCAAGCCACCACACAGATAAAGAGAGAGAACATTTCTAAAGCAAGTACCAGTTTAACCCAGTAGGTATATTCTAGTTTCCTTTTAATGTTGGGGCTGTGTTTACTACACAGGAGGGACTGTAATCTTCTCAGCAGATGTTTAAAAATGAGCCAGGAAGAAAAGAACAAAACTCATTTTATTGTAAATCAGCCTGCTGGCATCCACTCTGGAGTCTGAGCCAATAATTCATGCAGAGTGATGCTACTTTTTAAATTGTTTCATGGCCTTCCTCTTACACCATCTTGAGAAATAGCCCAGGTTCCAAGAAGCTTCAAAATTAAAAAAATAAAAATAAAAATAAAAGACCCTAAGCCACCAGGGCCTCACCACACGGAAAACCATCATCTTAACACCAATATAACTTACAAGAATGTCATGTTCCTTAAATCTACATAAGTTGGACAGGAAGAAAAAAATTAATTGCTTTTTGATGTTGGCATATATAATGCTGGCTTTGCTAAAAACACATGGAGCACTGGGTTTCTGTATTCAGGGTTCATTCGAAGTCTGGAGGGCTGAAGACACAAAATACATAAGATATATAATTGGTCAGAGACCCTATGAGAATTAGAATACCTGCTTAAAGTATGATAAATGATAAAATTTCACCTAATCACCTTGCTTCTGGGAACATAATAATAGATGCAGAAATCAAAGGCCAAGCAGAAGCTTTAGAACTCCAGTTTGAAAACCCTTTCACAAAGTCATCATAGTACTAAATAAATTAATCTAGTCTGTCTTAAAAGGAACTCTTACTGCTCATTTGTAGATACCAGCTGCTGAAAACAATGATGTAAGATTTAACCCAGTTCTTGAATACAGTAAGAAATTAACTCATGTTTTATGATCAAGAAGTCATTCAGAACTGTATTAAAAACAGAACAAACCCTTTATGTAAATATACATTTTGAATCAAGATTAATAAAACTAAGACTCTCCTTAATGAAATCACCTAATTCTCCAGTATGGACACAAAGTGCCATTGATGTGTAGATGTTACAGGAAGCCACAATGCTGGTAGTAGATAAGGCTTTAGATATATTTTACATTTATGGTTTTTACATCTGACTGGTGATATAAAGAGGGGTATCTCAGATCTTATTGTGTATTTTAATCCCTTCTGGGGTCTTGTTGAAATGAAGGTTCACTAGATCTTGGATGAGACCCAAGGTTCATTTAAATCTTCTGCTAGGTGATATTAAAAGCTGCTAGACGATGTCTCATAGTGGCAATCCCCCAGAGCCTTATGTCAAAATACAGATGCTGAAGTGTCATTTCCAGAGAGCCTAACTTAGTTCATTAGAACTTAAAACCCCAACCCCAGAGTTGAGGAAACTGATACTTGAAGCAGGGTAATGGGAAATATCACAGTTAGTGGTCACGTCAGAAGTAGGCCAAAGGTCACCTAGTCCCAGTTCAACATTCTTTCGCCTGTGTTGTAATCCCTGACCTAAGTGAGAGAATCTTCTGTGCTTTTATAGTCAAGCACTTTATATTCCCTTCGACAGTAGTGACGGTTCCTTGGTAGAAAGGACTTCATGAAGGAATACCATGGTTTGTGATTTCCATTCTGAAATTTGCAAAACTTTATTTTAGCAGAGGGAAAGGGTTTGTAGTCTGAGTTTAGACATGATCTTGCCTCCTGTAGCTTCCCTGTCTCCCAGGTAACTATCAGCTACCTGCCATCCACTGATGATGCTTTCCTCAACCCCCTGTGTACCTACCATAGGCTGTATTAGTTAGATGACCCTTTTTATGGATTAATTCTGCAAAAGGAATTAAGACAGAAGATCTAGGAATTATCTTCAAGGCTCTAATTTTCTTTAGGTCTTGTGGAAAAACTGTAGAAGCCTTCAAATTTTCCACTGTCACCAGCTTTTCCACATGATGGTGCTGTTGCCTTCCATTTCCAATTTGCTCCTGTTGAGTTGATGCTGAGTATGAGCCAACTGGCCTCATTAAGATGGCTGGTTGCCAGAAAATGGAGTGCTGCTCTTTCTGTCAGGAATATCTTGTCGAGGTGCTGCTTTGTGGAAGGATCTGCAACCTTTCCTTTGCTACCAAAGGACGAGGGACATCCTTGAACTTCAACAACAGGTTTCTTCTATTTTTTATCTCTGATTTGTGTGCCTCATAATCTACCACATGGATGAGACTGCACAGGGGCATCTTTCTATAGTGATACCTGATCACCTGTGCCTTAAAGTCAAGAAGTGTGGTCCCAGTCACGCTTACCTGCTAATCATTAGGACAACATGCACAGAGAGCTTGTTGAGCAGAAGAACCCAGGGCATGACCACCAGGCTGCCTAGAAGGACACATCCTCAGATGAAGAGGTTATTTTAGTCCCCTCAGCCAAAATGCTGTCCACATTTCAGTCTATGGGGTAATTCATTTTTAGTTTCTTTCTAAATACAATCAGGTGACTCCCAGCCACATTAAGAAATAGAACTGGCCTGATCACCATGAGGGAACACGGGTGACAAAAGGAAACTACTGTAGTTTTAAAACTCAGTAGACATGATACAGAGTGTGTTTGATAGTCTGTGGGGGGTGGGGGGAGCAGGGCTTCTCTTGTAATAAATCAGTAAAGTAGTAAAGATCTGTATATTAAGTGATTTATAGTAATTACAGAGTATCAAGACTGAGAATGTTTCTAAGGATGATGAAAGGCCCCTACACTGTAATTCCTTTGCAACTTTTTTCTTCAGTTGTACTCATTAACTACCTAATAAACTCTCTGTGATTTATGTTCTCTGTGAAGTGTTTGTGTTGTGCATCTATTTCTTCTGAATTTAAACATTTCCTCTCAGAGGAAGTCTCTCTTCATCTCAGTCAGTAAAGAAAGTTAAAAGGCCCCTGACCATAGACTAACCTAGTAAGTCTCAGGAGGTAAACAAATCTGACAAGTTTAAGGAAGTTCCCAAAACTTACAAGAGTCATGATTATGTGAGTGGTAACTATGGATGATGAGAAGAGATTCTTCCAAAGGTTGAGCTTCTACAAGTCCTGAGCATGTTTGCGAGTAGGGTAGTTCCCCTGGGAATATATCTGTGCCAGGAATTCTTGTTCCAGAGAGGTAAACTGGCACTTTATGAAATATATGCATTTCCTATGGTTATAGTTTGTATTCTATTTCTCTTTCTCTCTCTCTCTATCTCGATCTCTTTAGATGCTTGTGGAGGCCTGATGCATCAAATCTTCTGCAACTGGAGTTACAGGTGGTTGTTAGTCGCCTAATGTGGGTTCTAGAAACTGAGGTTGAGTCCTCTTTAGAGCAGTGCATACCTAAATGCTTAGCCATCATCTCTTCAGCTCCCATGTCTATATAATCTTGAATTTTCTTCTCTCTGCCTACATATTGGAAGCTATTTATTTGGGGGCAACAGATTTTAGTTATCCTTTTTAAGTGATTTAGTTATTACCAGCAACAGTGAGCTATAAAATTCTTCCTTTTAAAATTTAATGTTGTCTTTTCTGATACATGGTTTCATTTCATAAATGGATATAATAAAATTAGATATCACATATGAGTGAGCATATGTACTCATACATGTATTTGTATGCTTACCCACAGAAGTTTTTCCGATGTTATTTTTTCACTTTCATTACTTTATTTCATGCTCTAAACTTTAATAATTTCATCATATTTATTTATAGCATCATTTGATTTATATCATTTTTCTTGCATTTCTACTATATTTTCATAAATACGTAGCTATGTAACTGTTTTATTAGTAGTATCATGTTTTGATTGTTCTATGAACAAATTGTGCCAATTATAAAACTCCAGCTTTCAAACCACTGTTAATATCTGAGCTTTATGTGACTGTTCTCGCCTCCCCAGAGAAAATTCACATTTGCCTTTTGTTTCTGTAGTGCTGTCAGTTTGTCCTCATCAGCTGATCTGAGGACTACTTTCCTTGTGAACAGCCCAGTGCTCAGTACCCCCCTCCCCCCTTTTGACAGCTTAGGTCTTTTCACAGAAGGATTCTGTGAGAGGATTCAGTTTTCAAAAGAAACCGGAGAATGGAAGGGAGACTTCCCTGCATATTCAAGCAGATCCTATTCTGAAGATAAAAGAATCACCCAGGCAGGGGAACTAAGCAGCCTCTTACATGCAAAGGTGTACCCTTAGGGAAGGCTCTGGGAATTCTAATTAATTGTTTTACAAATTAGGAGAGTCACCAAGATTCCCTTGTAACATTTCTCATCAAAGAATGTTCCAAGGGGAAGAAATAAAAACCTAAGCAGGCCAGGAAGCTGGGAGACTCAGAAGAAATAGGAATGAGGAAGGAGATGATTGAAGCCACCACTGAGGCAATTAAGGAGTGGTACTCAGCAGGATGCCCAGGACAGAAACAACTGGAGGTCAAGTGCTGAAAAGCAGCATTGGTTTTTGCAACACTAATATATCCCCAGGTGTGAGCAGACTATCAGGAAGAGAAGCCTCTCCTATTGTTCTCACAGGGGTTAAGGAGGACAGGAATGCTACAGGCTTCCATATTAATAGGCAGTGCCAAAAGCAGAAGTGGATTCAGGTTTCCAGAGGCCTAAACATTAAACCAATGAAATAGATGTAAACCTGGGCATTCAACTCATTGATAAAGCACTGTCCAGGAATGCACAAGGTCTTGAGTTCCATTCCCAACATTGAAAAAAAAAAGGTACAACATTATGTACTAATCTAAGTATGAACTGCATACAAGGATATGCAAGGAAAGCAGTCTTGCCCGATGCCTGGGTCTTTAGAGTTTCGGTTCTTTTTCTATGTACCCTTTTGGGCAGGTTGCCAGCAACTCTTCCATTTAATGCTGCCCTGCCGCAGGCAAGAGCCTCTATGCCACGGAGAGGAGAGTGCTTATTAACACTCCCATGATTAACCCAGGAATGGAGAAAGCAACTTAAAACAAAGAGGCTATGAGAGCTTGCCAGGAACTGGTAAACTGTTTATCCATGAACAAAGGTGAGTGATTTGAGAACTCAAGAGCCCTGTCATAACTTCTGAGGGACACCCTGCAGGTGATCAAAAGAACAGCGTGGAAAAAGCCTACTTACCAGGAGGAATAAAGTGGGGGTGGTTAGGATCCAGGAATGTTAAGCTTTTGGCTACAGATTCATTTGCTTTCCTAAAAAAAGATGAGAATAGATTCTAAAGCAAGAGGAATTTAATTAAAGGATCGCTGGATGAACACTACAATAGCCCAAAGATTGGATATCATCTTTTCAAAATTGAATAGTTGACTAATTATAAGTGATCACATTTCTGAATAAGTTTAGTGTGCAGTATAGATATTTCTGTCCCCAGGAAAATGAATAAACCTCTGACCTTTTCCTAGTCAGTGAAGCCACTGTAAGGAGCCCGGTGCGTTTGAGGAACATGTTTAAGTTCCCTAAAATTCACAGTCCCAGCAAGACAGTGTGGAGTCATTTTAAAGTAGTTAATTAATTAAAATCTCTTATTCCAAAAGAGATGAGAGGATTAGCCTGGTCTAAAGGCATCTGAAACAAAACTGAGGTTCCTAGTGAGATGACTACCTGATATACAAAACTTGAATCCATCAATGTTTTTCACTGATGAGCTGGACAGATCAGAGCCCTTCACTTTAGCTGTTGCTAGGGCACAGAGTGAGCCAGAGTCTGGTTATGTATTAGGGGCTCAACCTTAACTGGAGTAGATAGAAATGGTGTCAGTTTAAGATTAGGTTTATGATCTACATCTTGAATACCAGGCATGGGTGCCTATCCCTATGGCATCTCTTTCATGCATGCTCAGTCTATACAAACAGTGCTCTTCTTTCATTCTTGATGCAGATCTGGCTTCCTACAAGAGATTTAAAACTTCCCTAGGGGAAGATCTTAACAGCCTACTGAGCCTGACAGAATTCCTTTCTGGACAAATGGACTCTATGCCTTTCAGCTTTATCTGAGTCCTGCTTCATGCCTAATAGACCCTATTCATCCTAAACTTGTAAGGAATTTAGGAAATTCTCTATGGGTATTGGCCTTGTATTTCTTACCGCTCTTTTTGCTCTTAGTAGGAGCTCTGATATAACTTGTTATAATACATAAGACAGTTCATGAGTATATACATATGTATACACACACACACACACATATACATACATATACACACATACACGCATAACTTTGAACTATGTAACATTTTGTAAAGAAAGCACCAGACTTAGGTAAACTTGAGAGTCAAAATGAAATTCTTCTGTGTTTTAGGTTTAATATAGTGCTTCCAGACCCAATCCTCAACACAGCCATTGTTGTTGCCACTCCCCGAAATGAGGGGTCCAAGGAGAACTGGCCTAGTGACTGAGACAATCTGCAGGGACAGAGTCTGCCAGGCTTGCTTTTATTGTCTCCCAAATTCAATCTGACCTTGGTCTCAAGGATTTGGTCTCCACTGATCTCCCTACTTGTGACGCATATAAAAACTAAGTCTATTCTTGTGTGTGAGCATTTTCAGGGCCAAAGCATCTAATAAAGCTTTGAATAGGTTTTGGTGCAAGGTGTTATTTATCAATAACTTTTCTTCGTAAAAGTCCCACAGTAATGAGATTTCTATCTAATGTTTACTGTGTGGAAACTAAAAACTGCTATGGTGAAACTGCATTTTAAAGCACTGGTCACTGAACTTATTTCAGTCAAAAATATGCCTTCACTTGATAATGATTGTGGCTTCCACTGGAGATTTTCTTTAATATTTCATAAGTTAATTAACTAATCAATTAAATTAGTGTGTATATCTGTGTATATGTATGTGTGTATATGCATGTGAGTGCATATGTGTGTATGTGCGTGTATGTATATGCCTGTGAGCCTATCTGCATGTGTGTATGTATACATGTGTACATGTGTGTGCATGTGTGTATGCATATGTGTATATCTATGTATATGTGTGTATATTTGCATGTAAGTGCATGTGTGTGTATATGCGTGTGTGTATGCCTAAGAACCTGTGTGCATGTGTGTGTATGTGTGTGCATGTGTGTGTATATGTATGTATATGTGTGTATATGTATATGTGAGTGCATATGTGTCTATACACATCTGTGTGTATGTTTGTGTGTATAAGCCTGCTTGCATGTGTATATGTATATGTGTGTATGTGTGCGCACATGCATGTGTGTGTGCCTGATCACATGTGCATGTGTGAAGGTCAAATGGCATCTTTTGGCAGTGGGTTCTGGGCACCAAGCTCATGCTATGCTTTGCTCTGCTAAGCCATCTCACTGCTCCTTGTTGATTTTCTATATATTTTAAAAAATTTTTCTTATGGATCTCAGTTACCTAATCAGTGTGGAGAATATTAGATTCATGAGGCACTGATGATAGCTGAATAAATGAAGGAAGAATTTGTTGAGATGCAAAATATAACTCCAGTGTTTTAAAGAATTTAAAAAACGTTGAACACATACCAAGATGATTCAAGAGTGAGCCACAAATTGTCTTCAACCTTTGCTAGTTTGACTGAAAATAACCTTATTAATAGCAGTAAATTATTGAATTTTACTAGGTCTCAGGTACAACTGTTAGCCTTAATATGTTGAAATATTATAATAACCGGATAGGGTAGATATTGTCATTAAGTAAACTCTACCCAGCTACACTGTTTGGAAACACGGAATTAATAGACTCAATCCAAAGCCAATTTAGCTATATTTAGGTATATGCTGAATCACATGGGTAACAGTTACTTAAGATAAAATGTTAATGTCAATGTTATTTAAGATAAAATAATTATCAATGGAAACATTATTTCTAATAATCACTACTAGAATATGACTTCCAGCTCCTGTAGAAATAGCGTACAAAATTTGACATATATCCCTGTGGTCATCATTGTTAACTAGATAGAAGGTAAAATAAACCAATAATTTTAGAATTTTTGCCATAATATTTTAGATTGTGTCCTTTAAGTTTAGAAATTTATTTATCAGTATTGAGGAATTCTAGTGTTAAGGTATATCTACAAAAATGAGACCGAGATTCTTAGTGCTCAGACACACCTCTGTTATGTCTACCATATTGTTGTTGGATAGAAGGTAGGCGCAAAGCCTAATTCTCATTCATACACTATAGAGAGAAAAAATATGTCCAAGCCAAATTCGAATGTTGTTATTCACACATTTTAAACAATACTATATCCAAACTCCCATTGTAAAGAAGATTTTTTAAAAAACACTTTGCCCTCCACTAATTATGTAGACTGCTTTCCCAGCAATTCACATTCATGAACCTTGGTTTCTAAGGTGCTGTTGTAATGACCTCATAAAGGAATGAGCAGAGCCTTTTCAGCCTTCCCTTTGCGAAATGGCTAAGGGCACCTTTTAAGCGTTCCCATTGTTCTATGGCTGTGTACGTCCTCTGAGAATAATTGCATTGCTTTGCCTACTCCTGGATATCCTTGAAAATAAAATGCAAGGTTTTATCACAGAGATAAATGTTCTGCAAGCCTGACAGTCATCTCTGTGCTTGCTAATTCCCCTGGTCAAGTTCATGACCTCTGCTGTTGTCAATCATACAGAAGAACATTCCAGCACACTCCTTTTGGTGACTGGAAGAGAAATGTTTTGCTTAAACCCCCACAAACAAGTCACACAACAACTCTCTTAGCAAGTTAATGGAGTGGCAGAGCAAGGACCATCAGGATGGCCTGTATAGTCTGTATTATTTTAGGCTTGCAGATGACTCCTAAAGTAACCACATACATTACATATTCAACTTTAACCTGGCCCACTCACACTGGCTTCTCTCACTTTTTAATCTCACCCCGTTCCTTCCAACCGCGTTCCTTCCAAGAGTCTCTCGTGGTCAGGGCATTCTTCTCATGAAACAAAGTAGAAAATGATGGATGTGATAGAAATTATCTCTGAGACCACAAATTACCTGTGCTAGATACGGGCCAAGGTTTTCCTCCGAGCAAAGTCTGATGCGTCAGGCTGAATACAAAGACACCTCTCACACAGAGAGGATGTTCAGATTTTAGCAACCTTCTTCGTACCAATAAGTCAGTCCTTTCAGGAAACCATTCTCACGTATCTTATCGGCTAAAACAGGGTCAGTTTCCCACAGAATCTTGTCACCTTAACCAAGGCATTAAATGTGGGGACTTATCTCTAACTCATTTACTACATGAACCTCCTCAGGGAACTGGAGCAGGGTTGTTTTTATCATTGTTGTCTTAATTGCATCATTTAACTCAGAAAGATACATTTTGATACAAAGAGTCAAGGCGTTTTGTTGGTCTGTGTCAACTCGGTTATCTCCAATTTATTGAAAGAAAACGATACATTAACCTTCTAGTTAAAAAAGACACACTGAAAAAAAATCTTATTTCCTTTGTCTCACAAGCCCACATTAAGTGTTATTACAGGAATGGAAACAAAGTTTCAAGTCCACAAAGACAAACACAGAAGAAAATAAGATAGCAGGATAAAAGACATTTGAAGTGGGACATCAGGTTGCAACTGATTTATCTAGGCAGGGGCAACTAAACCTAAAGCAAGGTTACAGGAGGCATGGCTGATGACACGTGAGTGAGCTCCCAGAGGATGTACTCCTGGCACGTGGAGGTCCATGGGCTCTGCTAAACAAGGGTAAACATGATGAAAATATAGGAAGCAGGCATTGTCCTTTATGGTTCTTCTTACTTCTAAAGACTAAGTAGCTACTCTTGATTTTTGAAACATGACATCTCTTGGGAGATCAATTTTTTTTTAAATAAAATTTTTAATTTTATTCAAAGTGTTACAAGATTTTATTCTCCCCTTCAAAATATTATATAATTTTAAAAAATCTAACTGTTTTCTCAGCTACTGTTACTTTTCTGAGGACCAGTCTCTGCCCCCCCTCATACCTTTCTCTTCACTCCTCCCTCAGCACTATTATAAAACATCCACCCCCCACCCCTTCCCAGATACCCTGCCTAGACTGCCCAGCGGAGCCCAGCATGACTATTCAGGCGTCTATGACAGAAAGGCTGATTGATGGGGGATGGACAGGTGACACCCAGGGACACTGGGAGATCAATTTTTTTTTAAAAAAACCTTTATATGGTTCTAGAAAAGTACCAAGAAGGGTAAAGACCAACGCTGAACACAGATGAAGACATGAACACCTGAGTTGTCCTGCATAGTATACAGTGATCCCTAAAAGGCTGTGGCAGTCTAGCACACCTTCACCAGAGTGAGTGATTCTGTTTCAGTGCTCATCAACCACCCAGTTCCCAGCATTCTTTTTTATCTCCCCCCCCCCCTCCAGGGTTAAAAAGAAAACCAGAAGCTTGGAAAGATTTACACATATCTACATTTGAGACTTCCTTCAATGAATTGTCCACTTCTTAAAGTTTGCAGCTAGTAGATTTCAGTAGATGAAAGTGGACAATCAAGTTATCACCAGGCATTTGAGGAATACATCTCAAGAAAGAGGAACAAAACAAAGAGAACAAGGGATGTCACACTTGGAAGTCTCAAATTATAACCCTCTAAGTTAACCTGGGAGGAAACTGGCACACAGAATCTTGGTATAAATTCTCAGTCAACATACAATTTACAAGTTTATTCTTTGATCCCGTAGATTGTCTTTTCACTTTCTCAACAGGATCTGTTTGTCAATTCTCAAAGAAACATGAGACAAATCTCACGTAGCATACCTACCCTAAACCTCTCCCTCTCACAGGGCTTCTATTTCTCTTCCCCCATGCCTGATTCCTATAGAACTCAGTGATTTCAGCTCTTTGCTCTCTTGGTTCTTATCTTCTCTTGGCTTGTTCTTTATTCTCTTGGACCATGGCTCCTCTCTTGCTCCTTGGCTCTTCTTTTGGTTCTTAGCTCCTCTCTTGGTCCTTCACTCCTCTTTCTGTCCACTTGCCCTCTTCTCTCTTCTCTTCTTCTCTCAATCTTCCCTGCCTTCTCTCATGGCCCAGGTTTATTCCGCTGGTCGTGTTCAGCTTAGAGCCTTCTAGATGACTCTGGCTACGTTCTCCCTCATATGGACAATAAAACCCTTCTCCTTAACCGTACCTCAACTATGTCCTCATATTTTCATCCATTGCTGAAACACAAATGTTTTCATATTGATAAAGCTCAAAACTGTACTGATTTAAATCTATGTTTTAATAGTTTTATAGTTTCGACTCTTGAATTAGGTCTTGGATACAATTTTATTTCTTCTAATTAGAGGTAAAATGAATAAATTTATGTGCAAAATTTTAGCCTAAAAATCACAGTATATAGAAAAATCTACCAGGAAAGTTATCTGGTAAACCTGGTAATTTTGATAGCCTCTATAATTAAACAGTATAAGTAAGCATTCTGGAATTTATATCTTTACTTGCTTCCCACTTTTTAGTTGTTCTTTATAAAGTTGCTAATTATAAATGTGTATTTAGCCTCATATTTAGTCCTGAATTTGAATGCCTGAAGAAGCAAAAATCTGTTTGTCTTAATAACATACAGTTATGTAATTTTATACTATGATACCCAGAATTCACTTGATCCATGAGTCTCTTCAGTTAAACAAATTTAAACTAATTTTGCCAAAACTAAGTCCACTATAGAACGATACACATTTAAAATTCTGCTAGTCTTAAAGGCAACATGAAAGAAAATATAATGAAAATAAGATCAAGAAGTGTGCACGTACTCAAACACACAGACACACAGACACACAGACACAGGCACATATGCCTTTCTTCACTTACCTGAAGCTATCAAATGACCAATGGTTTTTATACAGTGGTGACAGAACTTAAGACCTCAAGCATGCTGGCCAATGGTGGCCCACTGAGTTTTACCTCCAGTTTTTGTTAGTTTTTGTCTACAGTGTGAGATAGTGTCCACTTAATTCTTTGGCATGTGAATTCTTTGGCATAGAACAGTCGCTCTAGCTCAATTCATTGAAAACATTTATAATGCTTGTATCTCTGCTTTGCCAATGCTTGGTTTTCTAAGTGCACAAAAGAAAGAGAAGCCATGGTCCCAGGTTTCTAGCCCCAGAACCTATGTTGGACTGGAGTGGAAGCTGAGAAAATTCACTTTGGATACAAAATGAAAGAATTATTTTCTGAGCACTCAGGAAGGCAGCTAGTTTTGGATTTGAATTTTGTCCCAAAGGGAGATTGTACTACATTTTTATAGAATGGGAACACAATGTGATGGGGGACCTGGGGAGAGATGCAGTGTTATCTAAATATATTTTGACATTATGGGTCAAACATGGGAGTACCCACTGGAGACTGGGACATATCTAGGGCACCTGGCTTCAAGGTCCTTAATTCATTCTGCTAGACATTAGGTCTGGAGCTCAGAGTGATATAGGGACAAAGGAGCTGGTCAGCTGCATGAAGTTAATGAGGGCATAACAGGCAATGGGTTATATATGTTTATAACTTATGCACCTTGGTTTATATAACAGCAATTTCTATAGTCTTTACTAGTTAACAGACAATAAAAACAAAACAAAACAAAACCATCTGGAGCAGTGGGATAGGCGTGCATTCCTATGCCAGGGAACATGAACTTGTTTGACCCTGCCAGTAAGATGGAGAAGTATCCTTGAAATGGCTGACTCAGGCAACTGTCTCCTTACAAACTGTCCCTGGAATGTATGGACTCAGAAAACTATTTAGAACAGAAGCTGTTCAGCTATAGGGAAGTTCCCAGCTCCCCTAGGACCTGGGACCTTGAATTTAGCTTCTCCTATGATTAAATGGAGTCTGAAAATGAAATGAAAGTTCCCAACACTTAGAAGATCTGTTAGGAAATAGAGAGTTTTAGAGATCTTGAGGAGAGAGTTATTTTAAAGCTGGACAGGACCTCTTCTTACGTCTCATAATAGGAACAAGGAACTGTTTTGTGATGCTGGTTTGGGTAGTATACTTTTTTATTAATGGCTTCCAAATCATAGAGAACAAAATAAAAAAGAGGAATGAGATTATAGCAAGTGAAAATGCATCATTGCAACAAAGAAAGTAATCAGCAGAATGAAGAGCTGTGAAGCATATAGTTGACACAGAGTAGCATACAATATTTTACACACACACACACAAAACTGAACAACTTGAGAGCAAGAAAACTGTCAGATTAGAAAGTAAGCAAAATGCTTGAACATGGTTACAAAAAGGAAGAAAATGGACAATAATGCTTACACTATGCAAGAAATAATGCTTAACATTATTAGCGAAGGTCAACCAAAGCCACAATGAGATGTCACCTTACTTTACATAGAGTGACTATTATGAAAACCCAAAAGACAACATGAGTTGGGAAGGATATGGGAAAAAGTGAATTCTTACACACTGGCTATAGGAATGCAGTGCTATAACAATTTGGAAGACAGAACTGTAAGATTATAAAAATGCATGTGTATGTGTGTGGTGTGTGGTACATGTGTGTGACATGTGTGTGTACATGTGTGTGTGTAATACTGGAAAGCAAGGGAATGTGTCACCTAAGAAAGAGAAGAAGAAAGACATCTTTCAGGAGGTATGCCTTTCTGCATATACCTATTTTCTGGCTTTTAAAAATCCTTTCTATAAGTTGTGATACTGCTATGATCAAGGTGGAGGCTAAGGATTTCTGTCTCCAGTTTTAGCCCAAACTGTAAATTTACTTCTTTTTTTCAGTTTTCCTTTATGCTATGACATTTTCTCTTCATGAAAGTGAGCTTTTAGGATCATAACCAGGTTTCATGCTCTGGGCCCCAGTAATGATACAGTGGAGCGGTGGGCTGGCTAGTCTTGGTTATAGGGGAAATAGAGAGAGGTACAGGTGAAGGGTAGAGGATTTCAGTGAAAGAAAATGAAGAGGTTCTGGAAATCTAACATAGAGTGTGGCAACTACAATTAATAATATTTTCTCATACTTTAAAAAATTTTGAGATCTTAAATGTTCTCATTCAAATCAAAACAAAGGCACTAAGTGATATAATAGATGTACTAATTAACTCTGTGGTAATTATTTCACAGTATATTTAGTCATCAAAACATGTTGCATAATGTAACTATATATATTTCTTTAATTAATGAATTATGTGTCAATAAAATAAAATTATGTATCAATAAAACAGGGGACAAAAATCTACCAGACTCTGTTTTTATTTTTTAAGATTCTTTTTTATATTTTCTAAAAGATTTATGGGATGATGTGTGCCTGCCTGGTACCCCTGAGTCTAGAAGAGAGTGTCAGATCTCCTGGAGCTGGAGTTATAGGCAATTGTGAGCCACCTGAAGTGTGTGCTAGGAACATGCCTCAATGTGTGCTCTTCAGTGCTGTCCCATCTCGCTGGCCCATGTTTCAATTCATTCTCTCACCTTTCATATGAATTTGAAACAGCATAAACAAAAGAAGATATCTAGTTTTATTCTTCCTTCATTTCTTCTGATCAGTTTTCTGCAATACAGTGTTCCACATGTGTTTACCCTTCTCATGTTTGTTTTGCAGACACTCAGCTCATGGTCAGTTGTCTCAGTTTTCCTCCACCTGAGAGTGTCTTTATTTCACTTCCATTTCCAAGAATAATTTTGACAGCTCTGGTGTGACAGCTCTTCCCTTAAGTTCTTTAAGAAGTTTGTCCTGAGATTTTCTCATTGACTTAGGTAAGCTGTTGTCTGCTAATCATGTTGCTGTCTATGTCAGGGTTCCCTCACCTTTAATGTGCCATTTTTCTCTGAGACTAATTTTGGAAAGATAGGCAGACCCTGTTTGGTTTTCAGTAGACAGATAATGTTATATCTGGAAGTGGGCTTTTCTCTAGTTATTGAATCTGTTTAGAACATAATTAACATGGTACCCATTAACAGATAATTCTGTATGATCATTCAATACGTGCATGCTTTATGCAATTTTAAAGTCAGAGTAAACATTCATATCTCCTAAAACACTCATTATCCCATTATGGTATGACATTTAAGACCTTTTACATTAACCTTTTAAAAATATACACACCTTTATCTATCATTACTCCACTATGCAGTATCATATCTAGACATTTTGTTTGTATCTAAGTATAACTTGTAACCCAGTGATTGACATTTCTAGTCTCACCTTTATTTAACCTTCCCCTGTGCTAACAACCATATTGTTTCTTTTAGCTTCTAGGAGACCATCATTTTAGATTCTGTGTGAGTGAGACCACATGGTATTTTTCTTTCTGTGCTCTGCTTATTTCATTTAACATAATGATTTTCAGCTTCTGTTAATCATAAAGGTGAAAGGAGAAAAACCATTGACCTAAATCATTATGGCCAAATTAATTAAAGCAAAATTTTAAATTCATGTACACAGGCCACCCCCTCCTAAGGCAGGGTTCTAGAAGTCAACATTAGATGTAAAGAAGACAAGGCTTTTATAGCTCAGGTAGGGGATGTCAAAATGGAGGATTTGGTAGGCAAAATAGGTGGGGTTACAGGAGCAGAATTTAAGCATACCAAGCTAGTCCTAAGGACCTCCTGAAACAAAGACATGACGTCAAAGTGGGCACAACAAGGTAGTCACAATAAGGTGGTCATAGATGGCCATATAAACTTTTGAAACTAAGGTAGAGTTACCAAGATGGTTTTGAAAAATTTTTTAAACAAAGACATGATTTCCATTTCTGGAACAGGCAGTGCAGAACCATTTGTAGTTAGGGTTACAGGTGGGGCATAAGCCAGTCCTAGAGAAGCAGACGTTTTATCATAAACAGAAATGAACTTAGTTTGTCTTTACTATAAAATGACTTTTAAGCTTCAGATGGAGTCAGGCAGGTTATTTACTTCATCAGTGTTACTATGTAACTATTAAGATCTCATCCTCTTTTATGAATAGATTCATTTGGGTTGTAGACTGTATTTATATTTAGCTTATTTTTCTAGTAGACCTAATGAAATATGTAATATGTAAAATAAAGAACTGCAACACAAAGAGAGAGAGTTTAAAGCACTTAAATATAGTGGTAAGATTTCTATATTCAATAAAAAAAACCAAGATAAATTAATTTTATGGTTTAAGTACTATTCAAAGTAAATAAGTATTATAATGCCATGGGGGAAATCACTAAAATATACTGACTGATAGTAAGTATAGGAGTACATAAGTATATAAGTATAGTCCTAGGAGGGATTTTAAACCTTAATTCTTTAAATAATCCATAAGAATTCAATAAGAAGAAAAAGAGAAGGTTTAAATATATGGGAGTTCAGATAACAAGCAAAATGGTAGATTTGTTTAAAAAAACCAATAATCATATTAAACTCAGGATATCTAAGCACTTAATAAACAGACAATTATTTTCTGAAGGAGCTAAACTTAAAACATATGGCCAACTACATGTTATCTGTGAGAAATTTGCTTCAATTATAAGATATTTATATATTCAAAGAGGAAAAAAATAGAAACAAATATATCATTAATTGATAAATAGTCATTAATGGACAGAACGTTAAAGTAGGTCTGATAATATTTAATAAAGTAGAATGTGAACCAAATAGAACTGTTAGTGGAAAAGAAGGAAATTACATAATAACGAAAGGCTTAATTCACTATGAAAAGTTTTTGCTTTGGTTGTCTATACAGCTTTTGAAGAAAGTTTCAAGGGACAGTAAAAACTCACTGTGGAGATTTGAATAAGAATGGCTCTCATAGGCTCATATGTTTGAATGTTTGGCCTATAGGAAGTGGCACTATTAGGAGGTGTGGCCATACTGGAGTAGATGCGACCTTGTTGGAGGAAGTGTCTTGCTATGAAGGCAGGCTTTGAGGTCATATATGCTCAAGCTATGCTCAGTGTGGCAGACAGTCTCCTGCTGCCTGTGGATTAAGATGTAGAACTCTTGGCTCCTCCAGCTCCGTGTCTGCCTGCGCACTGCCATGCTTCCCGCCATGATGATAACGGACTGAACCTCTGAAACTGTAAACGAGCTCCAGTGAAGTGTTTTCCTTTATGAAAGCTGGTCATGACGTCTCTTCACAGCAATAAAGCCGTAAGACACAAACATAAAGGAAGACAAATCCTTACGAGTGTCAACACACTCATCTAAAGAACAGATGAAATAGCAGAAAATAAGCGATATAGAAAAGACAACATTACAACCAACTCAATCTAAATACAATGATGCAACGTTTGCATAAGCAAGAATGGATGTTTCAGTGCAGTGCACCTGGATTTTTTTTTTTTTGTTTTTCGAAACAGGATTTCTCTGTACAGCCCTGGCTGTCGGAACTCACTCTGTAGACCAGGCTGGCCTCAAACTCAGAAATCCACCTGCCTCTCCCACCTGAGTGCTGGGATTAAAGGCATGCGCCACCACTGCCTGGCTGTACCTGGAATTTTTAAGCAGGCAAACCAAACCTTTAGACAAAAACAAAACAAAACAAAACAAAAACCAACCGCTAACAGATTTAGACGCTTCCAAATCCAACTGAGATTTTTTTTATGATAACAGAACCAAATTAGAAATCAATAATAGAAAACAGAAAAATGTCCCAACAATAGAGAATTTAAGCAGCATTAGTTCTATATGTTACATAAGTCTAACAGGAAACCTTGCAGGGAGCTTGTTTTGTTTGTTTTGTTTTTGTTTTTGTTTTTTGTTTGTTTGTTTGGCTGGTTTGTTTTGTTTTTAAGATAGTTTCACTTGATAGCTCTGGTTGGTTTTAAATTTAATTTAATTTAATTTAATTTTGTGTGTGGCTGTTTTGTCTGCATGTATGTCCATGTGCCACATGTGTGCCTGGTGCACATTGAGGTCAGAAAAATGCATTGGACTCTCTGGAACTAGAGTCAGACAGTTGTGAGTCACCATGTGGATAATGGGAATTGAGTCCAGGTCCTTTGAAAGGGCAAAAAGTGCTCTTAACCACTAAGGCATCTTTCCAGCTCTCTGAAGGGAAAGATTTTCAACTGAATCAAAATGAAAGCACAGCATGCCAAAGTTTGTAAGAGTCAGATAAAAGAATGTATAGAGAAAAAAATGCTCAGCTTTAAGAGTACTTTTGAAGAAGGAAGAAATGTCCTAAATAAATAACCCAAGCTTTCATTTAAAAAAAAAAATTAAAAATAAAAAAGGAACAAAATTAATGCAAATCAAGCAAAAGAAAGGAACTAATAAATTAAGACCAGATCCATAAAACCACTCATAGAAAAATCAATCAATAAACAGAAAAATCTCATTTATTGAAAATATCCCATTGATAAATGCTTAGCAAAACTCATGGGGAAATGATATGAAGCAACAGCATGAGAATCAATATGGATTGCATGACTTTCTACCATGCAGACACTAATAAGAAAGGACCCTAAAATAACATCATATTCATGTATTTTATAACATAGATAAAAAGACAATTTTCTCAAAAACTACAACCAAGCAAAGATCTTCAAGGAGAAATAGAAAAACCCAAAACTCTAGAGTAAGAGGATAGTTAGGGCAAACATGAGATTAAAAAAAAGAGACTTATTGAGGTGTTAGAGTATGGTAGTGGGTTGTTTGTAAGCGTGTGAAGACGCTATCCAAGTCGATGCTCAACCTGTGTTGAAGAGGAGAAATTTATAGAAATTAATTTTTTCTAATCCATGACATGCTAGCAACAAATTAAAGTGAACACTGATATGTGTGTATGTGTGTGTGTGCGTTCGTACAAGGCCTCATTGACAAGTATAATGACTTTTCAACCATCGAAAGAATTTTTTATAAGTTCAGAATATATTGCATGTGTGACTAAAGAATTCTCTAGAATTACAGCCTATTTTATTTCTTGAACTCAACAGACATGCTCATTAAAGATTTACTATTTTCTAAGCACTCTTACAGATTTTCCTAGTATGTTGGTGGAGGAAAGGGTCACATGCTTACATTACGCCAAGCAAATCAGCATTGCTTTACTTTAGAACCTAGCATAGGGTGCACCTTCATTGTGGTTCTAAAGACTCAAAATACACAAGCATGACCATTGTTCTCCAGTTCCACTTAGCTTGGAAAACTCCACGGCTGGAGATTTTCACTTAATCCCATCCTACAGTTGACACCGAGATATGGGGCACAATACTCTCTAATGACTCATTTTCAAGTTACTCACAGTATTTGGGTTTCCAGGTTACAGGTGAAATGAGAGCCAGAAAGCATGCCAGTGGGTGCAGAGTGATTGCTGTCAAGTCAGGAGATGGACATTCCAACAGTTATGTTGAGTTGTGGTTAGCCAAATTTCCTATCAATCACTCGGCGAGTCTCAGATTGTTGTAGTGTGTTAGATATAGCATAAATAGATGTATCTAAGTATTTCAAGCCATCTAGCTCAGGGAAAGATGTGCATACTCATTGGTACACATGCTTATACCGTGTGTGGTAGCATGCTTGTACCATTGTATTAGGTAAGTAAATGCATAGAGAAATAAACTCACTTAAGGGAGAGAAGTGCCATGGAACCAATGTAAGAGATAGTGTAAGAATCTCTCTCTCTCTCTCTCTCTCTCTCTCTCTCTTTCAGAAAAAAACTTAGAGCAAGAGATAGAGTTAAATATTATTATACCTGGTCTTTGCTACTCCGTGGGTTCTTCTTTTTCCCACCCTTTAACCCCTGCTCTCTAGTTTCACCCCTTAACACCAGATAGAAGACAAAAAAGGATAGAGGGGAGAGAGGAATTAGGAAAGTCCCTGAATCTAGTTTTCTCTCGTTTCTTCTTTGATCACATCTACCAGCAAATTGCAACTCTTCCTCTTGAATGACCACAACCACCAACCCTGCCTCTTGGGTCTCTCGCATTTATGTACCCTCTGAAAAGTTCCAGAATTTGAAATGTCATACAATTGCAGAAATGATCTGCAACTGGGGAAACCACACTTCTGCTAGAGCGCAAGGCCAATCATGATCAGCTGTTGTGGACGATCCAAAGCAGCCTCACATCCCCGTACCTGGGATGAAAATGAAAGTGCATTCTTATAATATTTCTGTTTTTTTTTTTTCTAAAGAAACCAAAATTCCAAAATTGTCACTAAATATCACCTTCATGCTTCTTTGAGAGTCAGATACTATGTATCCTCCTTAAAATTCTATTTTCTGATTCATAAAATATAGTAGTAACCCCAAATATACAAAGCCCTTGCAGAGAAGGCAAATGCCAAGCACATATTGGTGTCATCTTCTCAGGCTCTCCCTGTCATAGGGAAGATGGTTGTCAGGGAGTCTGACTTTCTACAGATAGCATTCCCCAGTCAGGGTTTCTAACTCCTTTGTTTGTGCTTACTTAGGAATCATTTTTGAGCCATGAATTGGAAAAGTGAGGCCTAGAGCCCACAATTCTAGTCCATTCTTTTTTGTATTATATTTTTTTCTGGGTACTTAATCTATTCTAAAGCAGTTGCTAGTTATAAAGAATGAACTTTGATATATTAATATAAATAAATGTGCATTGCAGAAGCTCAGTGATGATTTGACCTTCACTGCATGGATTGCTTTGTTGACCAGGTCTTCCTCTTGTGATCATTAGCTCTCCATTCACAAGTGAGCACCAGATGAAACACA
>JADRCH010000157.1:4750534-4824315 GCA_019843965.1 Rhynchomys soricoides | reverse complement strand
GTGAGCACCAGATGAAACACACTGTGTGATCATTAGCTCTCCATTCATAAGTGAGCACCAGATGAAACACACTGTTTTATGTATTTCCCCTGCCCCGATATTTGATGTTTCCCTGTTGTCGTTACATTTCTTTTTTTAAAGTTGTTTTTAAAAATATCCCTCTCTCATATATTACATCCCCACTGCAGTTTCCCTTATTTCCTTCTCCCCAGATTAACCTCTCCCTTCCACTTCCCCTCAGAAAACAGTAGACCTCCTAGAGACATTACCCAAACATGGCATAACAAGCTACAATAAGACCAGGCACACACCAGCACATCAAGGCTGGACATGGCAACCCAGTAGGAGGGAAAGGGTCCCACAAGCAGGCAAAAGAGTCAAGGCTATATTAGTTGCCTCTTCAGCCTGGATCTGGAACAATATGACTTCCTAGTTCTTGTAAGTGACTATGTGGACTGATGCTAGATTTACATAGTATTAATGTGAAGCATGTCCACAGAAAACCAATATAAGCTCTGCTTCTCTTAGAAATAGCAACAGGGGAATTAAAAACTCAACATTTACTGATGGTAAAGAGGGTAAAGAGTGTGATCCCAACTTAACACCAGGGACCAAGAGTATGGTGATAAGTCCTAACCGTTATGGTAACTTCACGGAAAATGATTTTTTTTTTTTTTTGCAGGGATATTAATGTTACAAATCAATTGATCTTGAACTAATAAAGGGCTGATTTAAAGGGGTGGATCTGATTTCATCACATGAGCCAATAAGAATTGAGGCAGAGAGAACTAAACACATGAAGTCAGAGATTTCACATAAAGATGTTCATGGCTTGAGGGTGACCTGTAACCAATAGTCAGGAAGACAGTAGAAAAACTGCACCAAAGTGACTCCTGGTAATTACAGGAATTAGCCCAGAAAAGGTCTCTGAGTTCCAGAATAAAATGTTGCTGCCCAAACTGTTGCATTGATGTCCTCTAAGACTATGAGCTGGAAGCCCAGTTTCTGCACAGTTCACTATATTTTAACTTATGGGTGAGATTGTAAGTCATTGAATGTACTGTAATTCGTTGTGTAAACAAGAGGAAATTACCCCAGATAGCTTCCTACCCTGTATTTGCACATTTAAGTATTTTCTGTATAGCATTCAGTTATCTGAACACTCACAAGTGGGACAAAACTATTTTACAAACAGGAATCAGACTCGGCCACGAGTGTGACTCGATTAAAGTCTTCTAGCCTGTAGATGCCAGAGTCTAGACTGGGAGTTTGTGCTGTGTACAGTGCAAGTAGCCTGCTGTGCACTGTCCTCCAAACCTGGTAGACTTCTGGTGATGTCACCATCCATCTAGGGAAAGTCACTCCTAGAAAATGCCCCAAGCAGTACTCCCGATAAACAGTCTGGTGGTCTGGTAATAGGCAAATCAGTCTGAAAAGTTAACCTTGACAATTTTCTGTGATTTCATCTCATCATCTTTGATTTTAAATGACCATATTTTATTGTCAATATTCCATTTATGAACTCTGTTTAGCAGTGCTACTTTTTGTAGTAGTGGTAATTCTTTTATTAATTTGTTTATTTTTGCAAAACTGTGTTCTCAAGTAGGCTTTTTACACTTTGCATTTAGGTATAGAATAGTGCAAATCCCCGCCAAGAGCTGCACTATTTACACCCCACAATTGCCTGATATCTATCCGCATCATGAATGGAGGAGAAATTAGCTCCAATCTCCTACACCACATGAAAGTCATATGACTTTTTAAATGTGATTTTGTTTCTGAAGAAAGCTTAGCTCAGTTCATTTGATAATAATCACACTCAACTATTAAATTTCCAATTCAGTCACTGGACCGCAGGTGTAATTAATTGACAGTTATGACACTTCTTAGAAATGTAAAGTGTACCTGAAAGCCATAGTCTGAGTCTTATTAAAATCCAGCAATAATCTTTAAAGATTTTCATTGTGGCAATATTATTTTACTTTCAAATATTAGATTTCATTTACAATGAAATACAACACTGGCTGTATGAATCAAACATATATACTAAGAATTGGTACAAATTTAAGAATATAAAATTACTTTTAATGTTCTCATTGTACTCAGGATATTTATATAGATTTGTATTGAAACAGCTTTAACACTCGTAAGAAAATTTATCTTTCCTTTGACAAAAGTGGCAGTGGCTCATTAGTTTTGAGACTTTTACAATTTTTTGAAAAGTAATTTAATTTTATGTAAACAGATATAAGATGCAGCATACAGCTCATAAAATGTTGCAGATCCCTGAGCAATTAATATGGTACTCTATCTCTTTACGTATATTAATTGTACAAAATAATGAGTGTCAGTGTGACATTTTTATACAGGCACATTATGTGTGTTGATCACATCGAGCCTCATAGTCTTTTATCACCTGTTCCGCTCCCCATCCCCATGCGGTTTACCCCCTCATCCATATCTGTCGTTTACATTTCCTACTTTTATTTTCTCCTCTAAGAAGACATGCATTAGTTGTCTTGCTAAGTCTCGTTTTCTTTTAAAAATATGAGCATTTCTAGTTCTATCATTTCTTTCTGAAAATTGCAATTTATTCTTTTTTGTGATGTTATAAATAATTCTTCCTTTCTTCCTGTCTCTATCTCTTTCTCTGTCTCTGTCTCTGTGTCTCTGTCTGTCTGTCTGTCTCTCTCTCTGTGTGTATGTGTGTGTGTGTGTGACGTTTTCATTATCCATTCATTTGTCGATGGACGACTATTCCCTGGGGGTGACTGTTGTGAACGTCACTATAATAAACATGGCTGTGCAGGTAAATCTACTTCATGATGCCTTTGATTACCTCAGGTAAACAGGCAGGAATGGTGTAGCTGGATGATATGCTATTGTGAGGAATCTCCAACATTCTCATCTCTCCATGCATCGCCAATCCAATAAGTCAGTCAGCCTTCTCCAGAATTCTTCTCGCACTGGACACCACATCTGTGAGCCACAAAGGTTTTATGAAAGTGAATGCTGCACACTTACATGCAAGCAATCTGAATGCCACTGTGTATAGTGTCCAGTTAGCTTGCTCCGGCACCTCCAGTGCTGCTGCACAATGGTCCTGAGGAAGAAGCTGGTTGGATAGTCAAGCAAGACCAGCAATGTTTTCTAAGGAAAACAGGAATGTGAAAACTGACTTTGCCTGGCACTTGATGCTGGGAATCACAACAGAGCTTTAAACATCAGCTTGTTCCCTGTTCCAAGATCAGCTAGGTTCACACTGCCTCTCTGTTCTATGTCTCTTTCTGGGCTGGTAATGACCGTGGCGTTTCTCCCTCTTTGCCTTTCTATTAATTCTCCCCTCTGCCAGGCTTCTGAGCCACCATGGTCTCAGTACTGGTGCCCGGATGAACAGAATCTCTGGGTGAGAGAGTTCTCGGTGGTCAAACAGGATTCCTAACAAGATCACAAATGACCTTGTTCTGTCAACCTCAAAAGGAACGTTTGCAGAGATATCCTGTCTCCCAAGATAATGTCTTGCTTGAAGCAAGGAATTCGAGGAAGGGGAGGCTGCAGACCCACACAGCTCCCATGGCTGCAACAGTTCCTCTGTTCTCAAGCCTTTCACTCCATCCATACAAAGATCACAGCCTTCCGTTTCCCTTGGCAGACTTCTCAGTTATCCATAGGAGAGAGACTGCAGCTTACCTGTGAGCTGAAAACCACAGCTGCTCCTGTTGGGGGTCACACTCCTGTCTTTTTCAGCCCTCTGTGTCTTTATGCTGCCTCAGAAATCTAATACTAGGTGTTTATAATTCTTTATTCAATAGCAAACTTTTATTTTTTTGAACTGGGAGATAGCCCCGTGAGTAGAGGTGCCTGCTGCCAAGATTGGAGACCTGTGCTGGGTG
The DNA here is from genome assembly GCA_019843965.1 of Rhynchomys soricoides. Lineage (NCBI taxonomy): Eukaryota > Metazoa > Chordata > Mammalia > Rodentia > Muridae > Rhynchomys > Rhynchomys soricoides. Next base: position 4,820,422 of record JADRCH010000157.1, on the reverse strand, counting down.
CCTGGGACTCAAGTTGCAGAATGAGGAAATCAGTTTCCAAAACCTGTCCCCAACTTCCACATGGGTCCCGTGGCATGCTTGTGCATCATTGTCTTATAGAGCAAACAGGTAAATGCAACAGAAACACCGAAGGAAAATTTCAGTTCCTTCTCTCAGTCACATCCTTGCTGAACAGCAGTCTTCTGTGGTTGTAATCCCAGCCATGGGAAAACCGGAAGCTGCTGCTTGCTCGTAACAGGTTGTTTGTTTCTTCCTGTTGCTTTGAAAGAGTATCTGAAAGAAAAACTTGAAGTTAAGAAGGATTTACCACTAGTCTGAAACCTTTTGAGGCGATGCAGTGCATCATAGCAGAGACAGTATGGTGGTGGGCAGCATGAGGCAGCTGATGACAGCTCATGGGAGCATGAAGCACCTGACCACATTTTACGGCAGTCAAGAAGTGGAGAGACCTCAGACCTGACCCCACGTTGGAGTAACGCTTAAGGACCATATCCTGTGACTCACTTCCAGCCAGGATTTTTCTACCAGCACTGTCTACCTGTGGAGACCAAGTATTCATACATATCAGCCTGTAAAACACAGAGAGAGAGAGAGAGAGAGAGAGAGAGAGAGAGAGAGAGAGAGACAAAGAGACACAGAGAGACAGACAGAGACACAGAGAGAGACAGAGACACAGAGAGACAGAATTTAATACATCCTATAATCTAATTCAGCATTCAAATGAATCATGAGTACATAAATCAATTTTCATGATTGAAAAGCCCAGATTAGTCTTTCACTGTAAATTCTTCTTTTATTTTATTTCATTATTATGAAAACAATAAGTACTCCATATGAAGTTTTAGAAAGAAGTACTCAGCTACATTCCATAGATGTAAGACATTTCCTATTGAATCAAAGTGTTTAATGCTAATTCTCCACTACAGACTGCAATAAACAAATCAATAGGCTGTGTTTACTCACTGACAATAGAACTAAAGAAAAACTCGTTTCCATCCCAACTCAAAAAAAAATAAAAACTAAAAAGAACATATCATTCTGGTTCTCTGAAAAAATGTACTGTTTATATGTAGAATTATAATCATTTTATCTAATAAATTAATTGCACTTTATTTAATATTTAAATGTAAGTGCTTAAGCAAGAATGTTGTTATCTCTACAAGCATTAACCTGTGCTCATAATTTCTATCATGTTGGTTGTATCCGAAATCATTAACCATTTCATTAATTTTATGAAGATTGTGCCCAATTTTCCTCTACTATCACAATATTTTGAAGGGTGTTAACTTTTAAATAATTTATTTATTCCACTTTGAGATTGTCAGTTTTCATCAATCGTGACTGGTGTTTTCCAGCCCGAAGTCTCCATTTATGTAAATAGAACCCACTGTGCACTTTATCCTCCGAGGGCTGGACGCACACGATCCTTCCTTCGAATTTTCTTCAAAGACAGCTCCTCTCTCCACTGACACAGATGGCTCTGCACGCAGTGATTAAATTCTGACACGCTTTCTGCAGTCCATCACAGTGTTTCCTCTTCTGAGGGGAGCAAGTGGTCAACTCTAGTTAGAGTCATAACCACCGTACAGCACACAAGTCATGTTTCATAACATTGCCTGATAAGATCAAACTTCGGCAGAGCTACTGGCTCAGATAACCAATCTGTGTATATCGGCATATAGAATAGCAGTCAAGTTAATTTTTCCATTTAGATCCATTAATTATCTTATTCCCATTTAGGCAATGTATTGACTGTTTAATGCGTGTGTGGCAGAAATAAGAGGCTGATTATCTACTAATAATGCAGTTAAAACCAAGAGGAAAACTTCCTTAGGTTAGTTTGAATTCTCCTTGATTTATTTAGTTATATTAGTCATAGGCCATCAACAAACTGCTAGTAAACTTTTGTATATTTTAATTATTTAAATCAGAGCCAGCAATATGCTGCAACAACTTATAAAAGTATTTGCTATGCAACCTAAGCCATTACAGGAGTAGGGAATATTTCTTGTTAGATCACGTGGTTATGTGTAACTGCTAGCAGGCATAAGTCATGTGCCATCAATTGGTGGGCCATCAATTGGTGGGAGATAGTTAAATTGATAGTTGATAATTATGTTGATGTCAGATGCCAATGAGGTCCACTTTAATTACTCAGAGTCCTTTTATATTACAAGCAAGAAACCAGTTTCATTGATTAGATGAGTATGTACATTTTAATCTATCATCCTGATGGATTTTCTCTGTTTGAACCTTTTTTCATAGCTGTTGCCTGTTTATTGTAGGTATATCATGTCAGGTTCAAAAGAACCCGTGGTGGATGAAGAGTTCCCAGACTCTTGGACCTTGGTCTCTAACATTTAAAAGAATGCACTGCTAATACTAAGCAAATTGTTTGATGAAACATTTATGAATGAGGACAAAGCAAATGGTTTAATAGTGTCAAGTTAGGGTGTGATCAAAAGTGTTGGAGGGTATAGCAGTACTGTTCAAAGGAAGGAAAGTAAAGAAAGCCTTAACATCTAAGAAAATCAATGTATTATACCATCACACTTTATTAGAAAACACCTCAGTCTCTTGAAATGTTCCTTTTAATTATCACGAATAAAGTTTAGGAGGAAACAAATGTACTTATCCCTTTTCGAATCCTTCCTTTCTCAGTGATTAGAACTTAATTGAGAAGCACAGGGCAGCTCCTGCTGCATTTCCAGTCTTTGTGGCCTTAAGTAACACCAAGATAGAATGAGCTCATTTAAAAATTCAATTACATATTTGACCCCCCAGCTTGGCATTCAACCAAGGCTAGTTGTGAGATCCTATGCTGCCCTGCTGATTTATCCACTCAGGCACTATGACTTGGCCTCATCGTCTTCCATTCAGGTGAAGCTGCCAAATTTCAAAACCACAGACTTAATTTCTCTTGGAATTTGGACAGTTACCATAGCATAGTTGTTAAATCAAACCCTTGGCCTCCAAATTGGTTAAGATTGGGGAAAAAAATAATGGAATGATTGACACATGGTCCAGAAAAGGTTGCACATATTAACAGAGAGCCAGAGTCACTCAAATTGCAGATGTTGCTATTTCCTGTAATCTGTCTCTGTTTCAGATAGGAACCCAGGGTTGACTTGTATTACAAGATCTTGTCAGAACAGAGAGGCAGGATTATTACAGTAATCAGAACAAAGAAGCAGGTTTAGCTAACCGTAATAAGGTCAGTCTCCATAAGGGAGGAGTCTTCAGATCAATGCTATCTGGGGGAGAAAGCTATGGAAAAACACTGTTTGCATGTACTATCTGCACATGGACCACAGAAAGATTTTCATTCTTCTGAGTCTACCATAAAATGTGGTAAATTTCCATTTTGCTTTATGAAATCATATATTTGTCATAATTTTGTTTTGAATCTTAAAACTGGTTTTTATCTGTTTTGTCCTAATTTAGCAACTAGAGATACATATATGATGACATTTTGTATAATTTGAAGTTTATTATTTATTAAGTAATTATTTATGAAATAATTAGTTGTTAAATAATGAGCTGAATAATAGTCACTGTTTTCTAATAATTGGATAATAATATTTTCATTCATTAATTTGTTCACATTACGTCCTGATCACAGACCACCCTCCTTCTGTTTTCCCCCTCACACAGCCTTCCCATATCCCTCTCCTCTTCTCCTCTGAGAAGGGTGTCTTAGTCAGGGTTTCTATTCCTGCACAAACATCATGACCAAGATGCAAGTTGGGGAGGAAAGGGTTTATTCAGCTTACACTTCCATGCTGCTGTTCATCACTAAAGGAAGTCAGGACTGGAACTCAAGCAGGTCAAGGAGCAGGAGCTGACGCAAAGGCTGTGGAGGAATTCTGCTTACTGGCTTGCTTGCTTGTTCTCCTGGCTTGCTCAGCTGGCTTTCTTATAGAGCCCAAGACTACCAGCCCACAGATGGTACCACTCACAAGGGGCCCTCCCCCCTTGATCACTAATTGAGAAAATGCCTTACCGCTGGATCTCATCGAGGCATTTTCTCAACTGAAACTCCTTTCTCTGTGATAACATCAGCTTGTGTCAAGTTGACACACAGAGCCAGCCAGTACAAAGGGGAAGGCCCTGGATATCATCCCATCCTGGCACATCAAGTCACTGCAGCTTCTGTTCTAGTTTGTAAGCTATTCGGCATCTCCTTACTGCTACAGTGTCTTCTTGTTAGTTTTTTTTTATCAAGATTCACCTAGAAAATTGACTTATTTTAGTTAGCTCTGTGACAAGCACAGGAAGAGCCAGGAAAACTGACTAGTCATCAATTCGGCATTTTTATGGTACCTCCTAATTATTGTCAATTAATCTGGAAGTACGGGAAGTATCACATGTGTCTTCTGATGCAGTCATGCCCATATCCATCCTCCACTACTGTTAAGGGTCATCACTCATGGAACCCTATGGATTATGTGCATAGGAGTAGTCATTGTCTCCAAAGCATAGCATAACTTCCTGGTAGATGTTCTTCCTTCTTAGGAATACAAACACTAGGTCATCATGTAAAACACATATTAAGGTCCTTTACTCAACAGCATTTCTTCTTTCAATTACATGATCCTGAATCATGTTAGTTCTTCATGAACCTATTTACTTTTTGGTTCATTGTTCTCGACTATTTTGTTGCTTTCTGCAATGGCTTGTGATTCAGTGTCCTTTCCTGGTGCATTTTCCTCCACAAATTCTTCCAGTAGTGTTCCTGTGGATGTTCTCTTTGTTGATAATGTATTCTGACTCTAAGGCTTTAAATTTAATCTGTATATAAATAGTCCTCAAAGTCATATCTTCATAGTGCATTTCTCTGGGTTTTATATTTTTAGTAGGTATCTCCAGAGATTGTGTGTGTGTGTACGTGTGTGTGTGTGTACGTGTGTGTGTGTGTGTGTGTGTGTGTGTGTATTTGCTTCTAACAACAGAATACTCTCTAATGGAGGGAGGGATCAGATTTAGTGATGAATACTAGGTAGCTCTTTCTGACAATATGAAAATACAGGTTTGAAGAAGATTTGGCCTGGAACAGTAGAAACAAAATCATATATCATTGTGATGCTCCAACACAGAATACATTGCCATTGAATACAGGTTCTTTAGCATATTTTGCTGACCTGTGTTGGTACCAGGCTCCAGACACATGCTTGTGTTACTTTACCAAGTTGTTACTTCATCAAAACAGAGCTCAGTAAAGCGACTGGATGCACTGACTGCTCCCTCACCTACCTGAATTCCATAGCCAAGATGTGTTGCATTTTTGTAATGACCAGATTTTGTGCCTAAGCTGTTATAGTGGAGCTTGGGAAAGTAAAATTTCAGACTTCTTCCTCCAAGACTAGAACACTAAGAAGAGTTTAAAAGGCTAGGCAGCCAGATGATATTGTGGATACCCAGTGAGATGAACTGCTTACAAATCATATTTAATATGAATGGCACAGAACCATTTGTTTTTCTTAAAATATATTAACATCTTAATATTAATAATATTAATTAATATACTATATCTCCCTTCTTTCCTCACTGTAATGGTGAATCTTAGGTCTTGAAACAAAACCTATTCTTTCTGCTGCATCTCACTGTGTCCACTAATAAAGACACAGTCTTTATTAAACTACTTCCTGCTAGTGTCCCAGAAAAGTCTACCTGTGTTCTTGCTCATTGGGTTATACAAGCCAGTTCTCAAAAAGGCTCATAATGATATGGAATCTCACAAAAAGTATAATCCCAAACTTTTTCCCATTTTCACTCATCTCTAATGTGATTTCCTGTTTAGGAAAGTAGAAAGAAGGTAGAGGATTTCACAAAGGAGTCCAGGAATACCTTGGAATAACATAACTACCTCAGGGTTTGACATAACTGCAGCAAGCACTGAGAAACCAAATCTCAAGCTGGAGGACTGTGTTAACCTAGAGAAGAAAGTGGGTCAAGCCTCTCAGAACAACATTGCCATCTCTTAAGGTTTTAAAATAAAACATGTGTTGAATAATGATAATAATTTACAAGGAGACTTCATCCTCTTACAGAGAACAAGAACAACACATGTTTTCATCAATGATAAATAGCACTCATTAAAAGAAGTTTCTCTTTCAACATAAAGCAGAACAATTTATATCCCAATAAGAATACTGGTTCTCCAAGGACCATAGCTGGGAAAGCATTTCTGTGCTGTTCAATGCTTCACTTTTTTGTCCTAGTCACCAATATTTATGACTTGATTTTATTTCCATTTTACTCCTAGACATTTATGTTCAGGTTAGTTTTCATCTCTAAGGACCTACTTCATCATTTTCTGACATACCAAGGTGTTACCGTATGATTCAGTTACATGAATCCCATGGGGTTGGGGTGACTCTACAGTTCTCATACAAATAGAAGAGCAGTCCAACTCCCGTTCTCTCATGCTGTCTGCCTGACTGACTATAGGTTTACAGAGCAATGTGGTGCATTCTCTTCCTCTTTCGCTTCTTATTCTGATGTTTCCTTTTAGAGCATACCCAGCTTCTAAAGACACAATATCTTAAAATAACTTACTTTCAGTGTCTACAAAATTCCTTCAGCATTCTTGCTGACTAAAAAATTTGAAAATACCCCCTTCGAAGGTATATAACTAAAGTTCAAATTAAACTTTCCAGTCTGGGACTTAAAAGTGTTTCTCAGCTTTTCACAGCACATTCTACTGAGACAGAATCCTTGACTTGATGTGGAATTCACAGTTTCTAAAAGTGGAGTTGCTCTCAGGACTTGGCTAGTTTGCCTGCATTGGTTAGTATGCGCATCTGTCTGAAAGGGGAATCCAGGTATGAAGGGCAAGTTTAAATTGAGTTGAATTCCATTGACCTTGCAAGACATGTCACATTCTGCTCTGGAGCACGAGGAGTAATCCATAACTGGGTTCCTACATTGCTAAATAAGTGTAAATCAATTGCAATCATTATACTGTATTATATTATCATGAGCCTTTTGAAGTTTACTTGTACTGGTTTGGAGTGCTGGGATCATTTTGAGAGATCTTACAAACCTTATATTGCTTGTTTGGCAGCAAGTCATTAGAGGAAGCAAGAGGACTTTCCACTTGCGTTGTTCCCTGAATATATTGCTCCAGAAATATACCGCCTGGGTGACTGCTTTTGCAAGCATATTAGAATATCCAGCTAATGTATGCTAGCCTAACCAGGGATGGCAGACAAAGCCCAGACTGCTTTTAAGCCTAATGCACTTTGGGAACCTGGAATACAATTTTGAAGTGTAAGCCCCTAGGGATGCATGCTGATCAATGGCTAGCTGCAAACAGATTTCTGTGGAAACCTTCCATAAGAATAGCTGCAGCCTGAGAATTAGATTATCAGAAAGCTAAGAAGCTAAAATCGCATCAAGAAGTGTTTTCAGGGAAGGAGATGTGAGTGAAGTGTGAGGCTGGGGGATCAGACAGATCTCATATCCAATATGAGATTCACTACTTGTCATCTGGGTGTGGCTTTTAACTTCCCTGAGCCTCCATGTTCATGTGTATAAATGAGAATGCTGTGGCACCTCTCACTGGGTTGGTTGAAGACTAAATAAAGCATTACCTGTATAGCAGCAAGTACTGTGCTCAGCAAACCCTCTCCTTTCAACTGAATGGCATTGCGGCTGACTTTACTTGAAGACTATTGTTTTGGAATCCCTGAGGGGAACATCTTCTCTGCAAAGCAGCAGCAGCAGCAGCAGCAGCATGTGTGTGTGTGTGTGTGTGTGCGTGTGTGTGTGTGTGTGTGTGTTTGTGCGTGTGCGTGTGTGTGTTCAGAGTCATCTCCCAGGCAGAGCCTCTCCAGCCATAGGAAGCCTCATCTCCTTGTGCTAGACTCATACTTGGGATTGGGACCTGAACATCTGCTCATTACTTTCCCTGAAAGCCAGGGAACCTTGGTGTCCAGTCACTGAAGCTTGTGGAACACGCAATCCATTCTGGAGTTAATGACATTCCATGTCATGCTGGATGGCTTTCTGGAGGTTCAAATTTTTCAGTCAAACAATCTTTCCTCAGAGGTGCAAACCCATCACAGGAAAGCCAGTCTGGCTTTTTTTCCCCCTCCTCCAAAGATGCCTTCTACCTCTCATGTTTGGTGCCAAAGCCAGTGTAATATCAAGGAAAACTGTTGTTTATGGGCTCCATTATCCTACTTCGTCACTAAGCATTGGTGAGCATCATCTTGGTCCCAACACATGTTCTCAACTAAATCTTAGCATCTCAGTGTCATCCCTTCTAGAAATCCCTGGGGCTCTAAATGCAAATTGATACACCCCTTAGCCAGAATTCTGCAGAGTCAACATGGGAGAGTTATTTTACTAAGACCTAGAGGGTTGATTACAGGTCAACCTTTCAGTTCTCTATAGAATGAAACTTCTAGTATATTTTCACGTGACAATTTATGAGTCACTATTATACTTAATGAACAAAAAAATATTAGTCATAAGGCTAAGTGATGTGTGAGGGAAACATTATGGCTTCTATTTCACTGGTGAAAAAGGTGAAAACTAGGCCAGTTACTGCCTAAGGTTCTCTTACTATTTAGAAAAGCAAGACTCGAACTCATAATCAGGCAGTTAATCTTCAAAAGAACAAAGTTCCTTTTCTTCTATTTTTATTTAAAGGAATAGTTCACGTGTATGGGTATGTTTATTTTTTACTTATTTATTTTTTGTTCATCACAAGGATGTCTTTCGAGGATTTGCAGGCTTTTTTCTTCTGGAGGATCCCAGGGTCTCCAGCTTCTCCCTTGAACTTTGGACTATGGAGCACCCATTCCTTCAGCAAATAGCTATACTTAGAACAGCTTCTTCAGTCTTCACAAGCTGGTTGTTTTCAACCAGATTCTCTAAGCCACATTGGATATTTGTCTTTATCTGTCATATTCAGAGTTCACTATGGTGACCAATGAGGAGCTTCTATGGAGTGCCTCATGGTCACGCCCAGTTGTCACACTAGATCAGTTCATAGGCCTGATGGCTTTGGTCACTGCACCTTCAGCAACAGACAGTTGCAGCCCTCCATTAGACTGTCTGTTGAAATCATTCCTCACAATGTGCATGTCTACCCTGAATGGAGCGAGGTTCACAATGCCCAGTCAGTCATCCTGGTGAAAGAGGTCTTCCACAGGGAATCACACAATAGTTCTTGATGAAGCTCTTGTAGCACTCCAAGATTCTCCCCAGTGATATGCTTGGCAGGGTCTTCCAAAGTTAAGATCATACTTTCTGTTGTGATAGAATTCCCATGCTGTTCCATCCATGCTAGCTAGTACCTGTCTGAGTAACCGGCCATCTGCATGCCTGTCTTCAGCAGCTCCATGGCTTCATTGTTTTCCAGTGTGTTAATGTAAACCTGACCTCATCTCCACGTTGGTAGGGTTCTTTCCATAGTTGGCCTTGATATCTCCTTTGTGATATCACACACCGCTTATTAGCAGGAGCCTTTTCCCATCAGCAAAACTACAACGTCTGGCATGACTCACTTCTCAGCATGGGAAGCCCTACCCATCACACTAAAGACAGACACTAGGAGTGAGGTCAGGGTTCCTATGAGATCTGCAATACGTTGGGGAGGGGGCCCTCTTTCTCAGCTGCTCCCATTAAAAACGTAACTCGAAGGCAGCCAAACAGCTGTGCCCGGTGTTCATGAAACAGTGGGAATAAAAGACAGAGACAAATCACCCATAACCTTGGAAAAAAGGAGCTAAAGGCTATGGAGCACATCAACAAGACTGTAGAGGACTCTGGGTCCTTGTTTTCTGAGAAAGAAACTTATTCTGATCAAGGAAAAGCTGACAAATTTGTGACAAACATTTGTGACTCACCTGCATGGTACAGGAACTAGGAGTCATCTCATTCCTCTGTTGTTGTTGCTTTTTTCCTGAATCATTTAAAGCAGATTATGTTACTGAGTCAAGTCAAGATCAACAGTGAGTATCAAACATAATGATTTGTATTAATAGAAAGAGAGTGACAAAGTCATATCAGAATCCTATTCATGTCGAAAACCACTGAATGTAAGGGTGCATGTTCTTCCCCCACCCCCTATTTGTGTACCATCTACTCCTACTCTAAATTTCTGGAGCTTTCTACCCCATAGTGCTGTTCCCTCTTTTCTAAGGATGTGCCTCTGACGTAGTGTTACCCATGTTAGCCGCCACCTGGTGAATGTCAGACTTAGGCATTGAGCTAATGAGTAGAAAACATAGATTTAAGCTTTCTTAGTTTGATGAACAGTGTATAACACTCAAGACAAAATAAGGATTTGGGACCTCACAGAAATAAATTCATAATTTATTCCTTGAAAATGTTGCTAAATTTGTTAAACTTTCCAATCCTGTTTTCCTCACTTATGAAAGAGTTGATAAGTAACTCGATGGATAAGTTCTAGAAACTAAATCTAAATACTTGATTCTGAAGCCAATCTTGAACCTACTAGACCATACTGCCTCCTAGGATTTCTCTCTGGCTCTTGTGTTATAATTTCAAAAAATAAAGTAATGGTTTGGAAAGATGGCTACCAAGTCCATGCCTGACTACTTGAGCTTGAGTCCCAAAACCTACGTGATGGAATAATAAATTGACTTTCTAAAGTCTACCCAGCACCATGGTTTACCCAGTCTACCCAAATAAAAAATAAATTATTGCAAGGGTTTGTATATATTTACTCTGAAACGAGAACATTTGAGAGATTGAGATGCCTAACTTGATTTAAACATTAAAACATATATATGCCCTCAAATGTTACCTGATACCCTGTAAATATATACTCTTTTATGCTTTTCAAAAGACAAACACAAAAAGTACTTTAAAATCACAAGATGGAAACTTAAATGTGGGGCTGTAATGGCTCAGGGATACAGAGGATGAGGCGAGGGAGCTTCAATCCTGGATACCTCAAACATGAGGATGGCAGGAGTTGGCTATCTCCCAGCTCCCATCCTGGTGCTGTAAAGACAGCTGGCCCACCAGCAACCCTAGGAAGAAATATTACCCTGAATGTTATCAGGTGTCACCCTTTGATTGACCTTATAAGGTCGCCCTGCCCCACAGCCCCGGATTATGTAGATGCAGCATCTTTTAACACCAGTGCCCTAGACAATGGCCATACAAACCTTGCTCCAGAGATACTGACCATGTCCCCAGGGACAGAAACATCCCTACTAAAGGGAACCAGGTCTCTGAGCTGTTCTGAGATGTGTGCATTGTCTGAACACTCATCACCAACTGAGATCCTACACTGCACTTACCCACCCCTGGCTAAGCTTCCTTCCCTCCAGTACAGCTCCACTGGGTCTGGCAACTGGCCTGGCTACCCCAAGGGAGAAACAAATAATGGACAGTACTTACATTTCCCAATGGTTATACAGTAATGATGGCTCTTCTAGTGTCTCAGATCCGAATTCTATTTTTTAGTATAAGGGGTGAGATTTACCTTTTAACATTTTCCTAGTTGAAGGAATCACAGATTCTCTTATTTTCAATGAATCCTTAGCTAGAAATGCTCAGAACAATTTCCTCACAATCAAAAGCATTTCCCCATGTGTGCCTGTATGCAGCTTAGGCCTGAAAAGGAAAGGCTGATCTGATGGTTCTCTATAGTTCTTGATTGTGCATTAGTACCCCAAGATTCTGAGAATTTGGCAAAAATTGACATACACTTAATCCTTGGCCTCTTATCTATCAGTATTCATCAGTCTGAATCAGTTCGGCATCATTCTAGCAAACTGATTTTCACAGTTACATCTCTCTCTCTCTCTCTCTCTCTCTCTCTCTCTCTCTCTCTCTCTGTGTGTACAATCTAAGGAACTGTAGAGAATGAAGAGGAATGATGTGAGTCATAAAGGGAAAATTAAATTAAATCCCAGCAGAATTTAATAAGAATATTCCTAAATTAGAACTCCTACTTCCCTGTGTCTTTGTTTCATTTTGTCTTTTGGACATAGAGTGGCTGACTTGTAAGCCTGAAATAGATAATCAGGCAGAATGAGGTAGAAGTGGAGATGTTGCGTGTAATGAGGGAGGTACTACCAGCCCTGCTCCTCATCTGCTTAGGGGACATGGCCATTTACGTTGAGAACTACAGAGGTCAGTGGAGCAGCTTCGTATGACAGTACCTTGCTGCAATCCCACACCTGTTGCTTTGTTTTGTAGGCTTTATTTACGTACTTTATTTATATGTAGTTATGTGTATCTCTTTGTGAGTGTGTCACAAATGTGTGGGTGCTTGTGGAAGAAAGAAGGGGGCATTAGGTGTCTTGAAACTGGAACTACAGGTTCCTGAGTCACCTGATGTGAACGCTTGGAGCAGAACTCAGGTCCTCAGCAAGAACAGTATGTGGTCATAAGCCTTGAACTATCTGAGAACCCAGCCCTGTGAAGATATATTTATGAGTTTTATAATGGCAAAAAGAATAGTTTAGTTGTACTTTAGGGTAAAGCAAAATGTCCCAGATGCTGGCAGTCCCATGGAATTTCTGGAACAAATATGCCTATGTATCAGGTAGCTCTGAGCAGCCAGGGGTATCATCAAGGTATTCTGTGAATGAACCAAGTCCATTTTCTGAAATCAAGAGATCTGGATATTATATGTTTTTCTTCACTGTAAATATAATTAAAAGATAACCATAGAGTTTTGTCTCTGTATAACCTAACGTAAGTGAATTTGATGATGCTATGGTAAAAAGCAAAGCAAAATGAAAGCATGGGTGTTTAATGCAGAAAACATTCATAAAATTTCAAATAAATTATTGTTATTTTCTGATCCCCAGAGTGGAAGTGGCAAAAACATTCTTATGGGCTTACTCAGTTCTCCTGTGACCCATATCTATAAGCAACAAAGACAAGAAGTGAACTCAGATGCCCATTCCCTCTTTAGCAAACAAACCACTGCCTCATATTGAAGGGAAGGGATGATAATGGGGGAAAATTGCCTGTGGAAGTGGAAATGGGTTAATGCTGCACAGGAGACGATGGGAATCCTAACACCAAGTTAGGCTTCATATCCAACAGTGAAAACTAGTTCACTGGGGATGTACGCATAGGAGAATTCAAGCTGGCAATTTTAGTAAACACAATGTGGAGTCCCGGGAATTTTTGCTATGCTGTACAAGGTAATAAATTAATATTTATTAAATCAGTATTAATTCAAGGAAGAGAGATGATTCTTTAATCCTTCTAACAAAAATTCAGTGGCACTGAGGGCTAGAAAAGGTGGATGGGGAAGTCTGTAAGTTTGAAAAGCACGTCAGTTATGCATTAAGCTGAACCTGATAGTCACCTGGTTTTCCTTTTGTAATATCTGCCAATGTGTAAGTGCCACTCTAACACGGAGATGATAACAGAGCTTCATGCAGTCTCCCAGAGCAGAGAAAGGAAAGGCTAAGGGGAAGGGACCCTGGTAAATAGCATCAAATTTTAGTTGAGGCAAACAAAGGAGTGTGTCAAATGAATGTAGATGAACTAAAAATAAACTCACCCTCAGTAAGAAGAAAAGCCAGCTGTGAATCAGTTCAGTCCTATACAAGGATCTAAATTGTCTACCAGCTACATTCTCTGCCAGAAACAAAATACTGTCTCTTTGGATAAAGACAAAGACTCAATTTGGACAAAGCCTGTATCATCCTGAAGCTACGTTATTTCTATTATTATTTAATGCATTATGTCCAGATTTTCCTGGAAATTTACTGACTGGACAAGAAAACAAAACAGTTGACCAAAAGTCAAATGAATAATAAAAGACAATACAAATATATCCACAGAAGAGCTATAGAAGTCAGGTTTAAAATAGCTGATTAATATGACTAAGAACTTGTATGACATAGTTGAGAATTTCAGCAGAGATCTGAATCACACAAACATAATTTAATGAAATACTGGAAAATAATAAAAGAAGTTTTTTTGATACTTTATTTACATTTCAAATGTTTTCCCCTTTCCAGGTCTCCCTTTTGGAACCTCCCTATTCCATCCCCCGTCCCCTGTCCCCTGCCTCTATGAGGGTACTCCCCCACCCACCCACCCACCCACTCCCGTCTTCCCTCCCTGGCACTCCTCTATACTGGGGCATCTTCAAAGCCCAGTTCTTGTGTGTGTGCGTGTGCGTGTGCGTTAAAATGGTCCCAGGTTTGCAGTGCCAGCTCCTTGTTAAGTTTAACTTTCCCACATAAAAGAAGGATCACCATATATTGGAGTTCCTGAGTCTAGAGAAAAGACCTCACGAGGCCTACTTGTCCTACCTACTGTGAACTAGCTTCTTAGATGAAACTGTGATGTCCGTAACTGAGAGAAATGAGCCTTGTCCATGTAATGTTCTCTCTTACTGCTTTGTAAAACTTTCCTGCCTTATCACTTTTTTTAAAAGAGTGATTATGTATACACAATCAAAAGCATGCTGTGGGTATATGCACATGAGGGCAGATGCCCATGGAGTCAGAAGAGGGCATTTATTTGGTGTTAATAAGGCTCAATGTGGGCTTTGGGAACTGAAGTAGGGTCCTCTGAATGAGTAGTGCACGTGCTTAACCATTTCTTTAGCCCTGATATCAATTGTTTTATTAGCTATCACAACTTTCCTTCTAGAATTTAAGCTTAATAAGAACAGATAGCTAGGTAGAGTCCTGACTGGATTCTCTGTCTACTCTGCCTGACCACCCCAGGACTCCCTTCACTATCCCAGAGCTCCACAGAGTTTGCTGTATGCAGAGACTTCACATACATTTCAGGTCTGCATTTTTAACACATGGATTTTGTATTTAAAATCCACTGTGATATCTTACTTACATGACACCCAAATAAAGCAGTTTATCTTACAGCCTGTGTTCTGTCTCATTACGAATAAATGTGATTTTATCTCTAGAAATTCTGAAACAAGGGTTTTCGGTTCCTTTTATTATTCTATTGAGTAAAACAATGATGAGACTATTTAGGGAATTTCATTTTTATAAGAAATCATATGGGTAGTAGCACAGATTTGCACAAAGGAAATTTCCAAGAAATTCCTTAACATTCCCTAATTTGTGTCATAGAGGCTAAAATCCAAGGGGCACATGAGTCAGATGAGCTGTTGGAAGGATTATCACAGAGTTTCTTCACTGTCCCCAGGCATCTCTGTTTACTTTCCTGGAGGTGAGCACTGTCATACCAAGAAAACACAGGTAGCACCTGAAGTTCAGCTTTTAGGATATAGAATCAGGAAAGAAGGTCCCTAAAGCTTCAGATGGACTCTTAGCTGATACAGAGATAGAACAAACAAGATGGGGGACTCCCCCTCAGACAGTAGCTTTGTCAAACCCAAGGGAGAAAGTATTAAATGATCAAGTTTCACTATGAATCTGAAGCAGACAGCCAGCTTCCTGTGGAGTGTTTAGTCCATCGTAATGGCACTTAGTTTTGTAGTAGCACACTCGTCAGTATAAAGTCCATCGGCAACAGGGAGGTAGCAGTGAGGTAAAGAGCCAGCAAAAACAGAAGAACTCACCTGTGTAGTTTTCCCAGATACACAAGGCCTGACTAGACTACCTGTACAATGTGATGGAAACACACATTATAGAGTTTGTTGCCTTTAAAGTCTTTCTATTATGAAAAAGAAACGGAAGTGTTTGCATAAACGTTCATCCAGAAAAAAATTTACAAAGCCAACCAACCAACCAACCAACTAAATCCCAAACAAAATGACTAAGTATCTCTGTTCAATTATTGAATCATGAGAAGTACAAATTATAATAAGTTATAATGAATATTGGAATAATAACAATTACAATGAAATAAAAGAAAACAATTGTAGTTAAGAAAAAGAGATTAGTTACTAACAATAGTAGGATTCTAAGCAACATAAAAACTATACAAGTCAAAATTTTATTAGTGATATGGAATTTAATTTTGAAATTTCCCCAAAATGTAGTAGAAAGGCAAAGAAAATAATCAGAAAGAGTATGATACAAACGTCAAGAGCATCAAATATCTCACAGCAGGAGTCATGAGGAAGGGAGGGTAAGAAGGGAAGAAAAAGATGACATCATCTAAAATATATCAGAAGAGATATTTATGACTGTGATAACTGAACTTCCCAAAAGATTCTACATGAAATTTATTAACAAGATGTAGAATTAGAATTAAGTCTAGACAAAGTCTCTATCTTTAAAATTTTTGTTATAATTAATCTGCTTTAAAAATAAGTTTATTTGTTTTTACAAGTCTTTGTATATATTGTAAGTTGAATTATTTTCCCCAAATCAAATATGCTGTAATATGTTGACTTGAGGGTCTTCATGGAAAATACCCAGGAGTGGTATTGCTCTACCATATGGAAAGTTTACTTTTAGATTTTTGAGATGCATACGTAATGACTTCTGTAGTGGCTGGACTAGAGCATATCCCAGGAACAGTTTATAAAATTTTCCCTTTTCAACATCTTCATTAGCATTTGTTGTCATTTGTTTTCTTAAGATTCTCTATCAAAATCTCATTTTTTTTTTTAAATTATATACTCAATAGTGAAACATCTGGGTATTGAAAAATAAATGTACTGACAAATGTATGGAAGTATTACTTTTAACAGTCATAAATGGGAGCAACCAAATACACGTTGCTGCCTCTTATTCAAGTAACCAAAGTTGTGGATCTGTAGTAAAACACATGCCTCATAGAGAAAGAGAGCTAGATTCTGAAATCTATGGTATGTGTAGATACACAGACCAACATAACATAATATTTCATGGAAAAATGTTGAAAATATGTATTATGATCCCATTGACACAAAGATTACCAATAAAAAGTGCAAAGCATGCTGGCAAAATATTCCTAGTGGAATGGGCTAGGAAGAACCAACTCATGGAATTATTTTCTTGTTTGACTTATCTTTCTGTATTTTAACAGTAACACTAATATAAAACTATGTTCTATTAAAAGGTACATACTACTAGAAATCGTGTTAGCAGAGTAGCAGTTATGGAGGTCAGATAGCTGGTACTCTATGTTAGAAAGTTTCACAATGCATTCAAGAAGGCAAGCATGTTCATAAAGAATTATGTAACTAAAGTTAGAAACAAGAATGTCTCACCAACACAACCTAAGCATGAGCTGAACAAGGACAACGACAATAGATAACAGAAGACACACTAAGGTGGAAGGGAGAAAGCCTGGGAGATCTCAGGCCTACACAAAGAACCACAGGCAACTAAGGGATGGTGAGAATGGTGGAAATAGTCTTCCCAAATGAAGAGCACATCAAGCGGTTATGCAATACCAGATGGTTGGTCCTGGAAACGCACATACCAGTAACATTACGCAGATCAAGGGGTACATATATGCAGCTAACAGCAATCAATGAAAAAGAAAGCATGAGTTTGAAAGAGAGAGAAGAACAAGCTATATGGGAGGGTCTAGAGGGAGAAAAGAGAAAGAATAAATGATACAATTACATTATAATCATAAGAAAAGCAATAACTAAGAAACCCAACTTATATATGACTAAATATAATATTGGTATATATGGTGAAAAATGCTATGTTCCCACAAGATGCTTCTTGCAAGAAAAAAAAAAAAAAGAATGCAAAGGACATAAATAATAGTTAATACCAAGTCTTTAATATATGCTTTCAGACAAACAGATGGATTAATGAATTATTTTATTGGCAATAAGTCAGACACAAAATAGCACTGCACAGATAATCTAAGATAAATCAACATGACTGAGAAATCCACTGACAATTGCTCTAAAGATGCAATTTAAAGGACCACATGAAGATTTGTCTTCTTTAGATACGGGGGGGGGGGAGGACAGTTTTACAGTTTGTTCTCTATGCTTATTGGAGGCAAGGGAAAGACAACAGGTCCATATACTCGGTTGTTGAGAATGTGAAATATTCAAAATAGTGTATACTAGTCTGGGCACCATTAATTCCATTTATTTCCAAAAGCATGAGAGCTTTGTCAGGGGAAGAGGATTCATAATAGATTAAAGTGAGGAAGAGCTTAAATGTCAAGCAATAGATTAAATAGACCCTGTGTAGCTGGAGCTTCTGGAAGACTAAAGACACTGAACAATCTTTACAAAGGAATATTAAATGAAAAATAAATATCAGGACAACACACTCATAATTGCATTTTATTTTTATTCTTTTTATACATTCATAAAATGCTTCAAGGGTACACATCTTCATGCTATCTGCGTTTATGCCTGGTTGGGATGAAGGCTGATTGGGCACACTTCCAAGGAATTTGTGTCTACCAGATTTGCACAAAGGAACACAAAGTACCATAGTAATAAGAGCTATCTGAATAGATGCTATGTACGCATAGCAGAATAAAACTAAGACTGGGCGGGGAGGGGAAAGGATCTCAGGGAGCACATCTCATTTCATCCCTCAGGATGGGATGGCTTCCCTGGGGGCAGACGCAGTGTGCTTTACATTGCATGTGCTCACATGCAAAATGATTCCTCAAGTGACTCTGGAGACCATTGTTCATGGTTGACACAGGAGGAAGTGGTCTTTGGAGTAGTGACAGTCGGATAACACTGAGTCCTACTTACAGACCAACAATCATAGTAAGAACTAACTCTATATGTATCGCCCAAGTTCATTCACACGAGAGATCCCAGGGATATGCTTTGTTACCATTCTCATTTTTTACACAGATGAAATGTAGGTTTATTATCAATTCAGTACTTGCTTAAGTTTGTTATCAGGTAGGTGGGAGAAGTCACAACCCTATTCCTGGAGGAATAGGGTTGAAAGTCCTTTTGCATTTTGAAATTTAATGACGTAAATTCCTTTTTCACTTTAAAAAAGCCGAGGTTAATGGTGCAGCCTGACATGTTGTCTGGGGACTGGAAGAGAGAATAACCTAAAGTGACGGAGCTGCTGCAAATTGCTCGGAGCCGGAATTCGTCAAGATCCTGAAGCTGGGTTTGCTCAGGGACTGTACATATGAGCCACTGTCCTGTCAAAGAGCCATCCAATCATTCCAGGTGTCTCAGCAGCTCATTCCCAGAGACACATGTCAAAATAATGAACGGAAAGTTTACCTCGCTTACCTCCACATGAGGGAGGAAAGTGTTTACCTCTCAATGATAATCTTTATATTTTTATTTACACATTTTAAGGTGGATGATTGATTTTTACCTTCTAAGGGAGCTGGGCTGGGGGATGTGAGGTCAGTAGTGTTAAGTTTCTTCAAAGTAGATTCTTGTTTGGGAAATATGTTGTCTTCTTGGGTGAGAATTCTCAATTCAAGCATATGGAAGACTGATTTTTATTGGCTCAGACCACTAATACTTGTTAATGTATAACACAGTATCCCAATAAGGACATCTGAGAGTAGAAACTTGAGACTGTACCATTGTTTTCTTTCTTTTAAAAGTTATAATACCCAGGAAAGTGAAGATCTCAAGCAGCTTAAAAGGAAAAATAAAAAGAAAGAGAGGAAGAGACAAAGGTGAGGAATTTTGTGTCCAGAAAAATGAATAAATAAACCAATAGAGTCACTTCCCCTGCCTGAATTAATTTAACATTTGCTAAAAAAAATTGATTGTGCTATGTCCTCAGGATAAAAAGACAACTAGTCCAGCCACCTTGTTCAGAATCCAAGTAATAGCACACAAGTATAAACCAGTAAGTAAGGAATCTAGCTGTCCTCAAACCTTGCTTATAGTAATGAGCACTACAAACATCTGCTCACATTCAAAGACGGAGAAAGGCACAAGCTTACAGCTCTGTGACTGTTATAAAGAACTGCTGAAGAAGGTCAGATTTGAGAAAACTAGTGTGGTTTCTAAAGGAGGGTTTCTAGGGCTGGAAGAAATCTATGCTCGTTGGATGAGGCTAAAACGCAGAAAAAGGAGGAAGGGAGGACAGAATGAGCAGATAAGGGAGGACAGCCTGGCAGAACATATAAGCAAGCTGCTTATGTTTTCACAAACGTAGCTGCGTATGTGGTTTGCTGAGGGAAAATAACATTTAATATCTGTTGGAAATCAATGTGGAGTTTTACTTGAAAGACAAACAAACTAAAATCAACTAACCCAAACCTAAAACAAAGAACTTTCATGCGACCCATTTATACCACTCTGAGTGTATCCCCCAAGGGCTCCAAGTTACCTGCGCACTCATTCTTATTACTGCATTATTCAGAACAGTAAAGCAACGGAACCAGTCTAGCATCCCACCAACTGATGAATGGACCAAGAAACTGTGGCATGCATACATGGTGAAGTTTTATGCAGCCCTAGAGAAAAACAAAATTGTAATACTTGCTAGGAAATGGATTCAACAAGAAATGATTGTATTAAGTGAAATAAACCATAGTAAAAAAAAAAATGCTACATATTTTTTCTTGTACATGAATCCTAGATTTTAACTTATATGTGTGTGTTTTGTGTGTGCACATATTTGCATGTGTAAGAACATGGGGTTAAACCTTGAAACTAGAAAGTGGACAGTGAGAGAGGAAAAAGATCTTAGCAAATGGGTGTGGAGGAAGACAGGAAGTAGAAAAGGTATACAATAGAACGTAGGTGACATGGACGCAATGACAGAGGTATTGAAGGGAGGAAAGGGTCCATCAGGAGGACAGGGGATAGAACTAGAGGAGAGTAGGGGAGGAAGGAAAACAAGAACAAAGTTTGTATTAAAATCCCATAATGATCCACGAGCCTTAGGTGCAGCTGCTGTGCTGTAGATGTATCATTTGGGACTAGGCTCCACAACTCTGCATTTTGATTGGCTGTGTTTTTCTATAATCATCTCTTCTTGTTGCTAAGAGAAGTTTCTTTGATGAGGGGTGAGGATCACACTTACCTGTGGGTATACAAAGGAACATTTAGAATTGAGTTAAGAGGTTGTGCTGGTTTAGTAAAGTGGGTATTGCAAGTTGTCCTCCAAAAATCATAATTTCACTAGCCCTGGGTAGTGGACTAGGTTTCAAGTACCAGGTATGATTTATTCCTTGTTGAGGGTGGTCTTAAATTTAACCTGAGAGCTGTTGGTTATCAACAAGCTCCACAAGCCACTACTGCACCCTGGGGTGCAATATTTCGGGAGTTTTTTGGACAAACCTGAACAACTCAAAATAAGACTTCTTATGTCTGGTGCTAGGGTTATTGCTAAATGGCCTTTGGGCCTTGGAGGGAGTATTATCAGTCCAGACTGGACATTTTTATTTAAAATTTTATTCAAAACACACACACACGCACACACTCACTCACATACTGACTTACTTGTATTAGTTTTAAGTAGTTAGTTGTATGACTACTTGTTCATGTCACTTGTACCATGTTCTCCCCCTCTCTATTGCTCACCCTGTGCACAATTGTCCCTTATGTTTACTTTTCTAGTTTCTGTTATTACTCATGTTATATGCTCAAATCTGAAGGTTTGGAGCTAGGAACCTCGGATGAGAGAGAATGTGAGACCGTGTCTTTCTAGGCGTGGGTTACCTATCTACGTATGATGTTTTCTACATTGAGGACCTACTGAGGCAGAAAGATTGCAAGTGCCAGAGCAGCCAGGAACTTTCTATGAGGTTGTGTTTCCTAGTAATGTCAGATGCTACTCCCAGAAAGTCTTACCAATATGACTGCCTAAGCATGAGCTGAATAAGGACAAAAATAGACATGTTAATGCAGTTAGGAAAAAGTGCAGTGAGGACTCAGGGGCCCTCAGTCCTGCACAAAGAACTATAGGAAGCTAAGCTATGCTGACAGTGGGAGAAAAAGTTTTCACCAGGGAAGAGTACACCAACTTGTTCTGCAACACTAAATGGTCAGTCATGGAAACAGATGCACACAAGCGACATTATACAGGTTGAGTGGATTGTATTTATGTATATAAGAACTCTCAGGCACAGACACACAGAGACAGACAGACAGACACACACACACACACACACACACCCATACCCCAATTAATGAAAAAAGAAACCATGGACAAGAGAGCAAGGACAGAGGCATTTGGGAGGGTTGGACGGGAAGAAAGGGAAGGAGAAAATGATGTAATTATATTCTCAAAAAATAAAACAATTAAAAAGTCTATTTCAGCAAATAAAAATGGTGCTTGTCATGCAGTGTTTATAGAAATGGATATACAGATTTTTGCCTTATAATCAAGGTAAAGATTACTCAAAAAGAAACAAATTTTTATGCTATAAATGAATGACTTTTATTCATGCAGTTTTTAAAGTTCAGAAAATTGAGGTCTGCAGATTATATTAGTGTTCTTATATAATTAATTTTTATCCAGGGTATTTTGAAATTATGTAAAAATACAAGTAAAAATAAGTCATATATAATAAAAATCTAGAAGTTTGGGTCTAAAATGCTTATAAACACAATTATATCTTTTTAACGGATTTTATTCTGACAATATATTTTATCATAGCTACTAGTTCTTACATTCTTGTATATTTACAAATGTGATATTTTCAAGGTACAACTGTTAAGTGTAATCACTAATAAGATAAGTAAAAATAACCCTTAATTAGCCTTTAGTGCTTTTGTGTCTTTTTCAGGTCAGTCCTTTTCATTTCTTTGCATTATAGACAGTTATAGATAGCTGTGATCTGCCATGTGGGTGCTGGGAATTGAGCCAGGGTTCTCTGGAAGAGTAGCCAATGCTCTTTATTACTGAGTCGTTCTTTTCAGGTCCACCTTGAATGAATTTTAATCATTATTATACTTGCTTACAGCAGATAGAATCTCTGGGATCCTTGACATGGATCAGCTGAGGCAAGAAACAGTTGCAGTCTCACCACGAGAGCATCCAATGAGACTTAACCACCAAGGCATGCCACTCACTCAACACAAGAGCCCCTCCATTACCAAGCCTACACTACCCTTCCTTTTCCACTGCAGTCACAAGGCTGCACAGAAGACCTTTAGATGTCATATCCTCTTGTCACTGCTTGCTACATGATAATACTTAGTAAAGACTTGATGGAGAAAACATGACAAACGCACTGCTGCAGTGCAATTGCTGACTGCCGGACCTTTGAGAACATGGACGTTTATTGGTGACTGTGCAATAAGAACTTTCCTTTCAGAAACTGTTGATGATCTCCACCAAAATCAGTCTCTCATTTCAGAAGCAAGCTTCGGTCTGACAGTTTATAAAGCCGTCATTCAAAGGCAAAGGAAAGTGAGAATCCGTGGACCATCCCTGGCTATCTGTCTTGCTTTTGATAAAATGTGAAAAGGTAGTAGGGGGTGGACCATGAGGTTCTGCCACCAGGTTCATCCCTGGGAGAGTTTCTGCCATAGGAGTGTTTATGCCAAGTTGTGTCTTGTCTTTGTTACTGACCCTTTTACAGATGTACTTATTCTCCATGTAAAATTGCTTGCCATTCAGTGTTCACGTGTACTGCCATGGGTGTTAAGCACTGATAGTGCATGGAAAATGAGCCATTCAGGGCAAGGAAGGAGCTGGGGTGTGCCATTGAAAGGGTAAATGCAGAATTTCTGCATCTCTAGCTATTTGTTTTTCATAACATCATTATGGAAATGCTATATATTCTTACTGTAATAAAGCAAGCCACAGAGGGTGGGAAAGGCTGTTAGAACAAATCCTCTGAGACTCTCCACTTCTCAAAAACCTTAATAGAACAATTGGAGAAAATGATCTTGGAAATTAAAGCCAAAGATCTCAAGCTACAGGCTTTGAAGATATTATGCTGGAGAGCTTCTAGATGGGACCAGGATAGAGTTCCCAGCCAGTTTTCGAAGAACTGGATTTAGCTATACCACAAGCAAACACAAGAGAGCTCAATAAATGGCACACATGGACTTTTATTTTCTGGAATAAAGCATACTGGAGTACATTTTTATCTTGAGGAATCACTTACTATCAAGACCCAGGACTCCAGGAAAGACAGGGGCAGGAGTTGCATGCTGATTGCTGAGGAGGACAGCACATGTGTTTCTTGCAGACTACATAGGCCTAATGCATTTGAATGCTTTACAAGGACACCCATATCCTTTGACCCTCAGAATTTAACCCAGAGAAAGTATATTGGATACTCACAAATATTTAACTATATTTCCTTGATCATTAATATTAGCAGAGAATAATCTGAAACTAATACAAAATAATCATTCTGAAAATATGATGTAAGTATATATTGGATATTACTTTGTTATCTTATTGAATATTATTTTATTATTAAAATGATGTTTGTGGAAACTAGGTAGATGTCTTCGTGTGTAAACAACTTGCTGTATAAGTTTGGTTACATGCATGAGTTTAGATCCCCAACATACCTTTGTGTAGTTTAGCATGATAGTAAAGTCTTACAACCTAGCTCCTAGAGGCTAGAGACTCTCAGAGCATCTCCAGAGTTCTTTGGCTAGTCTAATTGCTGAGCTTCGGGTTCAATGAGAAACCTAAAGCTTGTCTCAAAAAAATCACAAGGGAGAACATAGTGGAACAGGACATCCAGTGTCAACCACTGGCCCTCGACGTACAGGTTCATGCACCTGCCCCCCGTACCCCCAGATATTTGAAAGGTGTAGCTAATAATATGGAAAATATTCCCAATAAAACCGTTCAGTAATTTCTGCTCCAACTTTCCTTTATGGTGGATTTTTAATTAGGATATTTAAATTTAAATAAAACTTTTCCTTTCCAATTAGCTTTTGGTCATGGTCATTATTACAGCAATATATACTTTATCACCATAGTGGTAGAAACAATCTCATCAATTGAGAATTGCCCCCAAAGTTTGATGGATCCTGTGCCTATAGCAAGTGGATAGATGAAATGCATCTATGTGTAGAACCTAAGGACTCTGAAGTTACAGGGCTATCTACAGCATCTATAGCTGCATTCTTCCCACAAGATGATGCATTCTTAGGTGGTCTTGGTAATGCACAGCCAAGGTCTTCCACTTGTGAACTCTCCATGCTGCCGTTTCTTTTCACATTCCATATATACTTGGTAGACATTCTCCAGATAAAACATTGGCCAATTCATGGAGTCCAACCATCCGGGAGTCTTGGGAGAGTGACAGAATCTGCTCAGCTTATAGACTGCAAAGCTAACCATGGTTAGAAAGAAGAAAAAAAACCCAGGGTGAAAACAGTTCTGTTGGAAATAAAACACTTTCCAATACGCACTTAGAAACTGCATAAACCACAAGAAAAATGAGTCTGTAAGCCCAGCTGAACCTGCCCCACCCCATGCATGTAACTGACAGTTTCTAGTCCTTGAGGATTCCAAAAGAAGCTCTGTCAACTCCTCCTTCTCCTCCTCCCCCCTTACCCTCTTTCCTCTTCTTTCTCTTTTTATGTTCTGTTTTTATGTTCTCACCTTCTTTTTACTACATATTTAGCAGAATTTTTACTTTATTGGAGTTCTGGAGTCATTGTCTTTGTTGTTCTTTTTTATACATTTATTTGATTTTAATTTTATGGTTTTTTTTTCCAGTTGGGTTATTTTACACTAATTTCTTTGGTCTCTTTTACCCCTTCCCTGTATTGCATTATATTCCCTTCACTACATTTAATAGTATTTCTTTTTTTCTTTTCTTCTTCTTCCTCTTCTTCGTCTTCTTCTTCTTCTTCTTCTTCTTCTTCTTCTTCTTATTATTATTATTATTATTAATCATTTTGGTGGTAGATGGAAGGAAGCTCACAGAGAAGGAGACCCTGAGTAAATGTGTGCTGTTGACATGGATTTGGACATGTCAAGGACTTCAAAGTCTCAACCAGACCCATGGGGGGGATGGCAAACCTTTCCTTCTTGGTCTCTGTGTAAATGTTGACCTATGTGCACATTACAACACAGTAATATAAGAAACATGAAAATCAAGGCCAACTGATGCTTCCAAAAGAAGGCAGAATTAATATTGTAAAAATGACTATGTTACCGAATGTGATATACAGATTCAATTCAGTTGATCAAAAGCTCCGTGATATTCTTCAAATAAAGAGGGAGAAGAATTCTAAAACTTATATAGAAATATACAAAACATGAATATCCAAAGCAATCCTTAGCAGAAAGTACAGTGTTGGCTGAATACAATACTCAGTCCTAATTGTTCTCCTGAGCTATAGAAGCAACATGTACACAGTATAAACATGAAGGCCAAATGGGATAGAAAAGAGGGCCTAGAAATAGCACAGGAAAACAAAGCCATCTCTAACTTTTGACCAAGGTGTCAAAAACACAGACAAAAACAAAACAAAACAAAACAAAACACCAAGTTCTTTAGCAGGTGGTTCCAAGAAAAGTGGATTTAGAAAATGCAACTAGATTGAGAATAGATCCCTACCTCTCACCCACCACAAAACTCAGAAAAAAAAAAAAAAAGGAAATAAAGTGGTTCTATGTGAAGTCCGAAACTTTGAAAAAATCAGAAGAAGAAAAAAGGAAATCCAAATATTCAAAATATTCAAAATATTTGCACAGGCAAGGATTTTTCTAAAACAGATCTCAATAATAAAAGAAATAATCCCCTGAATCGATAAATGGAATCGTTTGAAACTAAAAAGCCTTTATTCTGCAAAGGAAATAATAAGAGTGCAGAAGCATCTTAGAGAATGGGGAACGTTCTTCTGCAACTACAAATTAGACCAGAGATTGCTATCTAGAAATGAACAAGTGTCACCACCCTTAGTCGCCAGAGAAATACAAATTAAAAGTGCCTTGCGACTTCTCTTCACTTCTGTCAGAGTGAGAAGCACCAAAGGAGGGCAAGTGCTGGTGAGAACACAGGGAAAGAAGCATCTGTCTGCCGCTGGCAAGAATGCAAGCGTGTGCAACCACTGTCGAAACACTGAAGAGGTTTCAAGCATTGGACAGGAGAACCGCAACATCACCCAGTTACACCACTCCTGGGCACAAGCCCAAAGGGCTCCGAGTCCTACGCCAGAGATTCTTATGCACCCGTGTTTATGGCTGCATGATGCACAGGGCCTAACAACTGGAGCTTGTCTAGATGTCTATACACACAAAGGAACTTAGCTGTAAAAAAAAAAAAAAAAAAAATCACGATGTTTTCAGGAAGATGTATGCAACTGGAAACCACCACGTGAAGTGGAACAAGACAGACTCGCAAAGGCAAATTCCTATTTCCTCTTCTGTTCCTAGATTTAGAATGCTTGTTTGTGTCATAAAACTAGAGAGGGAATCATGAGAAAGTAGAAGGTGATCTCAAAGGAAATAGTAGATACAGAGTGTAATGGAATACATGGGACAGGAAAGCAGAAACGGGGCTAGTGGAGGTGACGGTGGGACAAGAAACAGCAGGAGAAATGGCATCAATGGTGAGGGAAGTGGGGGAGGAGAGCGATTGAGAACAAAGTCCCCTGAGACCAAGGTATGAAGATACCAGGTCGAACTCATTGCTCAGTGTTCTAGCCTTTAGAAAAAAATAACAAATAAGTAAGAAACGTAAAAATACGTAAATAAAAATCATGTCTTATGATGTTGGTGAGTAACATGGAGTTCTCTGTTTCTGAAAGTTTCCCACTCAAAGATGCACACCTTGTCCACATTTCAGAATCATTTTTGTATGATGACTGATGTCAAAAGTTGTAAACGTCTTTGTCGTTGGCCCTTCCAGCCGGGATGGGAATCCTATGCAGCAAGGGAACTTTGCTGACTGATTATATTCCTTCAGCTGTGCTCATGGGCAGACTCTCAGGCTTTTAAATTTTAAACACGCACACTTAATTGTTGATAAAGATATCCTCCAGAATATTGTTTGAGACAAAACATCAAAATTAAAGTTATTGTTCAAACAGCATGTCCTGTCGCACACAGTAGGATAATTAGAGACTTGGAGGCTATGTGCTCAGAAAACGTTCCAGAATATTCCACACCTCATGTAAGACTTATAAAGAAAGCTCAAAGAAACTGTTGGAGGGCTTAACATTCTGTGTGTATATTTAATGTTAAAATAAGACAAAGTCAGTCTTGGCAGGCATGTAATAAAATTGTAAATGGTGTAGGAAGCCCAGGGTTTGGTTTTCCTGGAAAATTGTGCCACTGAACACAAAGTCCCAGAGGTCAAGCTTCTGACAGGGAATGAGGGAAGCAGTGCGCCTTTTTTGTGGTTCTATCAGTGAAGCCAGGAGGAGGCCTGTGAGGCCTTTCATCTCTTGTGGGGAAGGCAGCCATGATTTCAACTTCATACTACAAAATAAAAATTTGCAAAGAGAAATTGATGTGCTTAATGTCTTTCTCACAATTTTTTTCTTTATACTAAATATTAAGGTTATTTTTTATCTCCAAAAGCTCTTATTGAGTCATGAAGTGGCATGGCATAGAATAGAATAACAGAATATCTATCTTTGAGTTGAAAAATTTTGACCTATTTTGTGCTATTGATTACAAACCTACTTTTTCATACTTATGCAGCATGCTTGAGGACCATGCACTACTGCTGTGTCTAAGAGTCCCCTCTCCATGACACCAACCACCACTGCTCTATATTATGAACTGCCAATGAGAATTTTCTGAATTCACCTTTTCTTTCTAGGCCACTGGGCTATTCTTTAAAATGAGGGTTTGTGTTAATCCTATACATTACCCTTCCAGATTGCTTTTATTTATAACATCAAAACAACAATGTTTATTTTAGAGCATTAACTAGCCTTTCAGAATGTGTATACGCAGGATCTTCTAGGTTAGTGTATTTGATGGTTTCCACCTGCTTCTCAGCAAAGGTAGCATGTAGAGGAGGGAGGTAGAATGTGAGACAGGACCAGCGAGACTCTGGTGTTCAGGTCGCATATTCCCTAATCTTCTGCCTTACCTGCCTTTCCCTTCCATAATCCTGTTTAGGATATGAACAAGCTGCATATTGCACAGGGCTGTAATGGAAACTCAGGTCATTAAAGATGAACTTCAGAAATACAATAGTTCCTATTTAGCTTTGATGGGTCCTAGGGTTAAACAGAGCCCCAGCCTTATAATCACACCTAGACGCCTCCAGCTGAATATGATGACCTCCTGGGCAAAGCCATTTTCACCTGAACTCTTATCACTAATAATGTCTTGGTCACTTCTTGACTTATATTTTCACCCCATGCTTCTTAGAATTTCATAAAAGATAAAATTAAAATTTCCTAAGAATTTATGGACACCTATGAGGAGTTTCTTCCAAGTGTGACTCCAGCCAGGGATGACACTCCTTTCACTTCTTGAAAAATACTGTACTTATCCATAGCCAAGCATTGGATGGAGTTCAGGGACTCTTAGGGAAGTTGGGGGGAGGACTGTAGGCCCTGAAGGGGATAAGAACTCCACAGCAGGATGAACAGAGCTAACTAACCTGGACCTCTGGGAGCTCTCAGAGACTGAGCCACCAACCAGCAAACACAGGGACCCAGACCCCTAGCACATACGTAGAGATGTGTCCTGTAGTCTCCATGTGGGTCTCCCAACAACTGTAGGAGGCCCGTCCCTAAAGCTGTAGTCTGACTGTGGAATCCATTTTCCAAAGGGCTGCCTTGAGTGGTCTCTGTGGGAGAGGGTGCCTCTGCAATCCTGCAGAGAATTGATGTGCCAGGGTAGAGAGACATGGAGGAGGGCACTCTCTCAGAGGAGAAGGGGAGAGGGAGTGGGGGGAGGGGCAGTGTGTGTGTGTGTGTGTGTGTGTGTGTGTGTGTGTGTGTGTGTTTTACAGGGAGGGGGCAGCATTTGGGATGTAGAAAAAAAACTACTGTACTTAAATTGTTGCAACTTCATAAGTTTTCTCCAGAGGTAAACTATCCCCTCCTGACTTTAGCTTTTCCTTGCTTATTTCTGCCAAGGAATCACCAGATTTTCACATTATTGATTCCTCTGTTTTGCATTCCTCCCTGAGTCCATTCCCTCATTACAAGAGTGTACTGTTTGTCTTTGGAGGTTTTGGAGAGCCTATCATGCTAGATGCTTAAGTTTTTTCTAGCACTTGTTATTTACTACTTAATCTGCTGTCTAGCCAACATTAATTGTTTTTCTATTTTACTTGATGATGAGAAATGTATCTATACATATTCTGATTTTGAGTCCTGGTCTCCTGAGATGAACTCTGCTTGGTATTCTTAGACTTGTCTTTTCTATGCTGCTTAAATCTATTCTCTGAGATTTCATTTACAAATGTTGTTTTTACATTCATGAGTTTTTGCTGTTTATCTGTACTGATTGTTATATTTTGGCTTCAAATTTTGTTATAATTTCAGAAAAGTAATGGAATAGTCTTTCATCTTTTCCTATGCTCCAAAGAAAATTACAATAAATGTCTATTTTTCTCACAATATGAGGTAAACTGCCCTTAAAAATCATTAAAGACTCCCAGGTACCAGTTTTTATAGTAACTATTTTCATACTACTCTGAAGATATATAGACATATATAGATGGGTGTTTGCACATAAAACGAGAGTGGGATTCAGGCGCAGTTGTTGATCTGTGATGATGCTGGCTGATAACTGGATCTATTGTTTTATTCCTCTATGCTTACTGAATTGTCTATGCTGAGGATGTTACACTTACAACAGTTAAACACTTGGGTACATGAGTTAAATCTGAAATGCTTTCAAGAGTCTACCTAATAACAGTTTCCATCAGTTGTCATCTTGTGTAATATTGAACTATGTATAAATGAGGGATGAATCTCATTCGGAAGAGCTTGTTAAAGTTTCTTTTCCCAAGGCTACTAATCAAGAAAACTGTAAAAGAATTTTAAAATAAAATTATTTC
Source organism: Rhynchomys soricoides (assembly GCA_019843965.1). Lineage (NCBI taxonomy): Eukaryota > Metazoa > Chordata > Mammalia > Rodentia > Muridae > Rhynchomys > Rhynchomys soricoides. Next base: position 4,789,708 of record JADRCH010000157.1, on the reverse strand, counting down.
ATTCCAAAGATGATGAATATTTTATACTGTCAATACTAGAATAGCTATATAAAATCCTATGTGTTCTTTTTGTAGATGACTGTGAGAAACATAGAATTATAACATCAAGAAAGAAATTAATGTTCCCTTTTTATTGAAGTTTTATATTGAACAGAAAAATTTCCACTTAGCAGAAAAGAGGTAGTCATACCTTAACAGTATGTCATAAATGTGTCCTAATTCACAAGGCACATCATGTATTTATTTAAGTCCTAACAATAGTCTAAATGTATGTGTGCATATAAAGTATCATTACAAAGGCAGAAAGACTCTGTATATTCTTTTATTTTCTACTATAAAATTAAGATTGTAGAAACAGTATAATATTAGTGCAGCATTAGACACCTCAGAATAAAGAATAAGAAAGGGACAGTGCATATATTCATCTTTGTTATACACAGAAGACCCTTTGATAAATTATGGTGGGTGAAGTAGATTAGCTTTCTGAAAAACAGTAAGATCAAACATGATACTATATACATAAACATAGGTATATACAGACAAATTGGAAAGACAATTTATGACTTTAGATGACATTATCAAAGTATATCTTTATTAACTAGAGAATAAAAGATTTGAAGTCTACATATTAAAGAAAATAATAAACCCAGGTATTATGAAGTCCAGCTATAGTCCATTCTTTCAGCTTATCACAATATCTCACAAAAGGTTATGAGCCAAACAATGGGAGAAACAATTATAATAAGTGAAACAAAAAAAGAAACATTCAGAGCATTTTCAAATTTATATTGAAAACTTATAAACAAAAAACTACAAAATGTACTCAAATATTTGAATGAGTATTTAATAAAAGATAAAATTCAAATGGGAAACCCAATAGGTAGCATTAATCCATAATAGAACAGAAAAATTAAAGCTACAGCCACCCAATGGGTGAACGTCAAAAATGTCTGACAGTACCAAGTGTTGATGAAGACATAGGAGCACAAAACTTTCATTTACTACTGAATAATTGGTCCAAAGATTTTGGCATCATGTGATTAATTTAATGAAACAAACACTTGATATCTGGTAATTTCATGCAATATCCTAAAGAAATCCATGTTCCTATTGCAAAGATTTATAGAAATAACTCCACAGTAGCACTATTCGCTATAGAGATGAAATAGTCCCTATGCATCAATAGTAAACTGTGTATCATATGAATGAACTTTTCATCCAATGTTATTAACAAAAGCAAATCTACTTGCTACAAGTCAAGTAGATTTCACAGACTGTGGACTACAATATTCCAGACACAGATAAGTACATTTGTTTATACAAAAATTTAAAACATGAGAAGCTGAGCCATGTGGTTAAGGATGCACCAATGAGTTAAGACCATAAAGAAAAGCGAGGAAGTTACTAGTGTTACCACCCTGGCCGTGCTTGGGAGAAGTGTGTCCAGTAGAGGCAGTGCTCTTGTGACTGAGGGATAGCTCGCCAGGTTCTCAAGTAAGAAATGTTCATCCCTGAACGTTTGCCTGCTCTCTTCTGAGTGTATGTGCAGTTCCTTAACATTTTCAAAAGGATTGGAAAAGGATTCTTAGAGACTTGATAAACTGAGTTATGCACCTTCATGACTTGGGCATTCCCACTGAGAATGTTTTTTGTCTTTGTTACTCTCGTTAGCTGATTTCTCTAAGCTTCTAAAAAATATTATTTTTATTTTCCAAGGAAGGTATCTCTTATGAGAACTTTATAATTGCATTATTCTAAATTATTTTAAAAATCATGTAGTTTAGATTTCAAATATGTGTTGATTATATTTTTAATTGAAATAGAATTACATCACTTCCCCCTTTCCTTTCTTTCCTTCAGCCCCCTTAATCTCTTTCACTCCTTTTGGTGTTAACTTCTTTTGCTTTGAATATTATTTTTACATAGATACACATGTATGTATGTGTGCATATATGCATGTGTGTATATATAAAAGTATATTCAAATAGAAACTGCTGAGTCTGTTTTTGTAGTTTATGAGTATATGGTTTCAGAGCTGATCACCCTGAATTGGATAATCAAAAGGGCTCTCTTATCGCGTCTCGGCCTTTTGGCTAAGATCAAGTGTAAAAGGGCTCTCATCTCAGTGACAGACTAATTTCCATTCTCCCAGCAGTCATTATTAGCCTGCAGATCTTTGTCCGGGGATGGGAATCTGTGAAGATTCCCTTTTCAACATTAACTGGGTAATATTTATGCCAACTTGCCCTGGGCTAGCACCATTAGAGAAGAGAGAACTGTTATTGAGAACTAGATTATAAGACCATATTGCTAAACATTCCACATGCTTGAGTTCTAGAATATGGAGCAATCAATTGGCATTGACCTGGAAGCTTTATCCTTTACTGGCTAGCTTCCATATTTCTGAAGAGTGTGATGCATATTAGCAGAGAAGAAAAGTTACCATCAGTCCTGAGCAGCTGTAAACCCTGTGAGCTATAATAACAACCAGCTTGTCATTGTATGCCCACTGGTACACAAGTAGCATGAGTGTTGTGAGAAAAACCAACCATTTTCTTCCTCATATTTTTATTTAGAAATATAATGTATCATTCCTCTTTTCCCTCTCCTCCCTTTCAAGTATATGGCCTTTTTCTTTAGTTAATATGTAAATATATACACATGTCCTTATACCAAACACTTTCTGATGGGTTTAAGATCTATATCATAAGAGGAAACACATACCAAGCGTCATAATTATAACAAGAATCTATAGCTATACAGATACAGTGTAGAGAACCTACCACTATTATTCTGGTAAATGGATATAGTATTATACCAATTCCTGATGATTTTCATTATATTCATAGATTAGTGAACGGCTCAATCCTCATTAGAGAAGCTTCTGGTTTTGGTAGATGATGAACACAGAAACCTACAACCAACCAAGGTGTAAAGAATAAGAGACAGCAGAATGTCCAGCCCTAAATGGGGCATATACATTACACCCCTCTTCCTATTGCTCAGGGATCATTGTGGAAGATGGTTTATAAAGAGTTTAAGAGCCAGAGGTGGTAGATGAGTACAAGGAAAAGTGTCTTTGGCACACAAAAAGGTAGCTGCAGTATGCACTCATTGTGGTTGCCAGCAAATGTACAAGATCCTAACAAGCCCAAGGCAGACCAAATCACAGCACAGGAACTGGGCGTGGAGTCCTACCCCAGTTAAGAAACTATTGGCAACTTTCAGGCACTGTATAGAAAGAAAAGCTCCATTTTCTTACAGAATGTAGCACCTAGGAAGTCAGCAATGTTCCAGTGCCAGACCATACATCCAAAACTATTTGGACAACACAGGTTGGCCTTGACACAGAGGAAGAAAACATACACACATACAAAGTTGGGTGAAAAGGAAAGAGGGTATATTTGCGAAGAGATAGGAGAGGGTAGGTCAATGTGATCAAAATGCATGTTACAAAAATCATAAAAATTAATAAGAAGAAACTTTGTAAACCTAAAAAAACATAATCTTTGATCACTTACAGAAGCTAATGGTTAAATTTACGAGCATCACAAGTCTATACTCCCAAGAAAAGTATTGGCCTGTGAGATTAAATTATGCATTTAGAAGGTGCTCAATCTAATACTGACAGATATTAGTTGAAGAAATGCTTGTCTGGGCTTTAGAATGGTTTTTATATCTTTGTTCAATATTCGGACTCAAAGACTCTAGGCTAGATTCTATAATTACCAAATATTAGCTTTATTTCATTCCACAGAGAAGGAATGTCACAAAAACAACAGAGACGGTGTTCTTGACACTTACAAATGGCAATGTAGAAAGGTCCAATTATCTATTTGAATAAAGTGCATTTCGACTAGGAAATGTCAGATTTAATTTAAATTAGAGCTATATTTCTCAAATTGGGACTTCCATTCTGGACATAATCTTGTTGCTGTACAAGAATAGCATAGACCGTGGTGTAAGTCTGGAATAGCTTCTTGAAAAGCCAGTTATGTTCAGATATGCACTAGACATTAATGGGAGAAAAGTGTCAGTGTGAGGTTAAATAATTCATGTCACTAAAATAATATGTTCAAAGTATATGTGAGTAAGAGAGAAAAATAAACAAAATTTGCTTGAGACAGTGTTCACACTCCACAAACAGATAGGCATGTCAGGGTGAGCATCTTCCACACACAGCTTTCCTTTCCTTTCCTTCTCCCCAGGGCGACATTATCAGGACTTCACATTTCCTGGGAGTTCTGCTGTCGTTTTCAGGAAGCTCTCACACATTCTCTCACTGAGAGTGCTCTGGTTTCCAATTGGTATAAATGCGGGGACCGTGGCAAAGCCAACCTCTTTATTTTCCTCTTCCAACTTCATCGTCAAGGTTTTCCCTTCTCAACTGCTTTCTGCTTGTGCCAAACTATGTTAAGGCCTGGTTCCAACCACCAGTACATTTCCCTTTCACTTGGATGTCTGTTTATCAGATACAACATATGAACAAGGATTTCTTTGTGTCCTCTAATAAGACATCAGTTAGGTTTTCCCTGCGCTTGTTAATTTCGGTGGTAAAGTATTGTCTGCCTGCCTACATTTCCTTTCCCCACTCAGTAATAGGCTGAAGTATTTTGGCTATTTGCTATTTGGCTTGAAACTCTCGGTAGAGTGAGAAGGAGAATGGAATAGAAAAAAATGAACTATATCTCATGGTTATTACAAATGCACCCCTTATTAACTCCGTGGATGCATTTTGTACATTTATATTACATAATTGCTAATTATTGCAGGAAGTTATCTATTTGAAAAATGTGTTTCAATTAACTCTCATGATATTTGGGTTTGTTTGTGTTTCTTCATGCGGAAGTAGTCTCACCAGTCAAATTTATCAGGATTTCTCTGTGCTTCTGAATTTTGTTCCATGTGTAGAAAGCTCAGATAAAGGGTTATTTAAACATGTTTACACAATTCCCTGTAGGCATGGAAGTTTTTGTTCATTTAGGAATGTTTATGATAATGATTGATAGCCATTAGAGAGCCCAAAGACTGGGAGGGGCGGCTGTGGAATATGGAGAGATGCACATTTGCCTGAGAAACAGACAGCAAAGCAGATGAGATAAAAGGCATTGGCCCAGGGTGAGGTGGGCTGTGATCTCAGCCTTTTTCCTGTTGGCTGAGACAGTTTAAGCTGCTTACTTATCGGAGCATTAGCCTCTTAATTCTGAGCAATGGACAATAGAGACCACCTTGTCAGAATTAATGAGATTGCCGATTCTCACAGCTTTGAGTATATGGCCCATGAGAGATGAATTTTGTGTTTTATGTGTGTACGTGTGTCCACTCACTGGCTTGAGAGCAGCCAGTGCATGGAACTAACTCACTATGTGACTGTTTCAAACAAGATTATTTTTTTGTGGGCCATCTTCTCTTACACATACAGAATATCTGATGACACTTGGTAACCTCTGAAATTTTAAGTTGTTATCATTTCTTTACATTGTTGTTTTCTGAGACAGGATCTCACCCTTTAGTCCTGTCTGACCTGGAACACTTTATGGAGATGAGGTTAGCCTCAAATTCATAGAGACCTGCCTGCCTCTGCCTCCCAAGTGCGGGGATTAAAGGTACATGCCACCACCCTTGGCTAAATATTTTGATAATAAAAATCAACACTTAGTTTTAAATGTTTTGAAAGTTGTACAAATTATGCATTAAATTGAAACTTGCCTAATGTGGCTATATGCCAGTTGCTATTCTTCCTATTTGCTTTTTTAAACATTTATACAATTTTAAAGTATTTACTTATTTATTCACTTATTATTGTGTGTGCATGCATGTGTGAGCCTATGTATGTGTGCGTGCATACATACACATATGTGCCATTGTGCTTGTGTATGTGGAAGTCAGAGGATAATTGAGGGAGTCAGCTTTCTCCTTCCACAATGTGGGTACCCAGCATTAAATTCAGATCATCAGTCTTGGCTTCAAGCTGGGCCTTTACCAGCTGAGTTAGCTTACCAGTTCTGAAATTAATTTTTTTACTGACAAAAGTCATATACATTTATCATATCAATGTATTTTGTGTGTGTGTGTGTGTGTGTGTGTGTATATATATATATATATATATATATATATATATATATATCCTATGTCAAGCTAGTTAACTTGTGTGTGCATAAATATATAAATAAAAAATATATATTTGTGCTGACAACAATTAAAATCTACTATAAGCTGTTTTCAAGAATACAATACATTGTTGTTGTCTGAGACCAAAATGATCTAGAGCAGATCATTTGAACTTAATCCACCGATCTAGAATTTCTCATCTTTTGAACACTGCCCAGCAACCATCCTGGTCTGATTGTACATCTCATATAAGTGAGAGTTTTTGCATCTTTGTGTCTGGGTTATTCTATTTAATATCTTTGACATTCATCTATGCTATCAAAATGGTATGCAACAAGGATGTCTACAGAAGCCATACTATTTAAGCAAACCTCATAAGACAAGTAACTCTGTGTATATATATACATATCAAGTTGTAATGAACTTTTCTCATCTGGGGTAATGGTGTTCCCTTCAAGAGCCAAAGACAGCCTAATGAAAACCTCAATATCACGCATAAGAAACCCTCTTTGAAGTTGTTGCCCAGGGATGCCCAAGAGGCTTCCCAAACCTATAGCATATTGACGTTGTCATGGGTAACTCCCAAGAGGTGAAAGGTAAGTCCCTAATACTAAAACACCATGTGCCTAACAGACATGGGCCAGAGACCCTTGTGCTGGAACTGACTTGGACACATCCTTCCTGAGGACTAGCTTTTGATGGTATGAGAAGGTACCATTCAAGTAGTATAGGAGGGAGGCAACCAACTGTCCTATCTAGCTATGATACAAAGGAACCACATCAATGGCCAGCATAGCATAATCTCTCTATGGGTGCCAGAGTAGAAGATATAACTTGGTGGTAATTAAGAACTTTCTATTGGACTTAAGAATTATTTAACAAGAGAGAAACCATGCATTGTACTAGACATGTAGATAACTATTCAAGGCTAGTGAAGCCATATTTCTTTGTGGGAGAATCTACTATCACTAATTTACCAAACCAACACAATCCCTAACAACCATTTATAAACATTTGTCCTTATACTCACAGATAAGTGTATGCTTCACCTCTCATCAAAACAAAACAAGCAAAAACAAAAACAAAAAAGCAAAACCAAAAACAAACAAAAGAAAACTTCTCTTGCAACAGACAGAGACCACTGCAGAAAACCACACAAACTGGTATACAGAGGTATATACTCCAACTATAATGTACACACCTACAAAACATTTCTGTACCTAAGGTCCAGGGAACATTGTAGAAGAGGGGGCAGAAAAATTTAAGAGCCAGAAGTTCAGAGAGTGTTCTGTGAGATTGTACCTAGTAATATCATAAGCTCCACCAATAAAGTATCACAAATATGATTAGCCAAGTGCTATATGAATATAGATGACACCTATAAACATGTTAAACTTGGCAAAGAACTGAAGAAAACTGGGAACAGAAGAATTGTCTTTCTACAGGGAAGAGCACAACAATTGGTTGTCCAGTGCCTAATGGTTATCCTTGAAAAGATACATAAATGAACAGATTATATTTTGAATAATAAATATAAATATTATATTTATATACTCACACATGATTAGTGTAAAAAGTGCCGTAAATTTGATAAAAAGTGGGAAGGGGTGTATGGGCGAGTTTGGAATGAGGAAAGAGGAGAGAAATGTTGTAAGTAACCTATAATCTCAAAAGTAATTAAAATTAAAAATAAAGACGCAGGTTCCTTGTTTTAAAAGGCGAATAGTATTCTATTATGAATGGAAAATGAAAGCATTTAACAGCTGACAAACATTTATCAGTCTTCTATTTTGAATATTGCAACTATAATTCAGTGAAGCCAGAAAGGGATATGTCCAACCTACTGACTTGTTTCTGTTGGCCCACACTCACTAGCGTGGCTGGTGTACCACTTGGCAGCGCGGACTCTGATTTTTTGGTGGAACTTCCCTCCTATTATTCACAGTGATGCCACCCATTCAACTTCACACTCGACTTGTGGGCAGTCCTTTTCCCCACATCCCTGTGACACTTACATGGTTTCTCCATGTAAGCGGCAACACTCCATTGTGATTTGAGTTGCATTTCTCATGTGATATGGAATGTTTTTCTTTTTCCATCTACCATTTGGGTATTTGTATGTGCTGTTGAAAAGTGTTAAAATGAAGAAATTTTGATATTTATTATCTTCCAGATTTTATTAAATTATTTCTTTGTATTTTTTGTGAAAATTTCTGGGCTTCCTTACAAGGATTATTATTATTATTATTATTATTATTATTATTATTATTATTATTGTTGTTGTTGTTGTTGTTGTTGTTCAGTGATCTTAGGGTTTTAATTTTTTCTACTTTATTTACATTTCAAATGTTTTCCCCTTTCCAGCTCTCATCTTTGGAACCTCCCTATTCCCTCCCCCCTCCTCTGCCTCTATGGGGGTATTCCCCCACCCACCCACCCACTCTTGTCTTCCCTCCTTGGCATTCTCCTATACTGGGGGATCTAATACCTTCAGGCCCAAGGGCTTCTCCTCCCCCTGATGTCTAATAAGACCCTCCTTTGCCGCATATGTGGCCAGCACCATGAGTCACTCCATGTGTATTCTCTTACAAGGATTATTTGACTTGCCAAGCAGGTCATAAGGACCCACTTTTGGGCCTTTACTTTGTAACTAGGAATGCCATGTTTTCTTAATCTTGATCCTGGTTGTCATGCATTGTCTGCTATCTGTGCACTTTAAGAATAGTAATTTATTCTAGTCTTAGCACCTATTTGACTTAGTTTTTCTTATCTAGAAAATATCTTCAGTATTCAGTAGGTCCATGGTTCTGGAGAGGCCATATCATATGGCAGTCAAGAGCTTGCTTCTAGAAACTTATGCAACTGTGTGCTCCCCTAAGTCAGCAAGTAACTGGACTGGTTCCTATATTGGTTGGGTTAGGTCTGGATCTGGAATTCAGTGAATTCGTCTCTGAATATAATCACAGAGGTGGATCTGGGCTCTGAGTGCAGGGACAGGTCTGGGTCTTGGATCCTTGGAAGTTGACTTGGAGTCAGAATCTTCAAAGTATGCTATGGAACTTTGATACACTGAGATCAAATTTATAGAATTTATCTTGGTGGCTATGGACTTTGGCTCTTTTCAAGTAGGACTGGACTTACCTTGATTACTCTAGAGGCCAAGGCAACATGTAATGACATAGAGTCCCAAGCTTGTATAGTACTAAAACAGGCATGAAAACCAAGAGAAAATATATAAATATATACATTATCAAGTCATTGAGCCATATGGCCTGATAATCTAAGTATGTGAGTGCTAAACTGGGTCTTTGAGAGATGGTTAGGTTCTGAGGACCTGAGTCCTGGGTACACTAGAAACTGAGTCAGGGAGGTACATTTCCAGAGTTTTTACTGGCTTGGCTCTGCCTGGTTCTGCAGTCTGTTGGAATATGACTAGACACTACCCTGATGGAGCCTGGTTGGTCAAATTGGCTGGTCTAGGTTCATAATCTCTAGCCTGGTGTTTGATATGGGGAATGCTGACCTCAGTTGCAATTTATGGCCCAGGACTGAAGGGGTCATGCAAATGAGTTGAGGCTCCGTGCTTTGAGAAGCCTCAGAAGGCCATTGGTGAAGGTGCAGCCTCACTTGCAGTTGATGGCCCAGGACTGAAGGGGTCATGGAGAGGAGTTGAGGCTTGGCACCATGGGGAGAGCCTATGGGAGGTTGTTGGTAAAGCCTAGTTACAGTGGAAGATAGCAGGGTTTTGGAGATGCCAATACCATGAGATGACCACCAAGAACAGCAAAGGCAGTGGAGTACAGGCATCTGGAGTCTAGAAGACAAGGTGTATGCTACAAAGGGCAGAGCTGGAGAAATGACTCAGGCCATTGGAGTAATCCAGAAGATCGTGAGTGGGTCCCAGACATTGGACAGTTGGAGTTTGATTTTGCTTTTGATTGTGACTGTGCCCTGATATATTTCCCTCTTGAAGAAAGAAGGTATTTTAGTGGAGCCCACAGTTAAGAGACTTTGAATTTTTAAAGACTTTGAATTTTAAGAGATTGGATGTTTAAATGGAACTGAAATGTTACTATGTAAGAATTTGCAAAGACTGTGGGACTTTTAAAGTTATTTAGATCTTGGGGATGAATAAGGAAGTAAGGGTCAAGGATTATTGGTGATGTGTTTGTGTGTCAAGCTGACACGGGGTCAATTGTACTGGCTAGTTTTGTGTGTCAACTTGACACAAGCTGGAGTTATCACAGAGAAAGGAGTTTCAGTTGAGAAAATGCCTTTATGAGATCCAGCGGTAAGGCGTTTTCTTAATTAATGATCAAGGGGGGAGGGCCCCTTGTGAGTGGTACTATCTGTGGGCTGGTGTTCTTGGGTTCTACAAGAAAGCAGGCTGAGCAAGCCAGGGGAAGCAAGCAATCCAGTAAGCAGCATTCCTCCATGGCCTCTACATCAACTCCTACTCCTTGACCTGCTTGAGTTCCAGTCCTGACTTCCTTTCATGATGAACAGCAGCATGGAAGTGTAAGCTGAATAAACCTTTTCCTCCCCAGCTTGTCTCTTGGTCATGGTGTGTGTGCAGGAATAGAAACCCTGACTAAGACAACCTGTCTATCTAATAGGTAATTATTTGCTTATAGCTAGACATTACTTTTAAAAAATTACCATTATATTTAATGTTGTATTAACTTAAAATAAGTTTTTGTATACTTCTCTTAGTGCCTTTTAAGAGTCAAGTCTTAAGTAAGGTTATTTGTTCAGAATACTATTAATTTTAATTATATTAATATATTTTGCAAAATTACTTTTCCAAGTGATTTCACTAATTTTCACTTTCTTTAGAAGACTTATTTACATATTCTGAACAATGATCTTTTTAAACCTTTTCCAATTTCATACTTGAATGATAATATTTCATGTTAGTATTTTTAATTTCAAGTAAAAGTGAGTATTTATTAATATGATTTTTTATCATACTTTTTTGCTTTTATTTTATATTTAGTATATGTGTGTATGTGTATGTGTATGCATGTGTGTACACGTGCATGCATGCATGTATTTATGTGTGTGTTTGCATGTGTGTGTGTGTGCATGCATGTGCATATGCCCCCTGAGCATAGTCTCAATGTCATTACTGAACTTTTTCCTGGTTTGAAACAAGGTCTCTTGTTCCTTTCTGCCTATACAATGCTAGCTATCACACAGGGATTCTCCTGTCTTCATGTCCCTTCTCATCATATTCCAATGGGAATGTTGTGATTACATATACAAACTACTCCACCTGGCTTTATGTGTAGTTTGGGGATCTGAACTCAGATTTTCATGTTTACACAGCAAGCACATTATCCATTGAGCCATCTCTCCATCCCTTAGGTCCACAGCTAGGAGAAGTTAATGCATATATATATGCTGACTTCTCCACTTTCTCCACTCATACACAGGACCCACTATCCAAGGAATGGTGCCAGCCAGGGTGAGTGGGTCTTTCCACATCAATGATGCAACCAAAACAATCCATCTAAAGTATTTCCAGAAGCTTCTCTCCCAGGTGATTCTAGATCACATTGTGTTGACAGTTTATACTATCCATCACACACAGGTACACTGAAAGATGGGAAAGAATTGGTTTTCCTTTGGAAAAACAGTATAAACTCCTAACTGCTGAGCCATCTCTCCAGCCGCCTTTCCTCCAAATCTCAATGGTAATGTGTATATTAACTTTCTTCTATTGATCTCTGTCTGGCTTTCTAATTAATTACTAATCAATCAATATTCCCATTTAGTATATATCCATTCTCACTCCAAACAAGGAGTGAGTTAAACAGGTAGATAACATCTAGATTGTTGGATCAGGTTCTCTGTCTCTGGTGCATTATTGCAGTCTTATGGCAATCCCTTTCTTATACCAAGGGCTGTAGATGATGGTAACATAGATCTGTCTCCTAAGAGGAGTACACTTGAAGAAGTTTTCATTGATAGACATGGAGTGTTTCTATCTCTTTAATTCTGTTTCAGTGATAACAGCAAACATTTGACCATTTCTGACCATCAGGAATTTTGTAGATGATTTGAAATAAATATTTTTTCAATCTTACTGATTTATTGGATCTTTCCTCCCTAGAATGGAAAATGTCATCCATAGATTAAAATCTTTCTTCATTTTCTTTCTCTTCCTTTTTGGAAGCTGTGGTTTCTACCTGGTTTCAGGAGGAAAGATACCACTAGGGTTTGGATTGTCATCACATAGGAGCAAGAGCTTAGAAAGGGGCAACTGCCTCTCCATTCCTCTCATCTGAGATTGAGGAAGCCACCCTATGGTGGGCACCTCAGCTCTAAAGTTTCTGTTGTTAGAGAAATTACCTCTGGAGTGGTCATTAGACTAAATGTTTAATCTGTTGTTAATATTAATATAAACTTTATTTTTAATGGCTCCATTGGAATTTTAGTAGTGAATTGGAAAAGACCGACTCAGAAAATATTGTCTCATGAAAATTTTACCAGAATCTTCCAGTGCATTTATGTCTGCCATAAAGTTTTCAAGATCCAAATTTATGGAAATCCAGGGTTTATGCTTTATTATGCATAAAATGCATGAGGTTAGGAAATAGACTCAGCTGTGCTGTTCCTTCCAGACAATGATTCTTTTACTGTGGTCCATCTTCAATCAAGAGCTGTGGTATTTATACTAGCTAACCACTATTTTTCAAGAGCTTCTATATGTATTTACACTGGCTGAAAGTTCTAAACTGCAACATATAATAGAATTCTAGCTTCTGCAGTGTAAAGCTGTAAGTAGGTTTTCAAAATAGCTTTATTAAAATAATTTTACAATTATAATGCGAAGTCCAATATCATAACAAGTAACTTGAAAGGACTATTTTTAGCAAATTATTTACATAAATAAATAATTTTATTTCTTAGTTGTTTAATTCCAGACAGAAGGGGACCATTTAATGCTCTATCAGAAAAGTTCCATTTCTTCTCATTATGGTGATTTTCCTTCCATGAAATTAAAAGTTTAAATGTACTCATTTGCTCATATTCTTATCTATGTGAATTATCATATTTTCATGACAAAGTTTTTGCTAAATTTTCATAAAATGATTCAAGTATACTCAACAAGATTTAATTTTGGCATGAGTATAGTGAAAGGTATGGTTTTGAAAAGTCTTTCAAGTAGGTTTTATTCATTTACTGCATGTATGCGTGTGTGTGTGTGTGTGTGTGTGTATGTGTGTGTGTGTGTGTGTGTGCGCGCTACACGCAGAACTCAGAGGACAACTAGTGGGAGTTGGTTCTCACATGCATGTGGATTTAGTATAAGCTTGGTAGCTTGATGGGGCCTGTACTCACTGAGCCTTTTCAATGGCCCTCAACAGGGTTCTGATGTCCTTTTCTTCATGACTGCTTTAGTAAACTCCTGTTACATATCTTTAAGGTGCCCAATTTTAAATGTCTGACTTGTACATTATCTTTTTAAAACACTAATTTGGACAATAAATATGATTATGGGAATGTAAGTACTCTATAAACTATCAACCTCAAATCTTTGTTTGGATTGACCTCCACAATGGTTATGTGACTTGATCAAACCTCCATAGCTGCTAGGCACCACCTGGAGGGCAAGAGCATGAACTCTAGACCTCAGTCCATTGCAGGTTGTATAGCTCTTTAATGAAACAATATGGTGTTGAGTGGATAGCAATTCTTCATGTAACAAATACTGTAGGGGGAAATTAGTATAGAACCGCTCATACCTTCAGCGGTTGGTTTAAAGTTGGGTGATTTTTCCGATTTAATGTATTTTCCCTTGCCCTTGACTGATGTTGGTTTTATGTAATAAATATGAATTGTTCCCTCTCATGAAACCTGAGCCTTAGTAAAATCTGTTGAGATAACATAGAGTGAATCTCTCTAGTATTAAAATCTGAAATGCTGAGATCTAAAATTGGGTTTGCATGGAACATTCCAGGAACCTAACCTCCTCTGACAGTTTGCGGTAAAAATTAGGCACAAGTGCTTTGTTCCATGTCCCCAAGGGGAGGAAGGCTATAGCTCCCTTCAGCTGCCACACATATTCTCATGAAAATATAAATACAAGTTTCTATATCTAGCACAGGAAAAATACTGATCCACATAGAGCAAAATGCAAAGAAGTCAAAACATCAGAGAATGGCTTTATCCAAGTTATTTCAGTTGGCCCAGAAACTAGTAACCAATAGATGTCCAATGACATCTCTACTCTGAGCTAGGGGAAGGTCATGGCATCACTGTTTTTAAATATGTGCTATAATCCCCTCATCCTACATGAGCCACTCACAGCCATGAACAATAAAATGAAAACACCAGCTTTGGTCTCCACTCTAGTGTTGCCAGGAGGCTGACACAGGACAGTGGATAGACTAGTTGAAGGGTTTAACATTACTGCCAACTCTAAAACAGTACTTGAGAAGGAATCTGTTCACTGATCATTAAAAGCCATTGAACATTCATTGTATCAGTTTTGCTCAGTATGGAGGTGATAGTCTTTGTGTTCTCCAGATGTTATTAAAAGCATCATCTTCATTCCTGAAGTTTTGGGTCAGACGACAGCTCTGGTTTTTAATTTTTCCTTTCTTCTTTCTTGTTCCTTTAAAAAATTCTCCACCCTGGCAAACTGAACACTAGAAATACTATACACATTGTCCTGAATTATGTCAAGGATATCCCAAAAACAGTGATCTGAGATGGGATTTACACCCAGAGTTTAAAAACATTCAGTTTTGTGATAGAATGAGAATTTTGATGTGATTTAGTTTTTCAGGAGGCATAGCTGTGGGGAAAGTGGCAAATTCCTGTTGCAGGGAAAAGCTCTCAGTCCTTATTCTGAGGATGAGTTTAACTGACGTTGCTCTTGATGAAAAGTCACATGTGTTTACTTTGTAGCTTGAGAGAACCTTCATGTGTTTTTCCCTCAACTCTAACAAGATTTTTTTGTTACAAATCACATTTGCAGTATAAAAAGATTTACAATTCATGTTGACTCTTTAGTCAGACTGAATGTATTATATAAGAATTGCTCTTAAATAAAAAATGTAGGATTAATCCTAAGCTTGAATGATTCTGTGGATTCTGCGTTTGTGGGAATATATATGTGTGTGTGTGTGTGTGTGTGTGTGTGTGTGTGTGTGTGTGTAGTGTATGTGTAGTGTGTGTGTACATGCATATTATATATATGCCATATACAAGTTCTATTCTCTTCTCTGCATTATGAGTTATGTGTTTTCTTAATATCAGGGGCAATAAGTTTTCTTTCTTAGAGTTTGTCTGTTATTGATCACCCTCTCAGGTAAAGACTGTAATAATGAGTACATTTTTTAAAATCATGAACTAAGTACAGAATCAGAGCCTTTTCTCCATATTGTGCTGTGAATTGAACCCAGATCTTTGGACATATTAGGCCACCACCCTTTGACTGAGGCACATACACCCTTAGCCCCTCTCTCCTTGTTTTACAAGGCCTCACTATGCCCCCAGGGTTGCTTTGAACTTGACCTTCTCCTTCCTCAGTCTGCCCAGTAGGTAAGATCATAGGCATCTGTCAGCATGGCTAGTTTGGTGATTTGGTTTTGTAATCCCATTACCTTCTCCTACTGAAAGACTATCTGCATCTTTCAGTAAGGAACTCTTAGAGCTGAGGTGTGAAAAGCAGTGTTATTCATATGTGAGATGAGTGTTTTGTGTCTTTCTTCAAAATGAAATAATCAGTCAAACATTGTTCATAGTTGTAGTTGTTTTTAATTGAGCTCTCTTGTCTTTTATAGGTAATAGGTCATCTATGATTGAACAACATGTCTCATATTCCTGCAAATGTATGACTTTTAATTTATTTTTCTATTTTAATGATGAAGTAACTTTGTTTTAACTAAGTAAGATCAGAAAAGTACTTATTAATAAAGTATCTTTGCATTTGTTTTATTTCCTTAAAATTGGTTAAATTCTTCAAGATTTTTTTATAAGTATGATGCTCCCTCCCAGTTCAGAGAAGAAAGATTTTTATCATATTAAAGAAATTACTGTTATTTCTTTTCTGATTCAATTTTATAAAACTATTTTGGCAGTGATGTAGATAACATAATTTTCTGTTTGGACTTTGTAAAAGCAAATTAGCCTCTCTGGTCATGGGACATCTATTTGCTTTATTTTGTGATGGGGTCACTCCTGTTGAAAAGATGAAATAATTCCATTGCTTTCTCCTTATTATAACTACATGTCTCTCTTACAATACCCCCTAAGGTCTCTTTTCTAATTCTGGCTTCCACTTGTGCCACGTCAAACACTCAAAACAAAAGACTTGAAGCTAGGATTCAGATATGACAGAGAACTTATGCTATTCATCTTTCTGGACCTGAATTACTTCATTTGATATATTCTGCACACCCAAATTTTGTGTTTACTTGTGAATTTTAAGATTGCCTTTCTCATTTTAGCCAAGTAACAGTCTGCTGTGTTTATGTCCATGTTTTTCTTATCCATCCATCTGTTGGTGGATATCTAGTAGAGCAGAAGAGCAATGAACATAAATGTGCAAGAGTCTATGTAGGCTTGTATTTTTTAAAACCTACTTTAATAAGTGTACTTAAATGCTTTAACCTCCATTCTAGCCCATCACTTACCTGAGGTAGTGGAAAGGAAAGGTTAATAGGACAAAAAAGGATGTGGACATATTTAGAAATAGTTCTTTGGGGCAAATCCAATCTGCATTGTTAGGGTATCAGCAGTTTAGTTCACAAGAATCAGCAATGGTAGCCCGATTCACTCACAAACACTACTCATAAATCATTGATGGCAGTTTGATCCAGAAGAAACCACATAGCTTTGTCAATTGGCCCAAGTCTGTGAATGTGGCTTGTTTCTCTCTATGAAGTCATGCAAAATGATGATCAGCAAAAAAGGCAAGGCAAACCAATGCTAGAGTGCTGTTGGTAAAGACCAGAATCATCAAAGCCCAGCAAAGAATGGCAAGTTGAACTAATGCCACATAGCAATATGCACTATCTGTTGAGTTATATTTATACCCTTTGCAAATATCATGTGTTATCTCAAGGGTCCAATCTAACAAAACATAATGCCTAGGAGTGATATAGCTAGGTCATCCAGCAATTTTATGTTTAGTATTTGGAGAAACTTCCAGACTGATGACCAAAGTAAACTAATTCACACTCCTGCAGTGACAACAACATGTAAGAGCTTCTCTTCCATCATATCCTTGCCAGCATTTGTTGCCATTTTTTCCTGATGGTGACCATTCAGACTCAAATGCTAATTTAAATTTTGTTTCCCTGATGGCTAATAATACCAAGTACATTTTAATGTGTTTCCAAACTGTTTGAATTTCTTCTTCTGAGAAATTTCTGTTCCATCCTAAAGTGCAAATTTTAAATGTATTAATTTTTTTTTGAGAATTTCTCACATGTGCCCTTTGTTTACATGATTCCTGGGATGTCTGCTACCAGAAACTATCTTCTACATATAACTAGGAAATCTACACCCATTAAATCTCAACTATATGGTTGCCTAAAACAGATCAGCAAGTGACAAACCAGTTTACTTGCCAACATGGATGCGGAAAATCTCATAGGGAGTTATGCCTATATGAGGAGCTACAGGCAACTGATGAGACTGAGAGATGGATATGTAGTCTTCAGAAATGAGCCAGTTTCAGAAGTTGTTCAGTTTCAAGTATTTAGCCCTAAGTATAGCCCAGGTTTCTAAAAATTGGGTTGTTTATTTTCTTAATGTTTACTTTTATGAGTTCTTTGCATACAGCGATACTAATCCTCTGATGAATAACTGGGAGATTTTCTTCTGGTCTATGTGCTGTGTATTCATTTTCTTTACAAGTTCCTTTGTGGATTCAAGGCCTGCTTCACAGAACAAAATTTCATGCCATTCTGTTAAAAGCCCATAGCTGGGAAAGGTCATAGGCCTTGTGAAAAATATATTACTTTTTCTAAATGATCATTCTGTCAAATTGCATTTTAAGTATCTGTCTTTATACCTATAGACTTGGGCTGCACTTATCCTTGGTTAGAAGCTTCTTTCTGCATTTGGAACAGACAGTGAAAAGATAAATAAGGGTATAAAAGACTGCTCATCCCTAAGTAGGGCATTTATGTTAAGCTCCCTACTGGCTTATCTCTGAGAACATTATGGAAGGAAAGGTAGAAATAATGTAAGAGCTAGAGTGTTGGAATGAGTACTGTAAAGTGTCTTCTGGACATGTGGTTAGTAATGTTCTCATAAACTCTCAGAAGCTGCGGTCACGTTCACAAGATCAAGACAGTCGACATTCCATCATAGATGGATGAATATTCAGTCCCTACACAATACTGAGGAGCTACTAGCAAGAATATAGTTGCTGGAGGAGACTGTGGAAGCGAGAATCATTATTTTTGATGATATGTTGCCCATGCTCCAGTGGGTTGCTCTATACCCATTCACATGTGGGTATCATTAATTGGACTTTGTGGGTCTTCAAAGGAAAGAAAGAAAGAGAGAAAGAAGGACAGAGGTATGAAGTCAGGAGAAGTTGTGTTTGAGGCAATATAGGAGGATGCGAGGAGGATATAATCATATTTAAGTGTACGTACATATAAAAATTTCAAAAATAAAACATTTTTAGAAAACCTGTTTTTTAAGCTCATTCTATTGATTTTTAAAGATCATTCAATGTTGAAACATAAGAATTCAAAAGGAGTGAGGTTTCACAGTCCCATAGCTGTTGAAAAGATAGAAGGATGTCCCTCATGCAACATGGTTGCGGATCAGGGTAGATTTAGAGGCACCATAACAAATTCCCTCCCTCTGTGGCCCTCAGCATTCAACATCCTTCCTTGCTTCAGGATTCACTATCTCTGTAGAGACCAAAAAGAAAGAAAAAGACAATATGTAAGAATCGATGGCACAAGCATACTGGCCACTTCCATTGCTAAGTTTTGGGACTGGAGCAGAATAAGAAGTCCTCTGCATGCCAGAATCTGATTAGAAAAGGTGGTTCACCTGTTGAGGACAAGATGCTTGGGAATACATTGTCTGAGTGAGTCTTTGTGGTTACCAAGATGCTGTAAATGAAACTAGGAAAACAAATCTTGGCTCCACCAAGTATTCATTATGTGAAAAAGAACTATCAAGGAACCCAATAGGCCAAAAACATTTTAAATTTAGTAAAAAGGAAGTGACCCTTTACAAAAGACGTCAGCTCTGAATGCAGCATCTCTACTGTAGAACCATGTAATTAAGGCAAAACAGTCCCCTCCCCTAATTAATGTATCCTCTGACTTCTCACTTACCCAGAGTCACACTGATTTTTGGCAAGCTGGCTGAGCTTCCCCTTTAAATAAACACTCAAGGGTCACATTGTGCACAGTAATTATTCCACTTGATGTTTAGAAAAAACCTCTGTCTACATTGAAAAAGAAATCATTGCAATGGAGAAGATGAAATTACTCAGAATGGGTAAATGACTGAGTTGGATAGGGTGATTTTAATTCTTGGTACTGATATAGGAGAATTTGAATCTTCCACTAGTACTCAGAGGAGCCTCCTTCCTTATTTGCTGAACCGATTACTGGAACATGGGAGTTCAGGACAAGAGTTTGAGGCGTGACTAAGTGGAGGGGGTTCAGTTGAACAGGCATCAGAAAATGCAGGCTGATAGAATTGGTTCTGTTCAAGAGAAAACTCTGCTCAAATGTCCTGTTATATATGTATATTCCAGAGAATTCTTCTAAATCTCATGCTCTTATAGCCTCTGGCCATACTTAGAGAAAGGAAATTAAAGAGCTCTTAACAGTCCTCAATTATAAGTGACAGTTCATGCTACATCTCATAACTAGAAAATCAAATAGTCACAATACTACAGAAGAACAAACTCTGCATCTTTACTTCAGGTTTCAAACTGAGACCTGAAATATTCTCCATATGTTTCTGACTTCTTCATGAAACTGTCCTGACATTACTCCCTTCATTAAAATCCTGATATTTACAGTCATTTCAGGATGAGATTACTTGAAAACAACCCTTTTTCTGTCTTATGAATAGACTATGTATTTTGCCCTTCCTCAAAATTGGTTTTATTTTCCGGTCATTTTATGAGTATGACTTTTCTTGAATATTTTTATTCTTGCATTCTTCTTATGCTGTAGCTAAAACAGACTAAAACTTTGTTCTATTTTGTCTAAATGGATCTGGAAGATCCTATTCAGCAAGCCTGAGATCAGTATTTTTTACATAGTAGCAAATAAGATGCCTTAAATTATAGTTCCGTGCTTTCCAGTCCATCTATCTCATTGCTAATGGGCACAAGGTCATGGATAAACAAGATTTGGTTGCTAATATTTGGGCTTCACAAATTATTCGATTTTATAGAATAAGAATTATAACTACCCCTTTCTCAAAATTTGAATATAAGCAAATCAGTCAGCCATTAATAACAGCCAACACACTTTGGGAGCAGCAACCTTTGAGTTCAGCACTTGTGTACATCATGTTAAAAAGCAACAAAATGATACAGCCATAGAACAAAAGCATGCTGTATACCACTTTTTCTTTCCTAATGCTTTTGAACTGATTCTAGTCGAAATTACTAGCAATTATATCTATCAAAGGTCCTTTGATGGTTGACTGCATACTCATGTAACAACTTTTTTTTATGATATATGTCTATTTCTTTGATAAAAATAGAAGGATGCTTGCATTATTGTTTGCTTTGAATATTTAAAATTGATGGTGGTCTTGCTGATCTTGGTAAAGCAAGGAAACAGAGGAAGTCCTTCAAGGAACCAATTCTGTCAGAAGTTAGAGAGTAGATTTGTTGTATTTGTAGTCACAGAACCAATATGTTGAGGAAATGACGAAGAAATCTCTTCTGAATTGCAAATGTAAACCTCAATTCAGAAAACTGTGCATATGTGTAGTTCCTCCTGGATGATACAAAGTAAGAGGAAGTAAGGAAGACAATTGAGGATGGTAGAGCTTACCAAACTATGTACATCAAAACTTAATGATACACCAGGGAGAGCTGAGAGGGGACGGACCAGTAGTGATGCACTGTTTTTGATATTTATTTGAATTTAGATATTTTAATTGAGACTGGCAAGCTTGTAAAAGGAACCACTTCTTTATAGTTTCTATAGAAACAAAATAGTTTGGCCAACATCAGCCAGGAAATATCTGGGTCTCACATCTATTAGCCAGCATTGAACTGAAGGGAAGAATCCAATGATCATCTCCAATAAGGCAGACATGGAGAAGGATTTCTTGTGTGGGTCAAGAAGACTTAATGATATCATTAGCTGAGTCAGATTTCAGATGCAGTTAGGGTAAAAGAAAAAACAAACCTCCAAGGTGTCTGCCTGTTCTAATGGAAGCACTACACTCCAGCTTTGCTATGTGAAAGGTTTCTTTTCAAAATCAATCATTTGACTTCCTCCTTGAAGACCATCCCATTACAAGATGATCAAAATTCAGGTTTGTATGAAGAGCTTCATAGGAGTTTAATAGAATTAAGAGGGAGTGGGGTGAGCAAATCAGAGATGTGTGAAGCCCAAGAGATTATTGGAGTCAACAGGAGGTATACATAAATGGTGTGTATGCTTCTGTTGTGCAAGACTCCTCTAAGCCAAACTTCCACTATCTTCATGAATTCTGCTGTTAGTGCCTGTAAAATATCATTATAGCTGGGTTTTAGCTCTTGATGTTCCTTCATAGAAAAGGGGGATGAAGAAAGTTGCTGCACCTCATTACTAAGGTTGTAGTCTACCATGTCTGGATAGCTTTCCTGAGCTCAGCACAAAATGGAGGGCTCGCTTTTCTTAGTGGGGCTTCCTCTTCTCTGCCTGATCTGGGGAACCTAGCACTTCTGCCTGAGGAATGTCACATAATGAAACTCACCCTAAGAAGAATATATATATATATATTCATTCCTTGATTTACCCCAAATAAAATGTATGCACACAAGCTGTTTCATAGAATATTGTCTAAATAAGCTGCAACACTGAAAACTTCAGAGAATACCTTCCTTTCCCCAGCATTCTGCTGACTCACTATTCTGGATTTTTTCCATCCTTCCCATCATGGTTTACAGCAGTCCCTTAATACTTCAAGGGAATAATAATAATAATAATAATAATAATAATAATAATAATAATAAAAAAACAGAACCACAGAACCCTGAGCTCTCATCTTAGTATCGAGCTTCTTCTCTCAAACAGTTGTATGCAGTTCTGCCCTAATTTCACATGACCTTATGAGTAAAGGCTGGGATATATAGACAAGAGAAGACTAGGGGAATGTGGCTCCATCTAAGCAGCCATTAGGTAGCCATCATACATGCTGAGTATGGCTGCTGAAATTCACCCATGCTCCTGCCAGTAGCCCTTCACTTTATAGTTCTGTCAGTAAGCCACAAAACTTAAAGCAAAACAAGGCACATTGGTTCCTCAGAGTTAACTTTGGAGAAATAAAGCTTTGTTTTGTCATTGGGACCTTCTAAGATAGGGGACAGACTTTGTCTAGTCTGCCAAAATCCAGGAAGAAAATTCTCACAGTAGCACCAAAAATGTTTGGTAGGGCGTAGTGTTTTCTTTTATAGCTTTCAATATTGGCCATATTCATTTCAAGATCTTATGGTCATATAAGTCAAACCAAGTTCCACTTAATTCATTCTTTTGTTTAGTGTCTTCAACCACTTGCCAAAGTGAAAACAGCATGCCTAATGATGTACATTTCTAGGAATATATTCTTCTTGTCAAGTGGCTAAAAGGTCAGGTGAAGTCTTAGTTCTGCATCCATATAGAAAGATAAAGATCAAGATCTACTCCAAATTATTGCTATAACAGAGTTAGATGTCTTACATGATGTGAAGGTGACTATTAGATTCCCCTTAGTAATAATTTGGTATGAGGAGTGGCTAATAATGTAGATGTATGTAGGCAAAAATCATAGGTCAAGACTATGCATAGAATCTTAATCACATTTTTGAAGCAGATACTGGTCCAACATTTTGCTTCCTCATCCCCTTCTATAATCCTGTTTCTGAAGTGTCTGGGCCATCATCACACTCTTGGTTCTTGTTCAGCATGTGATTTTGTGGATAACAAGGCATTATTGGAAAATAAATGGCTTGAGCTGAATGCCTTTCCAGAGGCGTGAGTCATGCTTGAAGACCTTCATCAAAAGAGTACCAGGTTGAAAAAACTGAATGTGGAAACTCAAGAGACTGTCCAGTAATGAAGGAGATAGGTGGCTAATGCTCCATATCCTGTTCTCCTTGTCAGTGACCTACCCTATTAATATCTAGGATTTGTGACTGGAAGACTGGAGTCATGGTTCAGATGTAGTTATTCATCCCTGTCAATGAAACATTCGCTTCCCTTTAGTGACCTACTTTTTATGTCAGTCTGTGGTCTTCTATTATGCTGATAGAATTTTCTGGAGAAGAGTTGGAAATGTGCTGGATTTTAAAGGAATGGCTCTGCCTATAAAATGGGAGCAGACAGACATATAGAAAAAGTTGGAAGTAGTCTAAGATTAACTTGAAACTCTGAAAGAAATTTAGGAAAGCAGCCATGTTAATCACAGAGCTCTGTGAACTGTACAGTACTGGTTTCTAGAGGATATAGCCATCATTCATCATTCTCCCCTACTCTTGAGATGCTTCTTTCACACTATAGGGGCACAGCTGTGTATTTTGATTTATGCTCTTAGACCTCTTGACTGCAGCAAAAGATAGGCTTCAGTGCCCCAATGAGCACACCAGAGGTAATGGTCTAGGTCACTACATACAGAATGGTGTCTTACATAATTATTGGTCTCTGCAATGGTCTATCCTAGTCATATTTGTAATGAAATAGGTCAGGAGAAAATCTGACTACATCAAAATGGAAAAGTATTCAAAGGAGTCAATACATGAGGGTTCAGGCATGGAGGTCTTTGAATTAACAAATTTTGTCAGAAATCTTCAAAATTACCCAAGGAATAAAATATTCTTCTAATGGTTTTTATGAATCTAATGTTTTCTTACCAAATATCCAGGATAGGAGTTATGAAATTTGCTTTTGTCAAATGGTATACAGCACTGGCCATTTGGGTGTGTGGGAGGCACATTCTGTAATAACAGCAAGGGTAAGGCTGCTAGGTTTTCAAAATGGTGTTTGGAGCTAGACTACCTGGTTGTCAAATTCCAAATCACCTACTTATTTGAACAAAATACTTGGTTTTCCTGTTCCTTCTTAATTGAGATGGGGAAAAGTAACAACAGTACTCAGAAAATATCAGAAATTTAGAATAGTACCTTACAATGATTGTTAGCTGTTACTACTAAAGGTACCTCATCGTGGTTCCTGTGTTCAGATCATTACGGAGCAGGGCTGGGACAGGTGAGCTGATTATACAGCATCACTGAACACCTGAGTTTGTACCATTTTTATACCTAATTTGTACGGGCTTAGTAGGGGGCCTTTCCAAAACTGAATCATTATGATTTGCTAAAGTCAAGAGTAAGTACCTTGTCTTATCTGGGCATAATTTTAGTTTGTTTGAAATAAGTAACAGGATGGAAATTTCAGCATACCAAGTGTGCCAGAAACCATTCACAAAATTATTCTATCTTTTTATTCTCTATGAGTGCATTGCACTGCACTTAGATATCAGCATATTTGGTCTAGCCAGCTATAAATGAAAAGAACTTTTTAAAAAGTTAATTGGTTATTTCTTCTCATTTTTGTGTATAAACACCCATAGACTGATTTGCCTACTGTTACGATAATTCTGAGTAAATTGTTTTCTGACACTTTTTTCTTATTTCCAAGGACAAAAATAAGTTGGCTTCAATAAATAGGTTCCTTTAATTTTTTGAGGCTAACATTGAAAAATAAGTTGGCAGGAATTTTGAACTTGGAGTCTCAGAGGAAGTCTGCAAGCATTCTATCTGCTACAACAATGGGAGATTTATCTCTCTGAGAAAAGGTGTGTACAAATCTCAGGATGATTTTCTTGAGAACAAAAGTTAACAATGTAGTGTTTCCTTGAAAAAAAAAAAGAGCAACAGTCTGTGTGGTTTGAATTGAGGTGGACAAAGGCTATCAAGTCCAATTTCACTAAACTTTTAGTGAGCCTGTACCATTGTGGAGTGGGGAGGGAATGACAGTTTAACTTCCCGTTTCACAGCTCATTGATATGCCATGAACTAGAAGTGGTCATAGCTGATGTATGCTCCTAGAAGGATGTTGCTTAGTTGACCTTTGGCAGTGAAGGCCCAGCAATATGTATCTTGGTTAATACAGGGGCTGCCTTGTAGGTGGGATTTCTGGAAAATGACTACACTCTTATGTGGAATGATCCTTAACAAACTACCTTGTGAACCAAAACATCCTTCTGGTATACCCCAAGCTTTTTGTAAAGGGAAGATGCAGTGGTAGTTCTACATCAACAGTTGCTTTATTTTAGTTTAGATTTATTGCCATCCTGCTTTTGGTCCGTTTATTTGTTATTTTGTATTCTACTCAGCTTACCCTTCCTTATGTCTTTGCCCTGGCACCTCTTTAAGCTTTGTTGTTAGTCTTAGTTTGGGTTCACGTCACCACTGTTGTTCCCTTTGACATCCTCTCCCACATTTGGAGAAAGGCAATTTCAAAACTGTTTTTCCTCTACTTTCTTGCTAAAAGTTGTGGTCTGGGTTCTAGCCAGAGCAAGGCTCTCTGGTGATGCTTAAACGGTGGAAGAAGTGTAGTTACTCTGTCCCCAGCAACTGAGAGCAGGAACATTCATCCCAGCAGACAGCTGTGGGCTCTTCTAAATTTGAGTATCTACCTATGATTCTACAGAGGTGGTTCCCTGAAGTTTTTGATTATGTGCATGTTTATAGGGTACCATGTAATATTTTAATACATGTATGTATATACACTGTGATGTTTAAATTATGCCATGTCTATTTCTTTATGTTTCTAGTATTACCTTATGGCGAAAAAAAAAATTCAGAATCTTTGCTTCTAGAACTTTGAAATATATTGTTTGTATCTACAATATACTCTATTATACAATAGAATACACACACACACACACACACACATATTACTTTGATTATATTTTCTTTTTTTTTCACTTTTCTTTAATCTTCTAATCTTTGGTAGCCACAATTTTACTCTCAATATCCATGAGATTAGTTTTTAAAAGTGAAAATATGATGGAATCAAGCCCTACATGTCTTTCTGTGATTGGCTGATCTAATTTAATATAATGATCTTTGTTTCCATACATGTCCTTAAATGACGAGATTTCATCTTATGTCTGAGTAGTAGTCTGTGGTATATATATATCATTCTTTATTGGTTGATACATCCTGTGGTTCATCCATAGAGAGTGGTACTGTTAGGAGATGTGGCCTTTTGGGAGTAGGTGTGGCCTTGATGGAAGAAGTGTGTCACTGTTGGGGTGGGCTTTGAGACCCCCTTCTTAGCTGCCTGGGAGATAGACAGCCCTCTTCTGGCTGCAGTAGATCAAGATGTCAAACTCTCAGATGCTTCTCTAGCACCATGTCTGTCTGGATACTGCCATGCTTCCCACTTTGATGATAATGAACTGATCATGTAAGCCAGACCCAATTGAATGTTGTTTTTCATCAGAATTGCCTTGGTCATGGTGTATCTTCACAACAATGACACCCAAACTAAGACACATTCCAATTCTTGCTGGTCATGAATAGTACTAAAAGAACATGAAAATTCAGATTATTTTTGCTATACAGACCTAATTTTCATAGAATATGTATCAGGTGGTGGGAGTTGCTGGATCTTATGGTAATTTCACTTTTAATTATTTTGGGGGTGGTTCATATTATTTTCTAAAGTGACTCAATTAGTTTATATTCTCTCCAGGAATGGTCATAGACTTTATTTTCCTTAGATCTTCACTAGTGAATATCACCCTAGACTTTTAAAAAATGATGGCCATTTTTACTGGGATGAGGTAATATTTTATTTCTCTGGTGATTTGTGATGATGGGACTTTTTCACAGACAAATAGTCTATTTGTGTGTCTTCCTTTGAGAAATTTTTGTTTAGGTCAGCTACTCATTTTTAGTCAGGTGATTTTATTTTATTTACTACTGAGTACCTGGAGTTCTCTTAAAATAAAACAAAACAGAAGACAGAAAAAAAAAAAAAAAAAAAAACCATGTTTAATGGTTTTCTTTCAAAGCCCTGAATGTTCTCTTGCTTTCAGACCAATGCTTTAAGACATTCCCAAAAGAGTAAGAGCTAAAGGTATTCTTTAAAAAGTAACCAGGAGGATTTAGTCCGATAGTAATGAGAACAGTGACAGTTTAATCAAAAGTCATACATAAGAGTATAGTATATTTATCATCAGATCCCAGTTAAAATGTCATTTTGTTAATGAAGCCTACCATTCGTTCACAACTCTGGTAATCTCAATGCCATGGTCCCAGAGGACTCATGCTTTTAAAACACTAATCAGTGATGAGAAAACCACACGTGTCATGACCTCTCCTCAGCAATTTTCCATCCTCTCAGGTTGAGTACTAGTTTTCCTATGTCTCCAGCATCTTGTGGCTGGTATATGCGAGTATTTACGGGAGGATAAAAGAAGACAAAGAAAGAAGAAAGGGAAGGAAGAGCTGTTTGTTTACAGAGGTGATGATGGCAGTAGTTAAAATGACCCAGGGCTCTGTTTTCCAAGCATTACTCCTTTAGAAATGGAAACAGAAGACCTCTTATCGCAAAGAAATAACCCCAGTGATGGCACCTGTCTGTCTGCAAGGCACTGCAGATAAGAAAGGAGAGAAACAACACAATCAGCAGTTAACCCACCAGTGTTTCTATAGAACGTGTGTGTGTGTGTGTGTGTGTGTGTGTGTGCGCGCGCCAGCTATAGAACGTGTGTGTGTGTGAGCCAGCTGTGAGTGTGTGTGTGTGTGCGTGTGTGTGTGTGTGTGTGTGTGAGAGCCAGGTGTGAGTGTGTGTGTGAGCCCTGTGTGTGTGTATGTGCGTGTGTATATGTGTGAGCCCTGTGTGTGTATGTATGTATGTGAGCTGTGTGTGTGTGTGTATGTGTGTGAGCCGTGTGTGTGTGTGTGTGTGTGTGTGTGTGTGTATGTGTGAGCTGGGGAGTGGTGTTTGCAGAATACACATGTACATGCATATAAGCAGAAATATTCTAAGAGCCAGAATGCCAGGAAGTCTGCTGTGAAATAGCCTTTCATAGAACTGACTGCATAAGCAAGCTTGAAAGAATGGCAATAGCAACAGAGGAATTACCATCAAAGGGGGAGAATTTTGCAGAGTCGCACTCCTGGACAAAGAACTACAGGCAACTAATGACTGCTGCAATTAGGAGAATTAGTCTCTCCCATGGATGAACCTCCTTATTGGTTGTCCAATGCAGAGTGGTCATCATTGAAACAAACACGCACACACACTAAAAATAGGCCTCACAGGTTGTACACACCCTCACCCCCATACAAACACAACCCATGCACATCTAAATGAACGCAACAATAATAATAAAAGAAAAAAAGGCTATCAACTTCAGACTTAAGGGTCTTGACAGGGGTTAGAAGGTCTTTGGTATGTATTAGAGAGAGGAAACTGGATGCAATGTGATGTTATTAAAATTTAAAATATTTTTAAAAGTGAATAAAAGAAAATACATTTGATGAAAATGACAGTCAATGATTTTGTCTAGTGACAAATTCTAACACAAAAATTGTTTTCAGGTCAGGTCTCCAATCATGTTATAAAATGTTTTCCTGTTTCGTTTACTAAAAGGCACTGCATTAGCTGTCAGCTTTTTTATTTATTTACTTTCCTTGTTTGAGAACAGTTTTAAGTCAATCATACAGTTAGGTAACAGGGCAAAGTATCTGTTTCAAGTGTGTAGTTCTGAACATTGGCAATAGTACACATGCATAGCTGACAGCCTGGTTGATATCAGAAAACCTTCATCACTCAACCCCACGATCCTTTGTTCCCCTTTCTTTGGGACCTCTTCAAATCCCCAGAATGCCTTTATTCTGTTCACAAAACCAAAAACAATGTCTATATTTGAAAGTTTTACTAATTTGAAAAATAGCTAAGTATTCTGAAATTCTAAGGAAAAAAAGGGGGGGGGGTGGATGAAGGGAATGAAGTGAGTTCAAGAGCTGATCTCAGAGAACCAACAAGAAGAATGGCTCAGACAAGGAGCTTTGAACGCACAGAAAAACAACAGTGAGGCTCAGCAAACATAGTTTAAAACCTATAGATTCTTTCTCATTCTTTCTCAGAGACCTTGGTCACACTCAGCCACACTGCCCTTTCCTTCAAATGTGAACCCTGGGAAAATCAGAAGCTTAGTTTTAGCATTGGGTGAATTCTAATCACATCTGATGTGTACTTATCACAAAATATATTGTTGAAGGGTGATGCAATAGGAGCTATAATGTCTTTTTCCTGAGAGAAAAATTGTGTTTTGATTTTCAAGCCTTCCTCATCCATAGGAGTGACATTCTGAATGTGTTCTACCTGGGTATATATGTTCAATAGGCCAATTACATCTCTTTGATTTACTTGCTGAAGTGTAGGTGTCAACCAATACGTTTGCTTTTAAATATAACCAGTTGATCAGAAGAGCATGGGGAGAGAAGGTGACTGGACCCCTGTGGAGCCATTGCTGGCTTGTGGGGGAGCAAAGATGCCTTACACCAAAGCCTGTCATGTGACATTCCATGCATAAGAACGGACAGAGTCATTAAATTTACTTTCTGCCATGCTATAAACAAGATAGGTCTGAGAGACTAATTGGCTGTTTTTGTTTTGTATTTTTTAAGAAAGAAAAAGCATGGATAAATAGTTTGTGTTTATTAATTTATAATGTCACAGCAACCTATAAGTGAGAGAGAGAGAGAGAGAGAGAGAGAGAGAGAGAAGGAAACCTGGAACTCTTTTTACAGATAGGAACAATTAGAGAGCCAGGATATCAAGTGTGCAAGTAGAAACAGTGATGGAGTAGAAGACCACCAGAGAGTGACTGAGAAGAGGGAATGCAAAGTACTTTCCATATTGGGAGGAATGGAAGACCGTAAACACTGATTAATACAAAGCCCCAGTAAAGCCATACCAGATGCATAACAAACTGACCTTGGGGAATAGAATTGAGATTTATTCATGTGTTTTCTCCCTGTCCTAGGGTAAGCCATAAATGCTTTTGGCTGAATTCTTCACTGTTGTGTAATTGGGAATGTGAGTAGCATTGGCTACCCGCGTCTCTTCCTTCCTTACTAACTTATCTGTATTCTCTTGTTATGTGCTTCCATCTTACTGACTCATCTTAGCAATGTGTCCCAGAAGGCAAACTGCCATGTCAATGAGATCTCTTTTGAACTATTTTATAGAAGACCACCTCATATCCCCACACCCATTCTATGTGTTAACTTTAAAACATCTAATACTCAGATCGTTGAAATTAATATGAAAGTATTTTTCTCAAGTAGTTAAGTACCTCATGATATTAGATCCTCTGGGCTGTTCCTGTTTTCTGCCAGTTTTATATTTGAGATATCTGACAGAGGAAAGAGGAAGAGAGAATGTGAGAAGGTGAAAGGGAAAGAGAGATAAGAGAGGAAGGGATACAGAGAAAGGTGGTAGAAGAGAGAGGGAGAGAGAAACACAGATATACACAGAGAGAGAGGGAGACAGAAAGAGAGAGGGGGGTTGGTTGATAAGATAGCCTCATGCACTTTGATATTATACTTCCCTTTGATAGTCCCTATAGTTGTGTAAGTTTGGAAATATGTAGAGACACTAGGAGCCACTCAGTGTTTCTTCCATCTTCTTTAGTGATTTTTGATTTTTATCTGCTTCAGAGCAAGCTATGTGGTACACAGGGCTTAAGAAGACATTACATATTATTTCCTTATTAATAATGCAGTAGATAGAAATTCTACTCCCAGTCTGCAGGTCTTTCTTGTATTTAACATCGAGTGCTATGGCTGTTATTTGTCTTTCTACGCTC
Source organism: Rhynchomys soricoides (assembly GCA_019843965.1). NCBI lineage: Eukaryota > Metazoa > Chordata > Mammalia > Rodentia > Muridae > Rhynchomys > Rhynchomys soricoides. The sequence goes on along the minus strand of JADRCH010000157.1, from coordinate 4,758,556 downwards.
TTCAAAAAGTTAGGAATGAATCTACCAAGCACAGATGTGCTTGTCATGTAAATCTTTGAGGACTTTTGAAGTCTTCCTACTTATGCCAAACTATCAGTAACCTAAAGATCTTAAGAAAAGTGAAATCCTTTGACAGTACTCTCTACAAAGAAAAACAGTGACGACTATACTTTCCAACAATCCACTTAACCACCGAAAGAAGTCAAAGATGTAAAGCGTATCCTAACTGAATGGTGAGTGCCATTACATATAGTGACAATGAAGAATATAATGAAAATTATAAAAATCATAAGAAAATGCTTAATAAGATAGAAAATGGCAAGGTATCAGCAGTAATAAGGCTAAAATATAAGCCTAAAATGGTAGGTGGTTTTCTATATCCAGTAGGTTGAAGCTCCAGTTAAGGACAAGTGGTTTACATTTTAAAAGTTGTACACCAGCAAAGGTCATGAATATAATGAGAACTGCCTCCCTGGACTGGGAGATTCATATTCTGTAGTGGCTGCTGAGTGTCAAGGTGATGACTGTATTGCATTAAGTAGCCATTAGGAGCTATTGAGAGCCCCTGAATAAGGAGCAAATTTGATGTTAAATTTTATTGTGCTGCAGTATTCTGTAGCAATGTGAAGTCTAGATTAGACTAAAGAATGTGAGTATAATACTTAAATACCAGGGTATTGCATTAGTCCAGGAAGAGAGGAAAGCATACTTAAATGGGAGAGGAAGAGGTGAGGAAAAAATGAAGAAAGGGATAAAAACGTCTGATAGATGCAAAAGCTAATGACTAATACGTAACTGAGCTTGGGGGAAGGGGATAGGGTTAGTCCAGTTGCCTAGGAGATCAACTACTTTATGATGGCATTAAAAGAGGGTGAAAAGACATGAAAGTCATCTCAAAAGAGAAAGGAGGGTAGATTCAAACTTACTCTTCTTAACCTAGCATCTTTTATGTTTGTTAGTAAGTCACTGGAACATGATGGTTTGGGAGTCAAGAGAGGAAAAAAAGAAATTAGATATATTTTGGAACCATTAGTAGAATTCATCTTGAGAAAGTACATGAATCAAGCTGGGTGAATCAGAACATTTTCCTAGAAACAAAAGAAAAAACAGAATGGACAACCTTTTTAGGGGTGACACAGGGGTCATGATGCCGATTATGTTCTGAGCCAATAGCAGAGAACAGAGATGAGGGTTTTACTGTCCTGTGGTGTTTGTGTCCCTAAAAATGTCTATTTCCCTCTCTGAGGTTATTCAGGCCCTTTAACAAATTCATCCCTTTGGAGACAATTATTAAATTAGCTTGAAGATAATTGCTATAATTTTTAAACAAAGGAATCTTGACTACTACAGCACTGAAAGCTCTGAAGTGGCCTTCAGTGTTTCCTTATGAGTTTTAGAATTTATCTTCTCATTCACTTAATGCTTATCAAGTGCCCACTATGTCCTGGGCCTGTGACAGTCTCTGAAGATAAAATGGATACAGAATCAGAGGGAAAACTGAATGCAGAAGGTTGGTGTTTATTTTGTTATTGTTTTATTTTGTTTTGTTGATGTTTTGTGAGTCTTGTTTTATGGTAATGACAAACCTCAACTTATGAACAAGTAGAATCCTAACTGTTCATGTGCTAGTTGGTAGTCAGTATAGATTACAGAATCTTATTGTGATTGGTGGTAGTTGTCCAGGGGCACTAGGAAAGAGAATTCAATACAAAATATATCAAATCAAACAAAAAAATATTTAAACACATGTATTCAGAAAACACATACCAGGTATCTCCTCAGGATACTGTGTGTGTGTTAGCCATGTATCCCATAAGCTGGAAGAAGCCCATCTGATTTCTGGCTTTATTGGGTAGAATGGGATTAGCGTAGCTTCTAGGCAGCAAAAGGCTCCCTCAACAACCTAGTTTTGGACAGACAAAAGTGAATCTACCAGTCACAGCTCTGAAAAAGATTGCCATGAGTCAGACTTTGCAGAGTAAAATATACATATCAAATGATTGAATTTAAATTTCTTTTGTTAATACAGTTTTCTACAGGTGTGTGAAAACTCCACAATGAAATTATTATTTTGTATTTATGCTACCTTAAAAATAAAAGCCAAAAAGATTCTTCTATCTCTGCAATAAAAGGGTGGACACACCATAAAAATACATTTGCTATGTTTTAGATCCTGAAATACAATTTAAATGAAAAGCAAAATGAAATTTATTCATATCATTTCATTCAAGTATTCATGAGCAAACTTAATTATACATCTTTCTTAAATATCTCCTATACCTTTTATATGTTCTGCATGAAGCCTTTAAAGTAAAAACACAGATGAATTTTGGAACCAATAACCAAGTATCTAATACATAATTCTTTTTAAATGACCATGGACATGCCAAACTAAGACAGTTTTGTTTTTTTTTTTAATTAGGGTTTTACTGCTGCAAACTGACACCATGTCCAAGGCAACTCCTTTAAGGACAATGTTTAATTGGGGCTAGCTTACTGGTTCAGAGGTTTAGTCCATTATTATCAAGGCAGGATCACGGTAGCATCCAGGCAGGCATGGTGCAGGAGGAGCTGAGAGTTCTACATTTTCATCTGAAGGCTGCTAGGAGAATACTGACTTCCAGGCAGCTAGGATGAGGGTCTTAAAGCTCACACCCACAATGACACACCTACTCAATACTACACCTTCAAATTCTGCCACACTCTGGGCCGAGCATATACAAACCATCTCAGTGTGTAAAGTCACTTAGAATTGATCCTGATGGACTCAATGGTGGTGGAAGGAGAGAACTGGCTTACAGAAGTCATCCTTTGACCCCCCCTTCTCTCTCGCATACGCACACACACACTCCCCCTAAAAATTTAATAAATGCAAATATAATTATAATTGTAGCATTATTCAAACAAAGAAGCCATTTTACACAGTTACCGATTCTTCAGATTTTTACTTTTCTTCATAGCTCTTATTCACATTAGGCAATAGATCTTAAGTATATATTGAGTTGCCATTTCTCTGACCTTCCTTGAAGTCTCGTGAGGTCAGGGGAAAGGTGAGTTCAGACATTCCCACATATTGACAGTGAGAAGGACGAGGAATGAGTGTCTTCTACTGGACTGTTAAGGAGAACAGCCTAGAGACTGGTAGGATGGGAAAAGAGTACTCCATACAGTTTACCTCTCAGTGTCCTTAGGGAAGAATGGGAGTGTACCATGACTGTGTACAGCCATGATGTTTTTGAATTATAACATTCCCTGCTAGGAAGGAGTAAGAAGCTCATGAGACTCAGAGAGTAAACAAACCCCACATATCTGAGAAAGGAGAAACTTATAAGGCTCTGTAGGACTCCTCAACGTTACAGAAGCAGAAAACAACTACTTGGGGAAGAAAACGAAAGGCTGAGCTGCCCAAGGATTAGCTGTGCTGCTTTGGAAAGAGTCACAGTGCCTCCTGGTCTGCAGAGCTCTCGGTTGCAAAAGCTTTGAGTTATCGGTTTGCTTCTGAGTCATCCTGCTCTTGGGAACAGCCCTTTACCCATATTCCTGTAAGGAAATCTTATCAACACGCTGACTCACCAAGTTGGGCTTTGATGCAGCTGCCACTTGGGTCTCTCGTGGATTCCTTATGAGTAGCAAGTTGATTAAGTGTGTTGTGTCTCCACAGGAGAGACCTCACATATCACAAAAGTATAGAGACAACAGTAAAGATGAACAGTAAAGATAGCTATTGTTGCAGGGCTGATGGTGTGTGGCACCTGCTGTAGAAATCTGGGTCCTCAACACATGTGACCATGTGTTGACCAACACAAGGGGTGCTTGCTGGAGCATCTGGCACTGTCTTTTACAGAAAAGTGACACTGAAGTGGAGACTTATAGGTGAAACAATTTGCCAGATTCCACCCCTGCTAGCCAAATTTAAAGAGGCACATTTCCTTGTCACATCACTCATACTGAATGCTGCTGAGCATTTCATTTATCATTTTTTTCTGGATCAGTAATCAAATATATCAAATGTCAGTTCTTATTTCATTTTTCCGTTACTGGTACAGCTTGGGTATTAAGTGTTCTTTGAAGAGCCATATGTGAAAGTCCTGACTGGCCATCTGATGTTTCATTGAAAAGTTACAGAATCTTTAGATGGGGAGACCTGAAAGAAACTGTCACGTCAGGTGTGCGCTTGGGTGGAGTATTGGGTTCCTAGTTCCTCTTCTCCATCTGTTGGCTTCCTGGCTGACATGGAGGATGCAACTTTGCTCCACTAATTCCTCCCATGCAGTCATGTTCTGTCTTATCACAGAATTCGAAACAATGGAGCCAGCCAGCCCTGAAATGAAATTAAATCTGTGGAAAAATGGGTAGAACTAGAAATAATTATGTTGAGTGAACTAAGTTACTCAGAAAAACAAATGCCATATTTCCTCCTCCTATACAGAATAAGGTTTACACACACACACACACACACACACACACACACACATACACATACACACACACACACAGTGCACATGTGTGTGTGTTTGTGTGTACATTTTTGTCCATAGGTCAGGAGGTAGAAAATGAATCATGAAGAAAAGAGATTTTTAAGGGAAGGGAGAAAACAGAGGATACTAATGGAGTGCACAGGAAATGAAAGCAGAAGGGGAACCATGTGGTCTAAAGGGGGACCAATGGGAAGGAGAGAGAGGACATGAAAACAGGGAGTCAGGAGTGAAACAAATTAGAGCAGACTGAAACGGCACATAAATGACAAATTAAATTCCAAAATGAAACCCATTACACTGTATGAAAACCAAATACCAATGCTGTTGTTGTTTTTGTTTTTGTTGTTGTGTTGTTGAGGATGATGATGATGATGATGATGATGATGATGATGATGATGATAAAAGAAATATCCAGGGAGCTGGGTCTAATGGCCGTTATCTTTGTACCCAAAGCTGACACAAGAAGTTTGCTGAAAGTTTTGGGGCCAGGCTGGCCTGAATAGTGAGTTCAAAGTCAGCCTGGGCTACATAGCAGAATCCTGTCTTATCTACACCTCACTATCCCTCAAAAAGAAAAAAAGAAAAGAAAGAAAGGAAAAGAACAAAGAAAAAAGAAAGAAAGAAAAAAAGAAAAAAAAATCCAAGTAGGGCATTAATAAGTCACTGCTGTGAGTGAGCCTGTGAGGGCATTGATCCTCACAGTTGGGTATCTCATTTCATTCAGATGACACACAGGACAATGATGCTGAGCAGTGATAGACTGAGGTGTCATCCATGCATAATGCCTTAGTTTAGTGGATACTGGAATGTAAATAAACAGTGTGTAAGACAGAATTCCATGAGACTCAAGGACAGAAGAGTTTTTGCAAGAGGGTAGAATAATCTGTTAAAGTAATTTAATTTAATTTCCCCAATGGCTAAACACTTTACCAAGTATTTATTAGCTGTTTCTTATTTTCTGAACTCTCTTTTTAATTTCCAGAGCCTATTATTTATTGGATGGTTTGTTTTCTTGATTTTTGCTATAACAACTTGCCTTGTAAAATGTACTCTGATACAATAATAGCATGACTACTAAGGTATTAACTGAGTGTTCTCTGGGTTTGAAAGCCACTCTCCAGGAGGAAACTCATGGCTGGTACAGTAAGCTTGATCAAGGACTGTAAGTGGGGAGGTCATGTGACAGTTGGAAGAACTTCCGCTCACCTTCTCCCCAGACTGCTCATGATGTCAACATGCCTTCTAAATATGTATCACAATTGTTGTAACTTATCCTGTTCTCAACCTTCATCAGTGAAGTTGCCTTTTACTACACTGGGTAATTCTTCATACAGAGACTTGAAACTTTTCAGAATGTGTGTGGAGTGATTCCAAACTAGACGTCTATGTCACCCACGTTCTGAAGGCTCCGGAGACATGGCAGAAGAGGATGCAGAAAGAACATAAGAGCTAGAGGTTGGAAAGGAATGCTATGAAGCTTCATTCTCTGGATATGACATGATACACTCATGAACTCACATGGCCATGGTTATCTGTATAATATCTCTGACCTATACAAGAGTGGACCCATCAACATTTCAATATGGCTTGGGAAGGAGTTAATGAGGTCTTATCCTTCCCTCAGGAATTATTGGCTGTTCATGAGTGCTTGGGGAGAGCTGTCATTTTCCTCAGTGGTTTAGCCACTCATATGTTGCACATGTTTCAACAAATAGCTCCCTACTCATGCATATGCAAACAATCTTTAACTTAGTAGGGAAAAGAAGACATCCAAGTTGATTAGGCTTGTTGAGAAGGCTTTAATGGGAGAGGTGGCTGAGATGAGAGAAGATAAAGAAGAATGGAAATATCCCTGATGTCTTTGTGTGTGTATGTGTGTGTGTGTGTGTGTGTGTGTGTGTGTGTGTCTGTGTTTATAAAGATTTGTCAATTTTTTTTAAACAATAGAAATAAAGTTCCATTCCTGTTCTTAAGAGTTCTGTTAAATAGACTTGACAGTTGGCTTCAGGAGGAATTGCAGATATAGCTACTTACACTATAGTAAGTCAAGAGAAAATTATCACCTTTAAGTTAGGATCACTCAGAAGAAGAGCATTCTTAAGAGGAATTTCCAGAGGGTAAGGATGGGATTCAGAGAATGTGGATCAACTAACTATTGCTCCATAAGAAGAACTTCATCATCTCAGAGTGTAAAAGAACAAGCCTTTCCTTATCTTATGTGTCTGAGGTAGAAAATGTCTTCTCATGGCTGTGTTTAACTCAGCTAACTTATCTAGGGTATCTCTGTTCCATTAGTCTGTCAGCCTCTCCTTTATGCCATTGGAGAAGTCCACTCATGCTCTTTTAAAGGCAATAATAGAACAAGTTCAAATACAGAGAAACTCTTTGAACTTCTGTGGTATTATTTCACTCGGCTAACAGCCCATTGGCCAAAGCAGGTCACACGGCAAACACCAGAGAAGAGCCAAACATTAATTAGTTCTTACAGCTCTGGGTGCTTCAAGCAAAGTGAGTGAGTGATGGGAAGAGGATGTGGAAAGGTACATCCAACAGAACACTGAGGATGCTGGACACTTGGATGTGCTGAATGCTCAGAGTGAACTGTACAGGAATCCTGTGAGCTTTTGAAAAGCTCTGTTTTAGTTTGTTTCTTTCTGGTGTTGAAAAGGCACTCCCCAAATTCCTAGAGAAATATTAGCTGATATTAACCTTGGCTATGCCAATACTGTGTCAAAATAGTCTTTTTGTACTGTATAGAGATTTCAGTCATGTACATGCAGCTAACTGTGCCTGGATTGTTTACTTTCTCCTAGACTTTTTCACTTAATGCTGGATAGCTGAGGGACTGAAGAGGAAGACTGGATATACCCACATAGTATATTCTAGAGGTACTGTATTTAATTGCATGCTTGTGAATTCTGGGTGTGATTTGAACTTCACCTAAATTCTAATGTGGGTCTTAGATAAATCTCATTCTGTTACCTTTTATCTGTCACTGAAACTAAAGAAATAAATAGTCCTTCTGCAACATAATGTCTGATAATCCTTGCTTTGAAAGCAGTCTTAACAGAGGTGTCAATCATTTAAAACAAAGCTGTTTGTTGTTTTTAAGACACATGGAATGTGAACACATGCAAATATGTTTGCTTCCTAAATTTGCATCCCAAATCAGCAAATATTCTTTTCTGTAAAAGTCTTCTAGGGATTAGCTTACTCTGTGTCCCCTTTCCTTGGGTAAATATGCTGTAGGATGTGAACCACCATTAGATACTCTATTTGGCATTATTAATGTGACTAACAAAAGTCTTAAAACACTGAGACAGTGTGGGACAAACGTGACTTGAAATACATTTAAGCTGTTTGTTCTTTGCAGTGTGGTGAGAGCAGAAGCTTTTGATAAAGGAGAGTTGTAAGCATGAGCAACCTGTATGTGATAATTACAAAGTGCCAGGGGAGTCTTGAATTTTTCAAGAGGTCTTAATGACTCCCAAGACCATGGACTATAGCGTGGATCTGGCTGAGGGACTATAGCGTGGATCTGGCT